>JAEQBH010000021.1:2407727-3009659 GCA_016808115.1 Tetrastigma voinierianum
TATGGATGATTAAACATGAGTCCTTCAACCTCACGTCCAACGGTTGTCCGACTAAGCTTGTGAGAAGCCCATTCATTACTAATAAAGATTTTCTTCAAATCAACCCTCTTTTTTAGAAGACTTGCTAGAGCGATGTAATTTGTCGCAAATCTTGTTGTCCCTAGACGTACAATATCTCCACCACAATTTTTTCTCATTGTTGCAACCAACCAACCCTGATTGTCGATGAAGTTGGTGATCTTCCGTGCATTGGTAATCAAGTCGAAAACACTTTCTCGTTCACCAATATCTTCAAGCATAAGGTCGATGCAATGTGCTACACATGGAGTCTAATAAAAATTGTACTTCTTCATTAACAATTTCCCAACCTTCACAAATGCTAATCCATTGTCTGTAACAATTTGCACAACATTTTCTTTGCCAACTTCCTTTATCATGTCCTTTAACAAACCATAAATGTATTTATTGTCTTTGATATTATCTGATCACTACTAAAAATAACGGTCTGAGCCAAATTACCGACCTAAAAGTTGGTCGGTAATTCTTCTGACAAATCACGACCATTTAGGAGACGAAAGGGTTTGGTCAAAATAAATTTCGACCAATTTTAGGACAAAATCACAGGCCATAATTCACAGGCCAAATAATTTTGGTCCATAGGTGGTCGCAGTAAATTAGGCGGGAAATGGCGCTAAGTACCGACCAGTGCAAACCAATTGCGATAAAAATAAATTTACATGAAAAACCAGTGAGGTAAGCAGGCGACAAAAAATTTTAACTGGTAATTACGACCCGATTATTTGGTCGGTAAATGGTAAATGATGCAGAGCCAATTCCGTAATTAAAGACCAAAAAATAAATTAACGTTAAAATTGGTGGTAAATCAAAATTTTTAATTGACCAAATATGTGGTCGGTAAGTAAAGTACGTAGTTCTCATAAATCTGTAAGTTTTGATCCTTGTCCATCCACTTTGCTTTCGGTAATCATGGCTAGGGCTTGAGTTCGCCTTTATTTTTTGCTGCTTGAGTTCGCATTTTTGCTTCGCAGAACCTATTTCTTCATATTGGTAAGTCTTCTACCCTTTAGTTTGTTCCGCTCGACTAAGTTCTTCTTTATTGGGTATCTTTGTGTTTTTGGATTTTTAAGTTTAGTTTGATTGTTAGCCAAACCTTGGCTCAGTTCCTCCCTTGTTTTCGGTTTTGTTTAGGTTTTCCCTTGATTAGATGTTGGTAACCTGATTGTAGCATTTAATGTGTTTGGGGATGATAATGAACCATATTTGATTTACCTCTTTTATTTACTTGATTTCTTGTTTTTACAGTTTCTATAGTGATGCGTTTAGGACCACCACCACCATGAGTGCCACCTCCCTCTCATAATCAACACTATCTCTCTTTAGCAGCTTACCTCTTTTATTTCTTTTCTTTCCATTCTTTTTAACTATTTCATGGTTCATAAATGGGTTAGTGTCCACTACTTGTGGCTCTGCATGTTGAAGCTCCTTTGAACCGTCAGCTTTTTGGGAGCTTGCCACTCTGCTGCTTGGGTTTCATGGCGCATGGAATAATCATCGGAGCGGTCTCGAGCAGGTGAAATCTTGGTACTTAGGTCCATTTGTTTGGTTCAGGAAAAACTGCGAGGAAAATGGGACGAGTTATGATGTTTGTTTGATAGCCCAGGATCGATAGAAGTATGGAGATTTGGAGATGATCTGTAGGTGTTTGGGAAATTGGCTATGAAAGTTAGGTTCTTTTAATGCTATGTCTGATTTCTTTATTTATCCTCGATGTCATGTACACTTGCTTGAATCAATTGAATGTCTTGCTGTACTAAATGGTAGGCAACTTTGTCATTTACTTAGAAGCTGTTGCCTTGGACTTTGCTTGATCATAGACACTGCTTCTCCTAGTGCATTCATTCTATCACTAAGAATTACATAGCATCTCATTAATAATTTCTTGTTGAAGCGTGGTGATAGCATTTTATTAGTATTTCTTTTGTTTTTCAAAGCATATTTTACATGAGCTAAACCACGATACTGTTTTACCTATCAAAAGAAAAGAAAAACATTATGACTAGCTACATCTTTCCATGAATGCAAGGATTAGCGGGAGGAAGTATTTCCTGTTCACTACCTACAGCTGGGTATTTAAAGCACGAGGCCCAACGAGGATAAGAGGGTGCGTTAGCAATTTCTCATTTAATTTCTTGTTTCATTTAAATTGCATTTTGTTTTGATTTTAGTTAGGTTGTTTAGTTTGCGGATATCTACTACGAAGAAGCAAAGAAGAAGGTTGGCGTGCTTGAAGCCTTGAAGTTCCTTGGATAGATGAGAATTTAACATATTTAGCCAGTGTGACCTATTTGATAAATGTTAATTATTGCATGTTGCTGGTGTGTTACCAATATTTTAGCCAATTTGCTTATTAACCATGAAAGGGACTTAAGGTCATTATTTTCAGCTGGCGATTTTCATCACACCATCGTGATGGTATTATTTATAACGACTAGAGAAAATGTAATATTAGATCAATTAAGCGAAAAATCAGTGTGTAACTCAAAAGCTAGTTAATATCGTTTTCTTAAGATGCAAATTTCATGTATACGAGGTAACTCCGGTTGGTCTAAGGCATTGCATTGGGGTTTAACTCAATGGTCGCAATTCGAGTCCTCTCGGGGTCAACGTAGGTTTACTTTGCCATTAACTTTATATAATTATTTTATTTTATAGCGTAGTAATAAGTCCTCTCGGTCGAGTTCATGCCAAAGTTGTCCAGTTTTTATAATGCATGTACATTCCTAAATACTTTTAATTATGTCGATTTGATTTCTTTTGAGATTTTTCAAAACATTTCCTTTAATATAATTTTTCTATATATATATATATATATATATATGATGACAAAGAAAAACAAATAAGACAGAAATAGAATAGTTTTGATATCTACCAATTAAAGTGTTCTTGTACAAAAAAGTAGGAAGAGATATTTTAAAACAAAGGTTGAACCCATCAGGCTTGCAAGTCTGAGAATATCGGCTCGTGTCTGAGAGCGAATTTTCCACTGATAAGCGAGTCCCGGCTAAAAGAGATCATTGAGTGTAATCCACCGCACCTTGGGGATAAAGACACGGCAACACTTGGAACCATGTGGTTAGCATTCAACATGAAAAAGCAGTAATTATATAGCTACAAAACACGAGAGGACTTATTACTACAATTATATATATATAAAGAAATCACTTATTACTCTGATTATATAGCTATTTAATTTTTAGAACATAAAACATTGGTTTGGTGTTTTTCACTGTATCTTTGTGTACAACCTTCTCCTCAGCGGCTGATGGGATTGTGATTTTAATCTTTCATTTATTACATTTATACTTGTTTTTAAAGATCCGTTTGAGATTTCGATGCTAGAATTTTCAAGGGCTTTTGTCCTTTCTTTGTGACTCTTAACTTTTAAATTACAGAGATTTCATCTTTGTTTCTAGAGATACCAGCGGGGAAGATGCTCATGAATTCTTGCGATTACTGATAGGTAAACGATAATTTTTACTTGATGAATCGGGATAGGGCTACGCCTTCCCGGATAACTTAGGTGCAACATATTTTGGTGGTAGTCTAAATCGGCCAAGGGACTTTGGACTTGAAACTATTTGCAAATTTCCCTTTCTAGCATCCACTTTCTTTGAATACCAATATGAACTTGATATTAGTTTCAAATAGAGTTATAGTGTAGTCCTAATGGTTTCTTAACCTCGGCATTTGAATATCAGCCCGATCTTTCTTGATTGTGGAGCATATTTCCAACCCTTATAGGCCCTTGATAGATTTGAGTTTGGCGATTGAAGATGTAGACACGCTTGTGTATTTAAACCCTTTAGTCATTATAAAATTATGTGTCGTAAGCTGGCCCCGAACATCCAGTTATAAAAAAAAAGATGCAAATTTCAATGAGAGAACCAGAAAAGAAGAAAGATGAGAGTGGGTTCATGTGAGAGATATGATAAAGAAGTGTAGGAATGAAAACCACCAAAAAAGAACCCCATATCATATAGTTCATGTAATAGCGGAAACTTCTTTGAACAGATTAAATTAGATGCAGGTTTACCGATGGTCAAAATTTCTTCAAAATGCTTTACTCATGGACTATTAATTTCTTCTATATTTAATTTTATTTATGTTTTATTTATATTGCATGAAAGATGACTTAAATCTCTAAGTGGTGATAGCACCGATTTAGATGCAAAATGTTTAAGAATACAATTAAGTTGTAGGTGCTTTCTTTTTCTTTTTCTTAAACGGAAAGGCATTCTCATCGAATGGCTCGGTTAGGTTTCCTCAAATTTATGAACAGTTTGGGAGGAGAAAAATCAAAGAACTTTGAAGGTGAGCGATGTGCTATCTAAGATCTTTAGGATTCCCTCATAGCATAGCATATGTGAGTCTCAAGAGTTCGTACTAGGATATGAATGAGAAAAGTGACTTCTTCGTTATCTTTATAAGATTGGTTGGTCTCTTCTTCTTAAAATAGAGTTGTAGCTACTATAGTTGGCTTTTTTTGTTTGTCCCTTGTATACTTTCAATATATTGTGTTTCTGACCTTGGTTTTGCACCCTTTACATTATAATTGATCTCAACTCTAATTAAGAAGAATAACATTACATTAAGGAAAAAATTATTACCCCTGTTCTAAAATGGTGGGATTGGGGATAAAAATGATAAGCAACATATCGTAATTTAACATAAACGATGATTCTTGGCGGTTGGTAGATGTTTTACTTTGGGATGGCATTAAGTTTAAAAAGTGTAATATTCATGAATTTTTCTTTTTGTTCTTTCACTAGAAATGATTTTTGGAATTTGTAGTATTACGGAGATTCAAAGTCAATTAGGCCTGAATTTGAATGTTAAGTGAAATTTCATTTTATTTTCTTGATTGGCGGTGGAAGGATTTGATGTGTCATTCTTTAGACTTGTCCATACACTTTTCAATATCCCATGTTCTCGAGATGTAGATTTTTGGTAGAGACTTTATTAACACAAATGGGTTGTTTTTGATGCGTTGTCGTTATTCTACTTGTTGATTTCAACTTTTCTTTTTGCCTTTTTTTGTATTGGAATTGAAATGAAATTGGCGAGGAATTTTTAGATATCTGTAGGTTATAGAATAAGATTCTACCACTTTGACAAATATTGAGAATGTTGTTATAGTCATTCCTAGTGCATTTTGTTGGTTGAGGTGGGGCATATGCTTCTAAATGGTATTGAGTTTAGTCATTCTCTTTGATTTAAGGATTTAAACTTGGATGAGGCACATCTAGCGAGTAATGATGGAGAAATCCAGGAGCTTTCTGGCGTGACACGAGTAGTGAGGCTTGGCTGTGAAGGCGACCCGGAGTAAGTTTCTCTCGCTACGACATTTGTTGGCTCGACTCCCAAATTATCATTCAATATTTCTTCCTTGAACAAGAATGGGCCATTTATATACACACTAGATATATATGCAAGCTATGATCATGCACTTCCGGAATTTGTTATTTGAGTAGTTGGCACATGTATTTTTAAAGCTGCGTCCATATCCTTTGAGAATGGGCGATTGCTTTGGTGCAATGTCGTACTTACACAATTATCGGTTCACTTTGTGTAAATTCTTTGAAGTTTTGAGTCTTGCAAAAACATAATTATTTCCTCTCCACAATATCACGGTAAAGGTGGTATCCTTGACCTTTGTTATTTATGAGTCAAAGGAATTGATTCGTGCCCATGATAGGCTGAGCTAAATCCAACAAAATTTATATACACCTAAGTTCCTATACTGTAAGTAGTCGAAACTCTTGCGATTATAGTGGTCTAGAAATTCGAACACGGGGATGGGTTTTCATCCTAGAAATGGTTTGCATCGTGCATGAAGGTAAGGCTTTCTATTTGGACTTTTGGATTTGTGTCAAGTTTGTAAATGGTTTTAAAAAAAGTGAGTACAAAGGCGGAAATAGTAAAAACTGAAATTTAAAGTAGAAGAAATTAAGCTTTGAAGATTTGAGTCACCAACCGAAGCAAGCTAGAGGCAAACACATGTCCTCGGAGTTTTATCCTCTATGTGAGTCAACACGAGGATGCGAGTTATGGCCCTTTTTGTTTAAAACCCTAACATTTCATACATCATTTTCTAAAAATTTAGTAAGAACCATCTAAAGAATCACGGCGCATCTCTGCAGAACATGTGAATACTAAGTATGGAAGTAGTAGTAGAGGCTAGTAAAGACATCTAAGAATCCACAGTGCATCTCTCACCCCGAGCCTTTGAACCACCAAAGTATGGAAGTATTGGCCAAAACAATAAAAGTCGATGTTATTTAACCACAATTTGAAGAACCACTAACAATAAATGCTACCTCAGGCAAGTAAGGACCGTCCCAAAGAGCCACAGTGCACATCATTCATGTTTGGATCTACAAGCATGGAGAGTATTAGCGAGGCAATAACATCCCATGTTATGCAAGCCCCGGAATTTTGAGAATAAGGAATGCCATCGCTCTTAAGTGGCTTTTAATACAAGAGGACAACATGCATATGCCCCACCACCCAGTAGCTTGTATAACTACAAGGAGGCTTGTGACATCTCTTGAGTTGTCATCCTCCAAGAGGTGTGTTTAGCGGCCAGAAAGAGAGAGAAGAAAGAAAGAAGAGAGAAGAAAATAAATAAAAGCAAAACCTAAAATAAGGCTTTGTTACAAAAGCAGTAAATGAAAATAACACAAATCACGAAAAAACTTGTATTCCCTTACATCCACACTCCCTCTTTATTACAGAGACATGAGGGGTATTTATAGCCTCCTCAAGTATGAAACTACGAAACCCTAATAACTAGGCTAAGTTATAGGACAAGTAATAAACCAAGTTTGGAAGGCGGTTGCATTAATTACAGAGGATGACAAGGCCTGCAAATTTCACGAGAATTTCGTTAATTAGCGAATTTGGCAAGGGTTAGCGAATTTGGCAATGGCTTAGCGAAATTGGCAAGGTTCTAGCGAATTTGGCAAGTGTTTAGCGAATTTGGAAGGTTGAAATTTCGCCCAGCTAAGCCCGAGAATTTATGCTCAGCAGGAGTGGCAGCCGATTGAGAAGTAATTTCGCAAATGCACGGTCTGAGATTGGCTAGCAATTGTAATTTGTCTTGAGATTGCGAGCAGGTTGCGAGGTCGCTGGGATTGCGAATTGGTTGCGACGGGTTGCGAAAATTCACATTTCTTTGTTCTGCATGCCTCGTCCTTTGTATTATTGCATCTCATTCTCCACTTTTCACTGTTTTCCATTGATTTTTAGGCTTGTTGATGTTGAGACTAAACGCCTCTATGATTGATCATTTGCATTGTAGTTTGGAAGCCTGAAATTTGCATAATACCTACAAAACAACCAAAAACATGCTCCAAATGGCATAAGTGTTACTAAGATGACATGAACACTTCCAATTGGTTTATGTGACATGAATTAATGCTGAAATTACTCAAAACCTATCAATATAGGGTTCATAATTGCACTTTTTGAGCACTAATCAGTACATATATAACCATCATATATAATCGTTGGCCACTATTCTTTGCAAACTCACTATGATGTCTTTGATTTTCTTCATGATTGAAACATACACCACTCCTTCATTAGAACTTGGAATTGGGTGTTCTAGACTCTGTAGAGAGAAGCCCTTTGAGTCTAGAATCACCCTTATATGCTTCTGCGTATTGAGGTCATATCACACCTAAAATGAAAAGATGATGACATACTGCACCACAATTACCTGATGTGTGATTTTTCTTCATGATTTGAAACGGCCATAACTCCTTCATTAGAGACTTGGATTTGGGTGTTCTTAGACTCTATGAAAAGCCCCTTGAGTGTAGAATCCTTCATATATAGCTTGATAAAAAATTGAGGTAATATCCTATCCGAAAATGAAAGGAATCAGTGGCCCTGCTGCTTTCTGTTCTGACAGTGTGCTGTTTTTCTTCATGATTTAAAGCATGCATAACTCCTTCATAAGAACTTGGATTTGGGTGTTCTATGACTCTATGGAAAGCCCTTTTGAGTCTAGAATCACCAAATATAACAAATAAAAATTGAGGTCATATCCTATCCCACAAAATGAAGAAAAATCAGTGGCTACCTGCTGCCTGTTATACCAAGTGTGCTGATTTTTCATGATTAAACTGTCACATAACTCCCTCATAAGAACTTGGATTTGGGTGTTCTAACGGCTCTATGGAAAGCCTTTGAGTCTAGAATCACCAAATATAGCAAATAAAAATTGAGGGTCTTGTCTGCTCCTACGTGAAGAAAATCAGTGGCCCTACCTGCTGCAATTGCAGTGTGCTGATTTTTCATGATTTGGAAGAAACATCATAACTCCTTCATAGAACTTGAGGATTTGGGTGTTCTATGACTCTATGGAAAGCCCATTAGTCTAAATCCACCAAATATCATGAGAAAAGAAAAGGTGAGGGGTCATATCCTATCTAGTAGAAAAAAATCAGTGGCTGCTGCTGCAATTGCTGCAGTGTGCTGATTTTTCATGATTTAAGCTATGCATAACTCCTTCATAAGAACTTGGATTTGGGTGTTCTATGACTCTATAGGCCATTAGGTCTGTAATCTTAAATATAGCTTGATAAAAATTGAGGTCATATCCTATCCTAAAATGAAGAAAATCAATTACCTGCTGCTGCAATTGCACAGTGTGCTGATTTTTCATGATTTAGCCCATGCATAACTCCTTCATAAGAACTGGATTTGGGTGTTCTATGACTCTATCGAGCCCATTGAGTCTAAGTCACCCAAATATGTCTGAAAAAATTGAGGTCATATCTATCTAAAATGAAAAACATCAGTGGCCCTACTATAACATGCAATTACTGCAGTGTGCGATTTTTATGATTTGAAACATGCATAACTCCTTCTGGCAGAACTTTGGATTTGGGTGTTCTATGACTCTGCTTGGAAAGCCCATTGAGTCACAAAGTCCACTAAATATATCTGAAAATTGGTCATATCCCTGTCCTAAAATGAAGAAGAAAATCAGGTGGCCTACCTGCTGCTGCTGCAGGTACCGCAGTGTGCTGATTTTTCATGATTTGGAACATGCATAACAACTCCTTCATAAGAACTTTGGATTTGGGTGTTCTATGACTCTATGGAAAGCCCATTGAGTCTAGAATCCACCCAAAATATAGCTTGATAAAATTGAGGTCATATCCTATCCTAAAATAGAAGAAAATCAGTGGCCCTACCTGCCACTTATGGTACTGCAGTGTGCTGATTTTCATGATTAATTTGTCATAACTCCTTCAACACAGAACTTTGGATTTGGGTGTTCTATGGCTCTATGGAAAGCCCATTTAGTTGCCAAATCTGACCATATGCTATTGTGAAATGGTACCTCCTATTTTGAAATTTAGATTAGAAGTACCAAGTGTACTAATCACTTGAATGAGAAATTTATAGGAATATATGAGTTAATTACATGATATAGTATGAATTTATGAATGATATGGATATAATAATAGTGGTAAGTTAAATTGAAGAGAAATCACGTTGCTTTATATCTAAACTAAAATTTTCCTATAAATACGGCCAAATCGCTGCATTCTCTTAACCTTGATTTGAAAATGCATCATCGTGCGATTATAGTTGTCGTTTCGGATGATATATAGTTAGCCCAGTAGAATACATCCGTCCGGTGTATTACAACGAGTTTGTATACCACTGGTTATCCCAGTCAGACAGTTCTGAGACGTTAATTAAATGATCATGATTTAATTTAAATTGCATATATTATGTGTCATTTTGGTGCCTCTTGCTCTCGTTTGTTCTCTAGGGTGCACATTAGGATATATAAATAGTAATGCAATTTGCTAAATCAAGCCAGTGTAAGTGTTATTTATATATCTTATTTCAATTGTACTTGGAGGAACCACGCGGGAGAACTGCCCGAAATGCATACATAAACTGAACATGCAATCGTGATCTTTTTAACGTAACTTTTGTAAATGGATTAGGACGAGCCTATTTGAAGAAAGAGCGTTGGACTGGGTGCGGAAGGGAGGTGGAGGTGGAGGTGGATGTGTAGTAGGTTGCATATCCACCAGCGTAAATATAACTTTATCGAACCACAATGGATGGTTAATGAACATAAAAATAATTGAGGACAATCGTGTTTGTTTTACTAAATTGAATTTTTGTGACTAGTTATGGAAGGCGATCGTGAATGGATGTACGAGGCGAACTTAGTGAATGGAATGTTCTCCTAATGAATGGGGGGATAAAGTTGATGAATTTATTTGCGTTAAGCTCTGAGACATCCCTGAGTGTGTGAATGGTGGCAAACTATAAGGTGTCCTTGCACTTTAGTTAAATGTCGAATAAGAAGTTTTGAATGTGGGAATTTGTGAAGGTGCATTTGTATAGAAATGGTTTTGTCTGGGATTACTATGTTTGGATATACCATGGTGAGAAGCAAAGTCACGAGAGGTGTTCAAGTTCGATACGGGATGTAAATAGTGGCTTGATCGGATGGTCTCGGATAATATGAATCACTACATACCATAGAATGGTTTGTGATCTGCGGAGTCTGATTAACCCGGATGAGGAACCCAAATGCGAAGCAAGGAATTTCTATGACATGATTATTTGGAGACAAACGTATATGAGGAAATTTCTAAGCATACTCAACTACTCTGCGGCCCGTGAGGATGTTCAGAAATAAGTCTGCGAGACCACACGAGGTGTTCGCGAGGCATGGTTTGATGATATGTCTAATTTCCCATTCAGAAGCGTTGCCACAAGATATCCCCGATGCCATTGGATTTCACGGCCACGAAGAAGTTAGTTAGAGGGTTGGGATTACGTCTGGTCATTCATTGTTGTGAACAAATGTATGATATCTTTGGGGTGATGTGATGACTATGCCAGTTGTAAATGTGGGCATGCTCGATACAAGCAAAGGTTAGGGGTTCTAGAAATAGATTGTATATACGGAAGTTGAAGATGCTAGAGTATAAGAAGATGCACTATTTTCGATAACACCTAGGTTGCGAAGTTATGCCATCAAGCGCAGCGAAGCTAATGAAATGAGGTGGCATTCGAGCATCATATGGACGGTAAGATGTGTCGCATACGATGCCATGGAAACATTTTGATGGGTGTTTCCACGATTTTCATCGGAAGTTGATATTAGGAATTTGGGTTTATTTGCTGATGGTTTTCGGTAGTTTGGTCAATCCCCGGACAGCAATATTCTTTGTGGCTGTGGGTGGTGGCCGTATAACGCCTCCAGGACTTATGTATGAAGGAGGGAATTTATGTTTTGGCGTGTTAGTGCCGGGGCCTATGAATCCAAAGGGGAGATAGATGTTTTCTTGCAGCCATTGATAGCGGAGTTGAAAAGTCTGTGGGGTGTTGGGGTTCAAACTTATGATATTTCCAAACGGCAAAATTTTCAGATGTGCGCTGCCCTCATGTGGACCATAAATGACTTTCCAGCGTATTCTATGATGTCTGGGTGGAGTACTGCTGGTATGTTGGCATGTCCGCATTGTATGGAAGACTCTGATGCTTTTAGATTAATTAAGAGCGGGAAACAGTCCTGGTTCGACAACCATCGGAAGTTTTTGCCCATGAATCATCCGTATCGACGTAACACCAAAGACTTCATTAAGAATAGAAAGGTTACTAAACAATTCCCGGGTGTTAGATCTGGGGATGAAATTCTGAAGGATTTGAATAACAGAGGGTTGAGGAAGGTGATAGATGTCGATGCTGAGGTTGTGAATGCAGCTATATCTAAGACTTGTGGGTGGAATAAGAGAAGTATTTTTTCTGGGATTTGCCTAAAGTGAACACTTGCTCGAGGCACAATCTTGATGTTATGCATATCGAGAGAATGTGATTTTGACAATATTTTTTGTCCTGATGTTTAACATTCCAGGGAAAACTAAGGACACGTACAAGTCAAGAGATGAGTTGAATAAATATTGTCGTCGTCCTCAGATTTGCACAAAATCTTGTCTGATAAATACCACTGATGTGCCATTTGTTGAATAAATCCACGGAAAGAAGGATGTGTTGGAGTGGGTAAAAAAGCGAGATTTCCGGATGGTTATGCTTCTAATCAGGGAGATGTGTGAATCTTGAAAAACTTAAGATGTTTGGTATGAAGAGTCATGATTGTCATGTATTCATGTGTGAGGTTGTTACCAATCGCTCTTGAATTCTGAAATAGAATATGGGGCCGTCAGCGGATTTCCTTATTCTTCAAACAGCGGCTTCTTCATCTTTGGCGATGAGGAGTTGAGGAATACGGATGAACAAATTCTTGTTATCTTATGCAATCTTGAAGATCTTCCCTCAGAAGTTTTTGACTCGATGGAACATCTTCAGTGCACTTGGCTTCTGAAGCTAGGATTCTTGGTCCAGTCCATTATCGTTGGTCTATCCTCCGGAAAGGTAATATTAATTCCTTTCGATAATTCTTTTCCTATATATATATATATATATATATATATATATATATATATATATATATATATATATATATACACACACACATACATGACTTATAATATTGATAATCTTCTTGCTTAGATACTTGAGGAAAATAAAGCATAAAATCATGAACAAGGCTCGAGTGGGGAGTTACATATCAATTGGGTATATGTGTTATGGATGAGTGCAAATTCGGCATCATTCTATTTCAAGAAGAGTCAAGCTCTTCCACTTGGGACAAGGCGGAATGAGGTTTATCTTGATGACATTGTGGATGATGATATGTTTGAAATTTTCAAGAGCCTCGGGTAAAGCAATCGGTCTTAGAGAGGAAGCGGTATCTGCGAGACAATGAATATCACTAGAGCTCATCTATATGTCTAATGAATTGTCGGAGGGTTCAACCATTCATAAAGTAAGTAGTTGCTAAAAGTCGAATGAGATATATTTAGCATGTTAATTTACTATTTCCTCTCCAATGTATCCATTTTCTCTAATTTCATTTCTATTTTAAGTGTATTCGATTCTGAAAAACGTGTGATTTCCAAACTTGAATGAAGTTGTCAATGCCTTGCCAGACAAGAATTTCCATCGTGGTTTGAAAATACGTATGTTTACTAAACATGAAAATCACCAACAATTGTAATGTTCGATACAAATTTATAATTGTAATCTCAATAATACATTGATTTCCGATTACAGGTTCATAATCGTGCAAATAAAATTTCCAATCGTATCTTGAACTATAGCACGAGGTCCCTAAGGAGGTTAGAACTTACACTTGGTTACTATGTGAATGGTTTAAATTTCTGCTTGAATCGTATGGGAGTTAAGACCTTGAGCAATATGGGGGTATGCATTAAGGATCCGTATACAATGGCGAATCGGCTATTCTGGACTACGGTCGTGTCGAGTTAGAATTTGAAGCCCTCCCGGTTAAAACGTATTCAAATGTGAATGGTTAGACCCAACACCACATGTATCGGTATGGTTGTCCATCCCTCGATATAAACTTGTCGATGTGCCGATAAAAAGCGATTCAGCAGAGTATAGACCTTTAGTCTTAGCGGTACAAGCATCACGGGTTTGTGTTGTAGATATCGCAATTCGGACCAGGTCCTAGAATGGATTGGAAGCTGTGCGAGATCAAAGCTAGGGCTCAATTGACATCCCGCATCCTGAGTAATGATATCATTGAACCAGCTTTTGAAATGATGACAATGATGTTATAATCGAAGTAAAATTAGTGGGGACGAAGGCGTCCTTTTAGTTGCATCTTACGAGATGGATACAAGTGGGGATGTAGATGTTCATGAACATTTAATTGATAATGAGGAAAGCGAGTGATGAAGAGGAGTTTGAAAATGATGTTCTTACATGCGAAGAAGAGAAGAGCGAACGATTTAGATGATTCGTGAAATGAGTAGTTAGTGAGTTTATTCTTTCAATCACGTTAATCATGTTTGTTTATTTCATTGCCTTATGTATTTTACTTGATGCTTACTAATCAATAATGTGTTGTTTATTATTTTAACGGATATGGCACGTGAATGAGGTAGAGCAACACGTTGCCCGGTCATTCAAGATGCAGTAGAGCAGCAATGCCTCGGGTATGCGAATCAAGGTAGAGGGTCGAGGGTCGATGAGACCACGAGCGAACGAGAGGAGATTGTGAATGTACCGCGACATCGAGATCAATGGTGATCCACATCGTAGTCTGGTGTGACAGATGATCAAGGGCATGGGAGGAGATGATGGAGATGTTGGAGAGTCTTCCTCAGGCACCCTACGGATGAAGGACTCTCCCACTGTGCTCCAATTTAGTAGACAATTGATAATGTCAAGTAAGATATGAAACTTAACTAATGATTTATCCATTTCTTAATTTATTTCTTACTTGCTATGAAATTTTGGGTTACAGGACGAAGTTAGAGCCGTCTGGTCCAATTTCTAGGGTTCTGAGGACAATTTTCAGAAAGTCCTTTAAACCTCATGGACATAATTGGAAGTCACTGACAGATAGAGACCGATTGATGATTTGGAAGAATTTAGGTATATATTCTCTTAACATTTTACATCAATTATTTATTCTTTTTGTTCATGATGAAATATGTTTTAAATTACAGTGCGAGAAAGTTTATAGGTGGACACAGTCCGAGGCGACTCAAAGGGTGTTAAACATCTTTGCCCGGTCGGTATAAAAGACAACGTAATGCGAGGTCAAAGATAAATGGTTGAAGAAAGAGCAAGATTTGGTGTCCGTCATGGCATGTTTTCGGGAGTGGCGGAAGATGGGAAGATCACGATTATAGGAAGAGGTGTGAAAGCGGAATGGCAATCGTCGCTCGAATGTTGGAGAGGGTAGTGGCATGTCTACACACTTGTGGATCTCGCTCTATCGCGTGAGCAAACGAGCATTAGTATGATTTCTAATTTACACTTCTTATGTTTATTACTTCATGAATTGTGTTGATTATGCCTATTTTCCTTTCTCGAGAAGGATTTTTTTCATTTGAATTAACGTATGTATTGTTTGTAATTAAAGACACCTTGAGGTAAGAAGCCCGATGCTCCTCGCTTATTCGGATCTACGCACGAGAAGGGGCATGATGATCAGGACTTTTGTTGATCGGAGATCTCGTCTGACAAATGTAAGTTTCTTTAAAACAAAATTACTTTTTTTTTTTGAAGATAAATTAAAATACTTACATTTTACTCATTTTATCCATTATGTGGACGGGGTGGTTGGTGTGAAATGTTGGATTCCAAGCGGAACATGTAAAATATAATGAAAAAGATTTTTCTCTTTATTTTTGAAGATCAATTAAAATACTTATTTTACATGTTTATTAGACAAGATATGAAATGTTAAGACAACTGCTGACTCAAAGCGTATTCGATTTCTTGCATCACGGGTTTAATATGTTTGAATTATTCAGTTATTAACACTTGAGCAGGTGTAATTTATATAGTTAATTGGATATATTTTTGTGAGTAGTGATGGCAGGCCCAAGTGGCCATTTTATATTTTATCCATATGTGGACTTGGTGTAGTTGGTGTGAAATGTTGGGGCAGGGTTGCATGTTATTGAGACATGTTGTATTTTGGTAGAACCCGGTACAAAGGACTCACCTTGATTTACGTTAAATCCGAGTCTTGGAGAAAGGGACTCAATGAAGTGGTGTCGGGTTGGAGCATGTAGATATTCGAGTTGACGGGTTGTCAAACTAGCGGACCCTCGGGAAACATGTAAAAAATATAATCTAAAGATTTGGTTTATACTTCTCTCTTTATTTTTTAAGATAAATTAAAATACTTACTTTTACATGTTTATCGGGCGAGATATGAGGAAATGTGGCTGCTGCGACTGGCGTATTCGATGCCTTGACTTCATGTGATGGTGCAGCGGGTAGTTCTCATGCATCGGCTCCACCCGGTTGATACGAATCGAGATTTGGTATGAGGGTGTGATGGCGGAGAAGTGCGTCGTAAGTCGGTTCATCGACATCATCATTCTACTCGCGCAAACGGCCCAGTTATGAGCTCCATCTTGAGGACCATTTTCGAATTTGTTCTCGGCTGATGGAGGACTTTGAGGCAGCGGTCACGAAATCGCGTCTGATCGGTTGGCGATCTGGCGACCCACGATGCGACTCGAGGATGATAGGGAAGGATTCGTCTGGCGTTTTAATTGGCTTACAAAGAAGTGTCAGGAAGGTGGACTGCAGTTCAACCCTGATGATCTACCTCGGATTGTTCGGCGTAATGCTCCAACTATAGCATCTACTCCAGCACCTACGACACCTGCGGCGGCGCATCGAGTTAGCGGCGGTGGTTCTACGGTAGACGACATCTCACCGTCTGGACGGATACATCACCGATCACGATGATGATACTAGGTTGGATGATTGGTATATTGCACTTCTTTTTCTTATACTTGAGTTGGGAATTCATGTTTTTTATTTTCTCTTGACTTATTTACTATATATGCGGTATATATATTAGTTTCTTGTTTTAAAATATATTTTACTCTTTTATATAATATGCATGCACTATTGCTTTCTTTTGTTTGTAATCTTAATATGTATATATATATATATATATATATATATATATATATATATATATATATATATATATATATATATATATATATATATATATATATAAAAACAAGCAAGATATCAAACTCAAAATGGCAAAGAAAAAAAAAAAAAAAAATATATATATATATATATATATATATATATATATATATATATATATATATATATATATATATATATAAAAACAACCAAAAAAATTGCTACCATTTACCGTCGAATTGCGAATAAAATGACCAAATATTTTTTAAAATTAATTAACCAAAAATTGCTACCATTCACAGAAATAAGTGCGACCTGAAAAAAAAAATTTTAATTAATTTACCGACCATTTGGGACCATATACCGACCAATTCTAGAAAGAATTTGGTCGTTAAGTAGTCTCAAATGTTGATAATCTGAACCATTGGGAACCATTCGCGACCAATGGCATTAAAAATTTTGAGTCGGCAAATGGTCTCCAAATGTTCGTAATTGCAGACCATTTGGAACCATTTACCGACCAATGGCGATAAAAATTTTGGTGACAAATGGTCTCAAATGGTGTGTCGACCATTGGAACCATTTGCCGACCAAAATTTTGATTAGTATGGTGGTAAATGGTCAAAAATAGCGAGGAAATGGTTTAATCGATGCAAATGGTGGAAATGGTCGGTAATTTACCGACCAATTGTTCTAGCCGGTAAAATAATTACCGACGGAAAGAATGCGACCAAATAATTTGGTCGATGGCGAGTCAGTAATGGGTTTACCGACCAAAAATATCTTGTTCTAGGCAAATTGGTCGGTAATTCGGTGATTTTTAGTAGTGGATGCATCAACAAACTTAAGAAAAATTTTATTTCCTTTACAATATACCATGAAATTAATGATGTTTAATTTCGTGGGACCGGTCCATCCATCACACATAGTTGTGCACCCATAGGTCTTCCATTTCTCCCTTTGGAGATTCACATAATCTTCCATCTCTTTATACTCCATATCCAAATATTTGTTATTGATTTCATATGGAGAGAGTGACTCTATTCCCATGCCTACAAGTTAAAAGAAATAATTATATGGTTTGCAACCATAATGTAAGTTAATAATGTTATTAGAAATTGAAAGCTGATTTTCACATATCAGTTTGTTGTACACCAACAATCATGTTTTTGAAGTGGTGAGAGTATGCTTTGTGAGATGCAATGCTCTCATATATGGAGAATTTACTGATTAATTGGTCCATCCTTTCTTTGATTGCACCTCCTTTAAAAAGATTTTTAATATTCTTTTGTCTTATTGCTGAAGATTTGTTTAATGATGAAGCAAGAGGTGGTGATGGATCCGATTGTCTCACACTTTGAGATTTTGCATGCCCTTGCGAGATCGGTTGGATGTAGTTGAAGGCTCACCTATTGCAATTATATAAATTAGAAATGTTTGTAAACTCGTTTATACTATAATAATGAATTTAAGTTAAAAGATTTACCAATTTTTCTTTTGCCTCTCATAAACCATTCTTCTTGTTGTTGATTTCATTCACTAGCTTTGGATGCACGACATGCTGCTCGATAGTCAGCTCGCTTATCAAGGTTCATGTCAGCCGGATACATATAGACATCCTCCTCCTCCTCCTCATTCTCCTCATTCTCCTCATTATCATCATCACCATCATTAAAGAGATGTCTATGGCTACCACCCATTGTGCCTCGTAGTTCAGCTCGAATTTCTTCAATATTTGTAGCTTTCTTCGCTTTGATTTTATTCATTTCAACCAAAAGTTGTCTCATTTCTTTTTTCACTTCCGGAGGAACATTAGGATACTTTTTGCTATTTGAGTGGGGATTTGTATGTGATAAGTGAAATTTAAACCGAGTAATTCCGCCACTTTTAATCACCATACCACAAAAATTGCATATGGTGCCATTTCTATTTCCTTCAATGGGTGTACAATATTTCAACGCAAATGTGTTTTTACATTAATTAACAATTTATTATATTTCATATTCATAATCATAATCTAAGTCTAAAGTTATATTAAATATCTACATATACATAATATATGTTCATATTTCATACATTAATTAACAAATTTTTATATTTCATATTCATAATTTCAATCAAAATATAAAGTTGCATTAATTATCATAAGTTAAAGAAAATGTGTTTTTACATTAATTAACAATTTATTATATTTCATATTCATAATCATAATCTAAGTGTAAAGTTATATTAAATATCTAATTATACATAATATATGTTCATATATCATACATTAATTAACAAATTTGTATATTTCATATTCATAATCTCAATATAAATATAAAGTTGCATTAATTATCATAAGTTAAAGAAAATGTGTATTTACATTAATTAACAATAAATATAAACTTAAATATATTATATGTTCATATTTCATATTCATAATCTTAATCTAAATATAAACTTAAATTAAATATTAATCTAAATATAAACTTAAATTCAATCTTAATCTAAATATCAACTTAAATTCAATCTTAATCTAAATATAAACAATCTTAATCTAAATATAAACTTAAATTAATTACTAAATTACACAAATGTAAAAAAAAAAAAATAATAATAATAATTAGCATGGAAACATACCTTAAGTTGCACAAATTATGTATTGAATGGAAGACTTGAATACTAAGAATTAACCAAAATATCATTTTCCAAGACTTGCACAAATCAAGAATTGTTTGAGTTGAAAATCTATGAATTTTAGGGCTATTTATAGATTTTTTTTGGAGTCAAACTAACTATTTTTTGGTCAAAAACCCTTTAAAAATGAATTCTCGACCGCTTGATTTCGATTCGATCAACATGATCGCTAGACCTTGATTCAGCCGCTATAAATTAATTATGGCTATTGATCGTCAAAACATTCAAATCCACCGCCGTGATAAACAAGGAATAATTACGACCGCCGGATCAACAAAGTGATCGAACTCCTACGCCGATCCATGCAGAAACATCAAGATTTTGAAATACGACCGTTGAATCAAAGGGATTGAATTATACGCCGATCAACAAAAGCGATTAACTCCTACCGCCATATCCATGCGTGCATCATTAAGACGGAAAACCCAGACAAAATCTCAATCTTCCACGTGTCGGCAGAATTTCTGTACTCGGATCATATCGATAACGATCAATATCGATCAAAATGGCAAAATTCAGCGGATTACGCGTATTTGTTCCAAGCTACTATTTACTGTCGATATCACACCGATATATTGCTTATTTACCGATATATCAGCGATTTTGACCGATTTTTCCTTCATTCGATTTTCGTTTGTTGATATCATATTGGGATGGTTAGACACTTAAAACGTCAATAATATATTGCGACATTTCCAACACTGATCATAATAGATCAAATAAAAATTTTCGCCAATTTAGTTCTCAGGCTCATTTATAAAATTTCGCTCTCATTACTTACAAGCTTTATAATCGGTTCCCCAACCTTTTATAATTTTTAAATTCATTTTCTCCTTTCTTCTCCCTTAACCCATCTTCTCCACCTCGAGTACATTTTGGGTTTTGGAATTGGCCCTGTCTCAGTTTCGCGTATGCCCCTGCTCTTGTTAGCTTTTATTGTTCTTTCATTTTTCCATTGAATCCCTTCTTCTCTTCTTCTCCACGCCCATACTTTCTAAGAAATCAGAATCTCATAAATCCAGGCTTTCAGAAATCAGACATCACGCTTACGAAAATCAGAAATCAGATTGATGAAACGAGGAAGATAGAGACAAATTGAGGCCATAAGATCAGGGGGTATTCTATGAGGAATGAAAGGGTAGAAGAGGTTACACGCAGCCGTATTCTTTGACACAAGAAAAAAGATAGCAAAGTTTTGGTCATGGGACTGTATATAACTTCAAGATACGTTGAAATTAGTCAAGTTATGAGCAAACTAGCAAATTGAGACTCACGATTATCAAAAAATTATAAAAAAAAGGCCATGGAAGTTTTCCTCTTACCGTTAATTTCATGACTTGGGAGATTAATCGAAGTACTAACAAACTAACCACACACTCACCATTATCAAAAAATTAAAAAAAAAAACCTCCTGTACTTAATTTTAGCATCCCGTGAATCAAAGGACGGGCAAATTGACCTAGACACTCACGATTATAAAAAAAAAATAAAAAAATAAAAAATTTAGGAAGTTGGAGGCAATTTTATCCAAGAAACATATAAGGAAGAAATGAAAGAATTAGAAGGGTAAGAGTGAGGAGGTGTGCTTGTTATCGTGGATTGAGAGGAGGATGATTGATGATGGAGTGGAAAAGAGAGAGAGAGAGAAAGGGGGTGTGCTGAGGATGATTGATGATGGAGGGGAAGGGGGAAGCAAGCAAGCATCCCACACGCAACGGGCAGTACAAATCTTGTGCCAAACAATTCCTCCCCATATTTTTACTGTTATCTTTAACACTCCCTTTACAAGTGCAATCCTGGTTCAAAGTCATGGCATGGATAATTGATTCAAATAGTCTTGAGACATATCGGTCGTGATGTATCGGTCACGTATCAACCGATACGCAAAATAAGATAATTAAATAATTAAAAAATATAAACACAAGTACTAGCTCAATTGGTTATAGCGTTAACATTAAAAAGGTGAATATAGGAAAGGGAGAAGATAGTTTACTATATTGTATTAATAGCTTTAAAAAATTATATAAATTATTAAAAAATAGATATAATTAAGTAAGTTAAAAAATAATAATAATGTTATGAAATACATGAATGAATATTCATTATATTCAACGTAACCTATATACATCAACGATATCCAACGCACTCCATTACGACATTCGTAACCCACACATTGTAACCTATATACATCAAACGTATATTCAATGCACTCCACAAGACATCTGTAACCTACATCTCTACTACAATGCCCATCTCCCTATTCAACGTATATAAGAGAACGAAGTTTAAAATAAAATTTACCCTCCGACTTTCTCTACCATCTGGGTGCTTATCTACTCTTCTCTCTTCTTAATCTCTATCTTCATTATATTCTTGGCAGCCAAGCAATATTTTAATATTATCAACACGGCGATCACCAATTGAGTAAATATTGTGCAAGGTGAGTATTTTTTTTTAATTAATCAACTTATACTTCATCTTCTTCTATCAATTCTTTTTTTTTTCTCTCTTTTCTTGGCCTGAAGCCAAATTTCCAACCTAAAAGTATCCTTCTGCTCCTGAAGTGGCGATGGATATTTGAAAATCCTTCTAATTAATTTAAGGATTCATTTGTTTTAAAGGAATTATGCAATATTATGCCCAAATTCCACATCCTCAAAGTGAGTGGAAAGAATTATCTATCATGGTGCCTCGATACTAAATGCACCTCCAAGGCAAGATCTGCTAACGCAATTACGTAAGACTAACCTCAAATGCAAAAGATAAAGCAAATGCATTGATTTTTATTCGTCAATATTTGCAATGGAGAGCCCCACTCAATATTTATCCGCTCGAGACCCTCAAACCTTGTGGAAGAGGTTGAAGGATGTGCATGATCATACTAAGACTAAGTATCCTTCTCAAGCACAATATGACTCGGCAAAGGATAGGTATGACCATACCTAAGACCGTTATCCTTCCTCAAGTACAATATGACTGCAAAAATCATGTACTACAAGATTTTAAACTTGTCCGACTATAACTCCACTTTATTTGATATTGTTTCTGCATTGAGTTATGCGCATCGCTCACCGATGCAACCTGCTAGAGAAAACTTTCCTACCTTTCATGTTAATATCAGACAGTAAATAAGAATATATCTGACAACGCCAATTTTCCACATAATTGATTTAATTCTTCGTATCTTCACCGAGCAAACTAATGAATTCGTCGCCTGCACCATGATCTTAGACTTGATTTGGATCATGCCACGTCAAGCACATGCAAACTCGAAAATTATTAGCCACTAAAGGCTACAAGCGCAAAGAAATATAATCCACGTAAGGGGGTGCGTAAAATTCTGAATCCGCCCCTAGAAATTCAATCTAACTGTTCAATCACGACGAAGAAAAGAAGCCAAAGAAGGCACTACGAAAGTATTTACATCGCCAGGGCATGACTGGCACCGGTCACGCACTCGTCGTGACGCCAAAGCACTTTGTCGATCTATACCGTGCATCTTTAAAAATACTCAAACGTGGTGAATCTCACGCCATTGAAATTAATTTACGCCATAACCACCGCCAAGCCAACAATATCTCTATCAGACCTCTGCCCCGCGAGAAAATGCATCCCCGGATGTCTCTCGATTCAGGACCTTGATTACTTTACAAGATCGACCGGTGGATGACATCTTTGATTTTGAATTTTATGATTCTAATAATTTCTTTTCTAGTTGTTTTTCTTTCGAGGGACCTTTGATTACTACGAAGCATCGACCTGACGATACTTTGATTTCGAATTTTATGATTCTAATAATTTATTTTCTAGTTGTTTTCTTAAATGTATTACCTTTTTTATTGTTCTTTAATATGGTTATGCAATGAAATGCTTATGAACTTGATATAATATTTATTATTTTGAAATTTTATTTAACCTTATAACTAATATGAAAATTTTATGATACTTGACACTAAGTTGTCAACATAATGCAAAATGGAAAACACCGAGAAAAAGGAAGATGTTTGTTTGCTTGATAGTGCATCAACGCATACCATATTTCTTGTAGAGAGACACTTTTTCTCTCGAAAGTATGACATTACGTAGCACATGTCCATACAATATCCGGTCCTATTCGATTATTGATGGTTTCAGAATGCCATAATTATTACAAAGGTACCATCCTCGCATATTGAGAATGCATTTCTAAGCAAAAGAGGATCGCAAGGAATCTACTTAGTCAAAGATGTACGCCAGAATGGGTACCATGTTGAGACTATTTATGAGCAAAATAAAGAATATATTGGCATTACCTCTTATAAGACGGGCTCCAAGACCATCCATGAGAAGCTAGAGATTCTTCTATGGGTCAGACAGGTCATGATTAAGGTCATGAAACCTACTCCACCATATTCAGATTGCAACCTGATCAGCTTGGATTATGGCATGATCGCCTTGGTCACCCGGGTGCTACAACGATGCGAGAATAATCCGTAATACAAAAGGGCACCCTTTAAAGGATACAAAGGTATTTGTTGTCCAAAGATTATAATTGTAAAGCTTGGCCTACAAGAAAACTCATTATCAAACCTTCTATAACAAAGGTTGATCTTGAATCTCCCTTTATTCCTGCCAAAGCACTGTGGTATATTTGTGACTACAACCACCAAGTGGACCATTTCGATATTTTAGGAGGTTTCCACACGATCCCGTAGGGATGGTCCCATGTTCGTTCATTATCTACGCGTTAATGTCACTCTGCACGCTTATTTCATGAGATTATAGTTTAGGGCACAATTCTCGATTATCCAATTAGCGTAAGGATGGATAATGCCGTGTGAATTTACATCAAAGAGTTTTGATACATATCAGGCTTCACTGAATCGAGGTTGAGCACCGTGCCGCATATGTCTTACACTCAAAATGGATTAAGGTAATCCTCAGATCAAACATATACAAATTAATGTTCGCACTTCACATTGAGAACGAATCTCAACGATACAGCATGGGGTCATGCCGTTTTGCATGCTACCGCCTCTAATAAGATCATACCCACCGCTTAAAGGTCTCCTACAATCTCCTTCAAATGGTTCTCGTTATGAACCTATTATTTCACACAATTTGCTGAAGATGAAAGCCATTGAACACTCATGCATTAACGAAAATGGGTCCCCAAACGCCATTCGGGGGCATTTATGTCAGTTTAATTCACCGGCCCATCATTAGTTCTCGAACCGACTATCGGTGATCTTTTTAACGCTGCATTCATTGTCATTTCAATGAGACTATGTTTCCATCGCATTGAGACACCTAAAATTGAAATGGTTGCGAAGCAAAAACCAGTTAAGGTTTTCTTCCTGAATGAGAAAATTTATCTCAATTCGACCCAAGAACCCCGAGGGAAAAGCGAAACGGAAAGGTTCTCATAATCCATTTATTAAAAGCTATAACACTGACTCGATGCATTTAATGATGCTACTAAGGTAACAAAACTTCATATTCTATCAGAATGTCTAGCTTAGGATAAATTGCCTGCTGATAAGCTTAAATGGATGAAAATCCCCTACGCTAGCGTGGTAGAATCATCAGGATCAAAAGACACCGCTCCCAAAACTAAGTGCAAAGAATCAAGAATCCATCTCTAGAAGAGTTCAGTGTTGTGCTTACTTGAAGAGCTTAATGCCCTCGCAGCACGAAACCCATGAAAAGATCAAATTCATTACATATTGTAATGGTTTGGGATCAAATAAAATCATCATTGATGATATTTTTGCATTCTCGGTTGCTCATAAAATTATGGATGATGATTGAGGTGCGTCCCAGTATTGAATGCCGTCAAAGCCCGAGATTAGTCCTAAGTGGGAGGCAGTAAGGGTGAATTGGCACCACTAGCCTAAGCGAGAGGTTTGGACCCATAACTCGCATCCCAGAATAATGTAGGCTTCGTTGGATATAAATGGGTATTTGTCCGGAAATGAAATGAGAAAAATGAGGTTGTCGGGTATAATCGACTCGTTGCCCAGTTCTCCACGGAAGTTTGGGATTGATAATGATGAGACATATTCACAGCGTGATGGATATGATTACATTTAAGTTTTCTCATTAGTGCAGTAATCTTTGAAAAATTGAAATGTGTCTTATGGACATTGTGACGCGGCATATCTATATGGCTCATTAGACACCGGATATTTATATGAAAATTCCAGAGTTCAAATGCACAGTCATTACACTCCATGACTTATTCTCGATAAAATTGCAAAGATCTTTATCTGGGTTAAAGCAATCCGGTCATGGTATCCAGCCTAAGTGAGTACACAATTAAGGAAAGGTCTGAGAATGATCCCTATACGGTCCATGCGTGTTTATTAAGAAATCAGAAACCGGATTTGCTATTGTAGCAGTTTATGTCGATGATATAAATTTAATTGGAACTCCAGAAGAGTTAGCTAAAACTGCTGAGTATTTGAAAAAGGAATTTGAAGTTAAAGATTTGGGTAAAACCAAACTTTGTCTTGGTCTACAACTTGAAACATAAAAATGGAATGTCGTCAATCAATCATCATACATTGAAAGATTACTTCGCGGCTTCAACATGAATGAGCTCACCATTGAGCACCCACATGGTTGTAAGATCTCCTAGATCCCAAAGGATCGATTTTGTCTGAGAATCGTGAAGATACTTGGTCTGAGAGGTACCATATCTGATGCAATTGGGGCTTTTGATGTACTTGGCACAATGTACGAGACCATCATCGCTTTTACTTGATAGAAATTTGTGTACGTTTAGTTACGAGCCCGACTTCGGGAGACAGGATACGATTAATCATATTTTTAGTTATCTCAGGAACCATAGATTGAGATTATATTATTCCAAGGAATCTACTACCTCTGGTTTAGTTGGATATTCGATCTTGGATATAGATCGATCCACATAAAGCTCGCTCTCAATGGTTATTTATTTTCCCATTTATAATGCTTAGCCATTTCTTGGCGATTCTATGAAGCAATCGATTGAAGTACACACATCTTCTAACCACTTTGAGATCATTTGCTTTATGAAATTTGGAAGAGAGTGTGTTTGGTTAAGATCCGGTATAACTTACATATTCAATTCACTTGTTGCTTAACACCAGGTTACATTTCTCCACTATAATTTATGAAGATAATGCTGCTTGTGTTGCACAAGTTAGGGGAGGATATATCAAAGGTGATAGGACCAAACATATCTCGCCGAAATTTTTCTACGTCAACTTTTGAGAAATTAGTATATGGCATTGGTATGCGGCGAGTTCATAAGATGCAAGATTAACTAGTCCCGCGGTGCTTGATATAGCTCAAATTGAGGTGAGATGTATGAACTATACGTACACTCTTTTTTCCTTTGTTCGGTTTTTGTCCCATTGGGTTTCAGAAGCTTAAGGAGTTTTGTAGGCAGTGTCATCCATAAAATGGAGAGATCATAAATATTTATTACCTTTGTACTCTTTTCCCTTTTTATTAGGTTTTGTCCCCCTTTGGGTTTTCCGACAAGGTTTTAAGCAGCAGTATCTTCAGTGCATTTCATGAATACAATGAATATTCAAGAAGTGTTATGAAATACATGAATGAATATTCATTATATTCAACAGTAACCTATATACATCAATGTATATTCTTGTACCTATACTGGCACATTCGTAGCACCACACATTATTATTTACATTTATAACCTATACATTCGTAACCTATATACATCAATGTATATTCAATGCTATTATATGTGATTCTTAACCTACATTCTACATATGAATGCCCATCTCCTATTGATGTATATAAGAGAATGAAAGTGAAAATAAAATGAAACCATCGAGCTTTCCCTACCATCTTTTTGGTGCTTATCTACTTTCTCTTCTTAATCTCTCTCTATTCTCTCTATTATATTCTTGCAACGCAATATTTTACAATACATAAAACAATTTCTTATATTTAACATGACTCTCTTTCTATCAAAATTTGCATTAATATTAATTTTTCAATACATTTATTAGCTTAAAAAAAAAAAACATTTGTCTCTCTCTCTATATATAATATTAAGATAACACGGTAAATATATGGTAAATATCTTAAATATAAAATATCACATACAAATAAGTTGATACTAAATATCACATACCTTCTTATTAAATGCATGGTGTTTAAAATATTAAGATAATAGGATAAATATATAGATACGTATCCCTAAATATCAAATATCGAAATATATCTTCTCAAAAAAAAAAAAAAAAGTCAAATATATGTATTCTTGGGTTTTCTTTTGTTTACTCTTAAATGAGTATGGTACATCTTTTCAAAAAAAAAAAAAAAAGAGTATGACAAATATATATTATAATATGTCCTTTTGTTTGCCCTCTTTTTTTTATTCGTCTTCTCTAGATGTTAGTCGGTCAGTTTTCTCCCTACCTCAATTCAATCTAGTCGTTCCATCTCAGAGTGACTATCAGAAATCTCAATTGTCATTTTACAAATAGGTAAGTCTTTAAAATTCAAATTTCAGAATCTTACAATGCTTTTCCAGGGTAATCTCATTTGTTTTTTGTTGTGATTTGAAATTCCATCTCAGTTTCAGATTTACGGGTAATTTAGAGGAATCTTTGATTTTTTTTTTTTTTTTTCATTTTTTGGTTGTGATTTGGAATCTCGTTCACGGATTGGGTTTATGGGTGGAATATATATTGAAATTCTCTGTAGAGATTCTTTATAAAGTAGTCATTTTTTACCGAGTCACCGAATCATCTCAAGAACTCGGCCGATTCGTCCAATATTATCGATTTTTTACCGATTCATTCAAGCATATTGTATCTGGTTTCGGTATCGACACGGTCACACTCTGAGGTGGTTCTGGCTGGCGGTCGTATCGGACTGGTCGATTTTAAACCACGCGCCAAGCCTGCGGTGACCCGGTGACGAGAGAGGTGATCATGTGGCCCTGATCTTCATCCCTACATGGTGGGAATTTTTCTCGTTCTTTTTTGATGACTTTCCGGTTTTAGATCAACCATGGGAGACGGGGTTGAAAGAGAGTGAGGAGGGGAGAGATCGATGTTGGAATGAGGAATATATAAAAGGGTTCAAAAAATCGGTTGAGTCTGGGATGCACGACTAAATTTGATCGTAACTACCTCGGTAATGTGACCGTGTCATCACAGAAACCAAATACGATGCGGCTTGAATGAATCAGTAAAAATCGATAATATATGAGACGAATCGGCCAGAGTTCTTGAGATGACTCTCGGTGACTCGGTAAAAATGACTACTTTTCTGAGAGAATCTCTGGAGGGTACAATGTATTCCACAGAAACCCAAATCAGTGAATGGATTTCAAATCACAACCAAAAAATGAAAAAAAGAAAAAAAAAATCAAAGATTCCTCTAAATTACTCGTAAATTTGAAATTGAGATGGAATTTCAAATCACAAAAAAAAAGAGATTACCTAAACTGTCGTAGATACGAAATTAGAACTAAGACTTACCTATGTAAATGACGGTGAAACTGATAATTATTTCTAATGGAAACGACTAGATGGTGAAAGACTGACCGACCAATCTGGAAGACAAGCAGCTGGAGAAGGCGAGTAAAGAGGGCAGAGCAAAAGAAAGAAAGGGCCGAGCCCTAAGCCTCTCCATTTGCATATTTAATATCCTATTAGGATATTTTATTGATATTTATATTTTATGGGCAAACAAAAGGACAGATTATAATATATATTTGTTGTACTCATTTTTTTTTTTTTTGAAAAGATGTATCATACTCATTTAAGAGCAAACAAAAGAAAACCCAAGAATACATATATTTGATTTTTTTTTTTTTGAGAAGATATATTTGATATTTGATATTTAGGATATGTAACATATATTTATCCTATTATCTTAATATTTTAAAGACCCACGAATATTTATCATATATGTACGTGATATTTTATATTTAAGATATTTACCATATATTTACCGTGTTATCTTAATATTATATATATAAAGAGATAAATGTTTTTTTTTTTGAAGCTAATAAATGTATTAAAAAATTAATATTAATGCAATTTTTGACAAAAAGAGAGTCATGTTAAATATAAGAAAATGTTTTATTATTATTTTTAACTTACTTAATTATATCTATTTTTTTAATAATTTATATCATTTTTAATAATTTTTGAAAGCTAATCACTTTTAATAAAATATAGTAAACTATCTCCTTCCTTGCCCGTATCCACCTTTTTAAAGTTGACACTCTAACCTATGAGCTAGGCTTGTGGACATATTTTTTAATTTTTTAATTATCTTATTTTGTGTATCGGTCGATACGTGGTCGATACGTCGTGACCGATACGTCTCAAGACTATTTGAATCAGTGAGATACCGCGACTTTGAAAGATGCTTGCAAGTTCTTGAAGAGGAAGTGTGCCAATGGCTGCATCTTTGCTCCTCAATTTCGATCCGACCAGGTTTGCCGCCGTCCACAAGGTTTTCAGCGCCAGCAATGTCTCCAAGCTGTTGCTCCACATTCCCGTCAACTGCCGCCACGACGCCTTCGTCACCATATCTTACGAGGCTCAGGCCAGGCTATCCGACCCGGTTTACAGCTGCGTCTCCACCATATTTGCTTTACAACAACAGGTTTTTGTTCATTTATTCATCTGGGTGGCGCCGCATTTCTGTTTGTTTCTCTGGAATTAAACTTTTCGCTCATAAAAAATTTGGATAAATGTTAGGAAATTACAACAATAGGTTTTTTTTGGTTCATTTCATGTGGGTGGCACCGCATTTCTGTTTGTTCCTCGGGAATAAAACTTTCACATAATGCTCAACAAAAAATTTGGACAAATGTTAGGAAATTACAACAATAGGTTTTTTTTTTGTTCATTTCATGTGGGTGGTTATCTGTTTGTTTGTCAAGAATTAAACTTCTACTTCATCATATCAACAACTAAAGTATAGGATCGCATCAGAAAAACTTTGTAATTAAGTGTGCTTGAGTGAGAGTAGTACAAAAATTTTTGATGTTATAAAATGAACTAATTCCGGGTTTTCCCAGGTAGCTTCACTACAAGCGGAGCTAGCAATTGTTCAGGCGCAGGTGATAAACAACGGTTCGCCATGGCGAATGCATTGTAGAGCTCGATCTCGCAGCCGCAGATGGCAGTGCTACAGCCGGCTTACTCAAACAATTCAGCTGCATCAAATAATCTCATCAATATCCGGATTTTCACCTCCAATCTTGATATTGCATAGGAGATAACTCCATCTTCTCACAACTTAGAGCCTCTGCAACTCTCCCAGCCATCCCAGCCATCCCATGACGAGGAAGAGAGTCGGAATCCGATCATGTTCGCCAACAACATACTTCATCGCTGATGAGAACCTCATACTATCGATTTTTACTGCTTATTTTCAAGTCTTTTTCATAATGGTTCTTCTTGTCCATAAAATCTATGTGAATTTCTAAGAGCATCTCCAAGGAGCTGGTCAAACCCTCCATTTTAGCTATTTTACATAATTAATCCTTAAATATTGTCTCTAAAAGGCTAGCTATTTCATATTACCACCATTTAGCTAGCTATTTCTAGCTAAGACAAAGACGCTAGTTACTCTTATTTTCGCTCCAACAACATAGTATTTTAGATTTTAAGAATTAATAATTGGTTAAAGTTAGTTGAAATGGTTAACTAAAATAAATAGCATGGTTGGAGTGAAATTGAAACAATTGTTAGCTAAAGTAGCTAATGTAATAAAAATATATATTTTTGCTACCTAATTTACATAACTCCCTTGGAGTTACTCTAATCATGAATTTTCTGTTAGATTCCCACGAATAATGTTCCTCCTGATAGCCCCATAAGTCACATGGAAGAGACTATAAAGCATTCATTACCTGTTAGATTAGATGAACATAACATTAAGAAAAGATTTGATGAAAACATTTTTGTATTACTAGGATTTTTTTATTCTTAGTATTAATTTATTTTTAAAAAATACTTTCTAAAAGCATTTAAAAAAAAAAAAAAATTGAATAAAATGTTTCTACCTACCCAAAGAGAAGAAAAACAACCCCTATTCTATCAAGTTCCTTAAACTCTTGTCTGAAGAGAGATTATGCAATTACCAAAATATTTTTGGATGTTTTATTAATTTAAATAAGAGCAAATATGTCAAAATTACTTTTCAAAATACAATGTTTAATTTTTTTTTTCTTTTGGAAATGCCCATTTTTAGAAGTACATTAGGAAATAACAAAGTTTTGAGTTTAGTAATTTTAATATAATAAATTATTATTTAAATTCGATTCTTTGAGAATAGTTAAGTTAAGAAGTTGTAGGGATAAGTAAAGTAGATTTGTGACGAATTTTGAATATAAAAGCTAAGGTTTTTCTTAGATAAGGTGCTATTAAGGTTTTCAAAATCTCATAATTCCTTATTCTTTTTTATTACATCACAATTCCCAAAATCCAAAATAAGTATTTTAAAGATAATTTATCATTCATTTCTAAAAAAGATAATTTATCATTAAAAGGTATTATTAATACTTTAGGGAAATTGTTATGAAATACATGAATGAATATTCATTATATTCAACGTAACCTCGCATTAAGTAACACATCGTTCGTAACTATATACGTCGATGTATATTCAGTAATATATATTATGGCACATTCGTAGCATACATTCCTACGTATAGAATGCCACATCTCTCATTCAATGTATATAAGAGAATGAAAGTGAAAATAAAATGGGCTCCTCTCAGATTTCTCTACTATCTTTTGGTGCTTATCTACTTCTCTTAATCTCTCTACATTCTCTCTAGCCATATTCTTGCTATGATATTTTACAATCGTTATCGAGGCATCGGCGCGAAGATGCCAATTGAGTGAAATAATCTTTTGTGCAAGGTGAGTATTTTTATTGAGTAGCTTATACTTCATCTTCTTCTATCAATTCTTCTTTTTTTCTCTTTTCTTGGCTTGAAGCCAAATTTCCAACCTAAAAGTATCATGCACTCTGAGTGACGGTGGATGTTGAAAATCCTTCTAATTAATTTAAGGATTCATTTGTTTTGCAAATTATGACAAATATTCAGAAAAGCCCAAATTCCCACATCCTCGAAGTGAGTGGAAATAGTATATCATGGTGCCTTGACATGGAAATACACCTCAAGGCGAATCTTACTAACGTAATTCTGAGAAGACGGAACCTCAAATGCAAAAGATAAAGCAAAATGCACGATTTTTATTAGTGATCATTTGTGAGAACTGTGATTCAGTATTTATCAGATTGAGACACCAAACCACGTGAAAGAGGTTGAAGGATAGGTATGATCATACTAAAACATTTATCGCTTCCTCAAAACAATATGATTGGCAAAATCTCGGGCTAGTTTAAATCGGTGTCGACTATAGCTCAGCTTTATTTGATGTTGTTTCTCGGCAGGTTATGCGGTGTCAGCTCAACGATCTGCGGCTATTAGAAAACTTTCTCCACAGCCTTCCATGTTTTGGTGTGTATTGCAACGACTAATGCAGGCAGCGTCGATTGCCACATACTACGATTTAATTTACATTGCTCCTCACTTTCTTTGAGCAAGCTAATGAATTCTTGCTCAAAAATCATGGAATCTTAGACACAGTGGCTCAAAAGCATTACTGAAGCACATACAAACTTTGAAAAATTATTAAGCCATTTAAAGGCTGGCGCAGACAAGAATATAATCCCCAGAGGGAGTGGCGGAAAAATTTAACATACTAGGAAATCTAACAAATCTAACTTTGGCTCGAGATCGCGACAAAGAAAAAGAAGCCCAAAGAAGGTGGTAATGAAAGTATTTACCATCGTTGTGGCATGGTGAGCCTTGGTCGCGTACTTGTCGTACGCTGAAAGCACTTTGTTGATCTATACCGGGGCATCTTTAAAAATACAGACAAGCGTGGTGAATCTCGCCATTGAAATTAATCTGTTTGCCACATAGCCTTGTTGGAAGTAACCAATATCTACGGTAAATTTGGACTATACCTCTGAAGTAGCAAATGCATCCACGGATGTCTACGATTTCTTGAGGACCTTTGATTACTTTGATGAAGCATGAGACAATTGGATGACATCTTTGATTTCGAATTTTATGGTCCCAATAATTTCTTTTCTAGTTGTTTTCTTTAAATGTATTACCTTTTTATTGTTCTTTAATATGGTTATGTTGATGCTTATAGACTTGATATAATATTTATTATTTTGAAATTTTATTTGACCACATAACTAATGTAAATTTTATGATACTTGACACACAAAGTTGTCGACATAAATGCAAATGGAAAACAGAAGGAAGATGTTTGTTTGCTTGATAGTGCGTGATGCATACCATATTCGTAGTAGACACTTTCTCAGAGTATGACATTACATTAAGACACATGTCCACATAAATATGGATCCTGTCAGATTGTGATGGTTTGAGATACCACGATTGTTTTGCAAAGGTACCATCCTGCATATTGAGAATGCATTTCTAAGCGATGGAGTCAAAAGGAATCTACTTAACCCAGTGTAGTAAGTAATGGGTACCATGTTGAGACTATTTATAGACAAAATACAAAGAATATATTGGCATTACCTCTTATAAGATGGAGCTTTGGTATCCATGAAAAATTTAAGCTTCTTACATGGGTTTTGTATTGACAATAAGTGATTAAGGCCATTTGAAACCTACTCCGCCCCCATATCTTGGAAGTTAGTAAATCTGATCAGTTTGGATTATGGCACTTGATATGGTCACCATGGGCGCTACAATGATGCGTAGAATAATCCGAGAATACAAAAGGGCACCCTTTAAAGGGATCTGAAAGTATTGTTGTCCAAAGATTATAATTGTGAAGCTTGTTTGAAGGAAACTCATTATCAAACCTTCTATAACAAGGTTGATCTTGAATCCCCCTTTATTCCTCTAGAAAGAATTCGGGGTGATATTTGTGGATAATACAACCACCCAGTGGACCATTTCAATATTTTATATTCTTAGTGGATGCATCACGTAGATGGTCCCATTGTTTGTCATTATGCATATGATGTCACCTTTGCGTTTACTTGGGATTATAAAGCTTAAGGCGCGGTCACGATTATCGATTAAAGGTATAAGGATGGATAATCTTTGGTGAATTTACATCAAAAGTTTTGATACATGTGTGCCGCTCGGAATTGGGTTGAGCACGGTCGCATATGTTCATACTTTCAAAATGGATTGGCGAATCCTTGATTAAACATATACAAATCATTGCCAGCGCTCTATTATTGAGAGCGAATCTGACGTCTGACATGAGGTCATGCGGGTTTTGCATCTGTGTTTATCAGATTACGCCACTTGCTAGTCTCCTCCTGATCTCCCTTCAAATGGTTCTTAGTTTATGAACACATTATTTCCACATTCACGCACCTTTGGTTTGTGCGATGCAGTTGCCTATTGCACCACCTAAAAGAACTAAAATGGGTCCCAATGTTTGGGCATTTATGTTGGGTTTAATTCACTAGTCCATCATTAGGTTCTTTGAGCGAGCTACTAGTATGATCTTTTTCTTGCCAGTTCGCGATTGTCATTTTCAAATGAGACTATGTTTCTCCGATTGGGACACCTAAAATTGAAATGGCTGCAAAGCAAAAACCAGTTAAGGTTTTCTCCTGGAATGAGAATAATTTATCTCAATTCGACCCAAGAACTCTTGAGTGCGAAAACGAGGTGCAGCGCATAATCCATTTATAATTTTATAGCTAATAGACTTTCGATGCATTTAATGATGCTACTAAAGGTAGCAATCTCATATTCCAGTATGTCTCCAGTTAAGGATATTTGTTCAGAAGGACAAATTAAAATGGATGAAAATCCCCGGTTAGGCGTGGTAGACTGATAGGATCGAAAAGACAACGTTCCTCAGCGAAGGGGAAAGAATCAAAGAATCCACTCTAAAGAACTTTGGTGTTGTGCTTACTTCTAAAGAGCTTAATGCCCTTGAAGAGGCACAAGCCCATGAAAAGATCGCCAACCCAGGAATGCGAGAATTCCATTATATTGTAATGAGATTTAGGATCGAAATAAAATCATCATTATTGATATTTTTGCATTCTCGATTGCTCATAAAATTATGGATGATGATTGTGAGCCTTGATCTATTGTGGAATGCGGAGTCAAAGGCAAGATTAGTGCAAGTGGGAGGAAGAAATTAAGGTTGAATTACTTCCCTAGCTAAGCGAGGGTTTTGGACCCTTTCGCGTCCCAGATAATGTAAAACTTCGTTGGATATAAATGGGTATTTGTCTGGAAGCGAAATGAGAAAAAGCGAGGTTGTCACATTATAAAGCTCATTCGTTGCCCAAGGATTCTCCCGAAACGGGATTGATTATGATGAGACATATTCCTGTGATGAATATGATTACATTTCGTTTTCTCATTAATTACGGTAATCTTTGGAAAATTGGAAATGCGTCTTATGGACATTGTGTGACATATCTATATATTTCATTAGACATAAAATATTTATATGAAAATTCTCAGAGGATTCAAAATGCACGATGCATGCACTCCCATGACTTATTCTCAATAAAATTGCAAAAGATCTTTATGCGGGTTAAAACAATCGGTCGCATGTGGTATCAGCGCTAGTGAGTACCTAATTAAGGAAGATGCGAGAATGATCCTATCTGTCCATGCGTGTTTATTAAGAAATCAGAAACCGGATTTGCTATTATAGCAATTTATGTCGACGATATAAATTTAATTGGAACTCCAGAAGAGTTAGCTAAAACTGCTGAGTATTTGAAAAAGGAATTTGAAGTTAAAGATTTGGGTAAAACCAAACTTTGTCTTGATACCGGCTTTTGAGCATAAAGCAAATGGAATAATCGTCATCAATCATCCCTTGTGAAAGATTATGCTTCAACATGGACAAGGCTCACCCATTACAGGCACCCACATGGTTGTAAGGTCTCTAGATCCCCAAAGGATCAGTTCATTCTAGAATCGATGAAGAGATACTTGGTCTGAAGTACCATATATCGTCTGATTGGGGCTTTGATGCACTTGGCACAATGTACGAGACCGGACATCGCACTGCGATAAATTTATTGGCACGTTTAGATCAAGGCCAGCTCGGACTTGAAATGGGAATTAGACATATTTTTAAATTATCTCCCAGGGAACCATAGATTTGGGATTATATTATTCCAAGAGGGAATCCTTTACCTCTGGTTTAGTTGGATATTACGTCTTTGGATATAGTGCGTGATCCACATAAAGCTCGCTCTCAAGCTGATTTATTTATTTTGTTATAATGGCACACTTCATTTCTTGGCTATTCTCTGAAGCAATATTAATGGCCACATGCTTCTAACCACTATGAGATCATTGCTTTATATGAAGCTGGAAGAGAATTAATGTTTGGTTAGATCCATTATAACACATATTCACAATTCTTATTTGTAACACGAGTTACAAATTCTCCCACTATAATTTGAAGATAATCTTGCTTGTGTTGCACAAGTTGGGGAGGATATATATCAAGGTGATAGGACCCGAAGCATATCTCGCGAAATTTTCTATACTCATGAACTCCAAGAAAATTGACAATTTGATGTTGCGATTCAATCCATAAATAATCTTGCGAGATCTTTTTATCAAATCATTATAGCGTCAACTTTTGAGAATTAGTATATGGCATTTGGTATGCGGCGAGTTCATAAGATCTGGTCAGCCTCAGCAGGTGGCTATATAGCTCAAATTGAGGGGGAGATATTGTGAACTATGCATTGCACTCTTTTTCCCTTTTGTCCGATTTTTGTCCCATTGGGTTTTTCCAGCTTAAGGTTTTTAATGAGGCAATTAATGCATCCATAAAAGGGAGAGAACATAAATATTTATGCACTGTACTCTTTTTCCCTTTTGTGCGGTTTTGTCCATTGGGTTTTAAACTAAGGTTTTAATGAGGCAGTATCATTGAATACACATTCATGAATACAATGAATATTCAAGGGGGAGTGTTATGAAATACATGAATGAATATTCATTATATTCAATGTAACCTACACATTCGTAACCTATATACATCAATGTATATTCAATGTACCTATTATGGCACATTCGTAACCTACATTCATTATGAGGCCCATCTCTATTCAATGTATATAAAGAATGAAAGTGAAAATAAAATGAATCCCTCGGAGGCTTTCTCTACTATCTTTTTTTGGTGCTTATCTACTTTCTCTTTCTTAATCTCTCTCTATTCTCTACATTATATTCTTCTTGACCTTGATATTTCACAAATAGAAATAAGTTTCTAGCACTTAAAGGAAATAAGGCCTTGTTTGATTTTTTGTTTTCGAAAACTATTCTAGAAAATAATTTTTGAAAATACAAAGAACATCATTTTGGTGTTCTTTGAAAATAAGGGGTTTTGGTATTCTATATATTGTTTAGAACATAAGAAATGGAATCAGACATATTTTCAATATTTTTCATGCTTTCCGTGCTTTAAGAACAAAAATGGAACCAAACACCATTTTCCTGCTTTCAGAACAGTTTAAAAAGCAAAAACCAAACAACCTCTAAAGTAAATAGTGTTCTCATAAAATTAGGGGTTTTGGTATTCTTTTAAATAGTGTTCTTTTAAAAAAATAGGGGTTTTGGTATTCTACGTTTTTTTTAGAACATAAAAAATGGAACCAAACATATTTTAAATATTTTCCATGCTTTCCCAGCTTTCAGAACAAAAATGGAACCAAACACCATTTTCATGCTTTTTCTAGCTTTTATAACAGTTTTAAAAACAAGGAACCAAACAACCTCTAGAGTAAACGACGTTATCTGAAAATAAGAGGTTATGGTATTCTCCGTATTTTTTAGAACATAAAAATGGAACCAAACAAATTTTCAATATTTTCCATGCTTTCCGTGCTTTCATAACAAAAATGGAACCAAACACCATTTCCATGCTTTCAGAACAATTTCAAAAACAGGAATCAAACAACCTCTAAAGTTTCTTTAAAAATAGCTTTTAAATAAAATATTTATTAATAGTAATTGTGTAAGGGAATGAATTTTTTTTTTTCAATTAAAATCATAAAATTTGAGAGTAGAAATTAATTTATCAAAATTTATTTTTGAATATTCAATAATCTCATGAAAATTTTAAAGTTTTAATATTGACTAAAAGCCTTATTTGTTTATATGCATCCTTGCTTGCTGTCAAGACTCAATTTATAGTGAAAAAAACAAAAACAAAAACTAATTTTAAAGGATTAAAATTATGTCCACAAGCCTAGATCAATTGGTTAGAGCATCAACATTAGAATGTCTGGACATGGGGAGGGAAGAAGTTCGAGTCTCATTTGAGACAATTTATTATATTGTATTAAAAAGTGAGTAGATTTAATATTTTTTCAAACCTTTCATTCATTCAACACCAATAGAGTATGCATATGTTGTTATCAATAACCACTCAAATAATTCAATTATGATTCAAAATAGTCTAATAAACTCACAATCCCACACGTCGGATGGGATTTGTGTTATGTTTCAGGGGGATAAGCACAAAACTTTACCCCAGACCGTGTACGACTTTAGATGACAACGACGGTTGATGGGTTGGCTAGCCAGTCTTACCCTAAAAGACGAGGCGAGATGATTCGACGAGGGGCTACGTTTCAAGAGGGTAGAGATTCTTCCTACTTTAATTTATTCCTAGTCTTTAAACTATTATTTTAGACTGATTTTAGAATCGTATTGTGCCATATTAATGGCATGGGACGCAAACGGAGACGTTCATTAAGATATTTGGTAAGAAAGATATTTTTGGAGTTATAATTTTGGGGATAATCTGCAGATATTTTTCGATTCTGAGAAAGATATTTTATTTGCGATGGCATAGTAATTTGGCGACCAGGACTCTGCGGATCTTACTTTATCTGGGGGTTTTTTTTTTTTTCCTTTTCTTTTTCTTTTTCCTTTCCTTTTTTTTTTCCTTTCCGTGTTAGTACTCCAACAGTTTGCCTTCATTTTTGAAGCTCTCTTTTGAATTCTTATCCTCAGTAGGATGGGCCTAGCATGTTGGAATCTCATTATGATCCATCATCCAATGGATACCGCTCAAAAGATATATACAAATGATATATAATGTATAGCGAAACTTGGAATGCCAAACCCCTGTGTGCGTAATTCCAAATATCGGAGAATCATGTGAGCAAAGCGACTCAACTAACACATAAGTGAACAATGCCAAGCAACAGGTGATATATACCAAAAGACACATCGTTCATGAAGCAAGAAGACGATCGATGAGGAAAGACCAAAGTGGTCTATGAAATGCTTATTTGGGCATTCACGTTTTTGAAAGGAGCAAGGGGAAAAGGAGCTAGGGCTTGAGAGAAAAATATATTTTTGATGTGTTTCTCTCCATTCTTGGTCTATCTTTGTTCAAACAAGAAGGGATATGCATGATTATTACAACCCTTTAAAAATAAATCAAATTTACAATTTTTAAGGTCTTCTTTCTTAGTTTTCTCCACACTTCTTTCTCTTTTTGCATCTTCACCAACTTATCATAATCCTATGTAATCTAATTACATACATTTAATAAGAAGAACCTTGATGAGTCTGAAAATGAAGCTATAGCTAGCTATAGTGATATATATGCAAGTATTAATTGATACTTATCGAGTTAAAAGGCCGGTAATTAGTAACTACATTGTGATTACTATTTCTATCCACGAAACCTCGAAATCTTGTATGGCTTGAATTGTGTTAGGCACATTGGAAATGGTTGACCCATAAATATAATTTCTTTACCTTTATATATGTTTTTTGTGACATTTTTGATCATCAAAGGTTGTTTGGGCACTGGACATTGCACTACGTTCTTGAATTCAATGAAAAATAAAACATCTTGGAGTTCTTGTGAAGATGGTGAAAATGAGATAAGTTTGGGAGAAATTCTATATGAGAAAAGGATGCAAAAGATAGAAGTTTAGGGCTTATAAGTGGGTTTGTGGAAGCTATTGGGCGGTTCGAGAGATCTTCAAGGCCAAAAGTGGATTTATGGTTAGGACTGGAGTAAGATGAAATTTTGGAAAGATAATTGGCATGGGGATTTGTCCCTTAGAGAGTCATTTCCACAACTTTTCACCTTAGCTTCCTTAAAAGATACTTGGGTAAGTGACTTTTGGGAGAATGGAAGTCAGGGTCCTAGGTTCTCTAGGTAGTGTCTTCCTTGAAAGGTTATCCACATATGTCGTTTTTGAGGGCCTTGATGATTTTATGGTTTTTGGTTGCCTACAAAGAATGGTGTCTTCTACATTAAACCAGCTATCGATATCTTATTATTATAGGCTGGCTCCCGATATGGAAGGGTTTGTTTAAACGAGCACGGGTCTTATTCGATTATTCTCGAATTGTGGTTGGTTGGGCTGCAGTCTAGAGATGGATAAACCTTTTCAGATTGTCTTCGACCTCGACCTCTAGTTGCGATGATCCTCATAGTTCTTGTAATTACAGTTGTTTTATGGCCCATACCGTCACGTGATTGCCTAAAACACTCATATTATACCATGTCAGATGTCTTCATTCGTTTATTTATATTTAATTTCATAGTTTTGTGGTACGGATGCATTGATTTGGTGATTGGTGTGGATGCAGGTGCATTGGAGCAAAAAGCGGTGTTGGAAACAATTTTGGGCGGAAGGAGGCATTGCATGAGAAGATGCGGGCGTCGACGTCCCAGCGTCGCTGACGTTAGATCGATCTGTGAAAGTCCATGGCCTTAGCGTCGCGACGTCTCAACGTCGCGACGTCCGATCAGAACTCCTCATCATTTAATAGCAGGTCTGGCGAGAATTTGGATCGGAGATGAGGTGGTACAATCGAGTTATTAGTCATTATGTTCTAGATCTATACCTAGGGTATTGTTGAACCCTGTCACGTTTGAATGGATTAAGTTTATTAATTTATATTATTCGATGAGTTATGATTCATTATAATGCGCTACATCTGTGTGGATCAATTACATGGTAATGTTTGGCCCGATTAGTATGATCATACTAAGTCTGAGATTCGAGATATGAGGATACCTAGGGATATATGGTGGCGACCTTTAGTTGATTCGGTAAATAAATATTTAGTCCGAAGGTGGCGATTAGGATTAGAACATTTTAAGCATTGGAATTTCACAGGAGTTGGGGTAGAGATACACTCAATTCTACTAAGCGAGTAAATGAATACCTCGAGAGGATATCAGTAATATCACCTTGCCATTAATAAAACATAACTTGGACTGAATAATATCACCTTTGAAATAATCCATTGAAAGTGTGAGGAATTTATGATACAATCTCCATATAGTAATTCTTTGAGATCGGTTTGTTTTATTTACTTTCGGACATTGAAGTAACCCATACACAATGCGCCTCGGATAATATTTGAAAGAGTAAATCTACGTAACAACTCACCTATCCCAGGGGATCGATATCCATTACCATTAATTTACCTTTGTATTACTGACGAATTAACTACATGGCGTACATTTTACACACCACCGACCTATCAAGTTTTTAGGCGCCGTTCTTGAGTGGATAGGTTTAAAGTGATATGAAGATAAAGCAATTAGATATTACTGCGAAATTTTGTTTTTTATTTGTTATTCTGAAGTCTTGGTAATTTGGTCTTGTTGTTTTTCGTAGTGATTGCGGTTTAGATTTGATTAGTACATGTTAGCGGTCAGATTGACCAACATCATTCGATCCCGGGCCGAAGAACTTACGGTCTGTAGAGGAAGCAGGGAGGCAGGGCTCGAAATTTGGCAAACATGGATGTGATGAACCCACAGGATCTTAGCATTGGCGAATGAGCCTGAAGAGAGAGGCCGAGAGAAATGGGAATAACGGAAGGAATCAGCACTCGGGCGTTTATACGATGATAGTCCGCCCATGTTAGAGGTTGCATCGCTCTGGTCGTTAGGACAGCTATGGAGACTACCTGCCCATTCAGGTGAGCAACTGACCGAAGTCGAGAACGTACGGATGGCAGGGACATCTTGTTTCATGGATTACCCCATGAACCAGGAATATTTGACCAACGCCAAGTTTACGACGCGATCAGTACAATGGGTTCTTGAGCTCTCGGGCGTTGTTCTCAGCATCATGGTGATAGACGATATTATTTGCCGGTCGACGCAGTTCACACGTTACTTTGTGGGCGATTTGTGCGAGTGCGACAAGTTTTCCACCCTCGTGCACAACTTGTGCAGAAGATCAATACTTTTAGCAGGCAGCTAGGGGAGAACTTGGCGGCGTGGGATGGATTCCACGAACTATTGAGAAAATGCCCTGCCGTGACCCGGATGGATGCGGGTCCACACTTTTATAATGGTGAGGAATACGACTAGAGAAACGATGATTGATGCCTGCCATTTGGAGCACTAATGAAGAAAACCACGGACAACATGAAATCCTAGAAGATCTTTGACAATACAAATGTTACGTGGCTAGAAAGCTACATGAGTAAAAGCAGTAGGTGGCACGGATAATGAGGTTCTTAACAATCTGGTTAATCATGTGGCACAGCTGACTAAACAGTTAAATAGACAGCAAGGAACCACGAATGCCATACAGACCAACCCATGGGAGTTGTGGGTGCATGGAGGGCGACCTGACGACAGTGTCGAGTCGAAGCAAACCGAGTTGAGCCGAGGCCCGGTGCGTGTCAGGGTTCGCGAGGAATGCAATCCACGGCAACAAGGACGGTATGGAAGCGATTATCGGAATCAAATGAGCGGGTGGCGTAATAATAAGAATCAGAGCAGGTGAGAACAATCAAAAGGGGAGATGGAGAATAGTAGAGCTCAATATGCCATCGAACCGAGTTAGTGAACCACCTCACAGAAAAAAGTGGACCCAGGAACAAACCCACTGCGGATGCTATAACCTCCCGCTCTGCTTTCATGAATGAGACCCAGCGAATGTACGGCGGCGAGCAACGATTGAACAATCAAGCGGCCTGGTGAAATTTGGAGAGGTACAAATGGGTCAAATGGCCAGTATACCATATTGTGAAGGCAGCGGGTTCTTTGAGAACGGTCGAGTAAGCAGGAAAGTGTAAGTGAACATGTCAAGCTGGGTTATCTTGAGAAGTGGTAAAGGAGTGGAGACAGGGGCAATCCTAGTTATGGGAGTGGAGGCCAGAAAGTCATCCCAGCCGTTCGAGAATGATAGGCGGGAGGAACTGACCTCGAGAAGCGATTACGGGAAACACTACGCAAAGGAATGACCCGCGATTCCTTATCCCACTGACGCCTAAGAAGCATAAGTTGGATAAGTTCACACTAAATTCATAGGTGTTCAAAAAAGTTACATCAATATCCCATTCTTTGCCTTGGAGCAAATGCCCGGCTATGTGAAATTTATGAAGACATTACTGTCTGGAAGAAGATTATGGTGATTTCGAGCTTAACAAGCGAGAATGTAGTGCCATACTTGGAGGAGGAAATTTGTATAAAGCTTAAAGACAAGCGTTTCGCACTATCCACATACACCATTAGATATACTATCTTTGAGAGGCTCTTTGTGATTGGTGCCCGACATTAATCTCATTCATATCCGTTTTAAGCGTTTAGGATTAGGTGAGGCCGTATTTCGGTCACATGACTGACGGATCTTTGAGCATCAGGAGGTAATAGAAGATGTCTTGGTAAAGGTTGACAAGTTTATCTTTCCAGTGATTTCATTGTATTAGATGGAAGAAGATAAAGAAATACCATAATCTTGGGTAGACGTTTCAACTGGCTTGGGAGTAATGATTGATGTCGGAGGGGCCCAGAGTGAGTGCGAGAGCGAAGTCAAATTCAACGTGTTGAAGTTTGTGGTATCCAGACCAGTGATACTTGCTTCATGGCGAGGAGATAGTAGGAGCTGGTGTCTAGCCAAAGTGAACTCCTTGACCCTTTGGAGAAATTTGTAGTGGAGGATGATTCCGAGAATACGAAATAAGAAGCAAAAGAATACGAAATGGTCGATTCTTTCTGGACTCAATAAGAGGAAATACTCAACTCCTTAGTGGAAGGAGCTAAAAAACACTAGCACTTACCTGGCCAACACCCACCCAAGACTAACAAACCTTGCTCACCCATTTGAAAATACGCATATCCGGGGATAACATCTACCTTACCGTTGGATCATCTCAAAGATCATCGACCACTAGAGGAGGAGCAGTTATCGAGGGTCCCAGAGATCACATAAATGCTCTCGTGGTCTCTACCGATTTGAGTGATTCGCCTTCCATGCATGCATCAGATTCGTCAAGACGGGCATAAACCTCTTCGTGGAAGCACACGTAGAGGTCAATCCAACGACGAAAAGAGGTAGTCCGAAATGAGGTATTGAAATTAATGATACCTAGGTAATTTATCCTATTTCGCACAAAGGTAATGTGGGTTAGTCCAAGCCATGGTACCGAAGAAAGGAGGAACAATCTGGCCATAAGAACTAACAATATTACGCTTTCTCGAATAAGCCACACGGTGAGGATTTGTATCACACCGAACCGAACAAAGCCACCGAAGCATCATTTCCCATCGCCATTTCTAGATCGGGATCGGATCGACACCACATGATTACTATCGCTGATGGATACCCTACTTACAATCAGCCCGCTATAGCCCCCGAAGATCGTGAGAAGACGACATTCACATGTCCCTATGGGATATTTGTATTCAAAGTGATGTCTTTGACCGTGCAATGCACTCCAGTACATTTCAACGATGTAATGATGGCCATTTTCTCCGACATGGTCGAGAAGACACCGAAATCTTCATGGATGATTTTTGGTATCAAGTAATCTGTACTTGACAAAATGTCCGGAGAACTCCGAGATCGCCGATAAGATGTGAAGCAGACTAACTAAGACTAATCGGGAGTACCATGGTACAAGAGGGTATCAGACTTACTACCTGATTTCTGCAAGAGGAATGTGAGGTGACGTGAGCAAAGATCACAATTGAAAAACTACCTCCACCCCCTCATCAAGAAAAGGATCAAGTTTTTAGCCACACTGATTCTATAGGCGCTTTCATCAAAGACTTCTCTCAAATCGCTTAAACCGATGTCCAATCTAGTCCAAGGACCCCATTTGAGTTTGATCTCTGTTAGTTTACATGCATTTTCAAAGTGTTGAAAGATAAGCCTGTCACCCTACTGCCAGGGCCCCGCATCGTCCTTCCCATTTGAACTTATGTGTGACGCCAGCGATGTTGCGATTGAGGCAAAGAGTCAGCGTGACGGAGAAATTCTCTGTGTGATTTACTATACAAGGTAACTCAATGATGCCTAATTGAATTATGCCACTACAGAAGGAACTTTCGCTATTGTTTTGCTGATAAATCTCAGCCTTATTTGATCGGGTAACAAGGTGGTAGTCCACACCGATCATTCCGCCATTAAATACTGATGACTAAAAAGACGCCAAACCTCGATTAATCCGATGGGTTTTATCGCAAGAATCTGATGTCGGTGATTAAAGACAAGAAAGGCAATCGAGAACCTAAAGGGCAAGACCATCTTCAACATCGAAGCGGCAAAGATGATATTCAGTGAACGATGACTTCCGCATTTGTTTAATCCTAAATTTATCAAGACAAGAGGGCGCCCATGGTTTGGTGTGACATTTGAATTATCGGTAGCCAAGGTAATTCCTCCATAATTTAATCTATCATCAAAAATGGCCGTGACATCCGAAACACTACTATCGATGTTCCAATTCCTTTACAGACACCGCGCCGACGTGATCCCGAGATGTGCCCGAAGATGAAATGAACAAAGATAACAACCACCGCCACTCTCTACCACGCGGGTGACATTTCGTGGCCGTGAGAATGCCCGGGCCAAGGTGCATCACCAGCTTCTATCGTCGACTTTATTCAAAGACGCGATCAATTCATATCCACATGACAAATGTCAACGAATGGGAGTATTTCTAGAAGGACAAACCGCCTATGCACCCCATTCTGTATAAGAACTCGGTTCGACCCATGGGGATAGGGATTACGGACCATTTCCATCTTATAACAACCTATACATCTTGCTGGCCGTCGACTATGTTTCAAAGTGGAAACTTGACAGGCTGAAAAAGTGGTGTGTAAAATGTACGCCTATGTGCGCAAGTGCACGTGTCGCCCCAAGTAATACAGTGTACCAATGGTACGGATATTTCCATCCTGGATAAAGTGAGTCACTACAGAGATTTACTTTTCAAATATTATCCGGATGTATGTATCGTATAAAGTTACTAATGTCCGAAAGCAAAATAAAACAAACCGATCCGAAAGAATTACTATGTGACGGAGACTAGTATCATAAACTCCCCCGCCACTTCAATGGATTATTTCAAAGGTGATATTATCTCGCCTGGTTGCTACTACACAACATGCCATCTATCTACCACATGCCTCCTCGAGGTGTATTCGCCATTTCGCTAGACTGAAAGTGTATCTCTACCCCAACTCCCAGATCCGAAAATGCTTAAATGTTCTAACCTTAATTGCCACCTTCGACCCAAATATCTCTATTTACTTAATCAACCAAAGGTCATCTACTCATATCCCTAGTATCCTCATCTCGAACTTGACTCTAGTATGATCATTACTAATGTCGGCTAAACATTACTTCATGTAATTGATCCACGTATGTAAAGTGATTATAATGAATCATAACTCAATGAATAATAATATAAATTAATAAACTTTAATCCATTCAAACGTGATGGTGGTTCAATAATACCCTAGGTATAGATCTGTAACATAATAGAATAAGAAAATATCCATAAAGATATATAAAACACGCCTTAATATCCAAAAACAAAGAAAATATAATCACGCTCTCTCCCGTGATCGATGTCACTCCCGCCTTACTCGCGCCCTCCGATTCAGACGATTCCCATCTCGATCCCCTCCAAATTCGCAGACCCTTCGCTTTTAAATGATTTAGGAGCACTCACATCGATGTCGCGAATGCCATAACGTCATGATGCCGAGACGCCGCTGACGCTTGGTGATCGCCGCTGACGCTGTCATTGTCGACCGCAGACAAGATACCGAATCTAACGTCAAGGATTTTTGGGATCGCCACGACGCGGGGACGCCGCGACGCCGGGACATCGCGGACGCCCGCATCTTCATGCAATGCCTCCTTCTCGCCCAAAATCGCTCCAACAACGCTTCGCTTCCAATGCACCTCGCAAGATCCACACCAATCAATAAATCAGTATCCAGCCACAAAACTATGAAATTAAATATAAAATAAACGTGAAATGAAAGATCGACGCGGTATAATACGAAAGTGTTTTGCACTCATCACACCCCCCCAATCCTAGTTTCGCTGTCCTCAAGCAAGACCGACTCTAAACCTAACCTCACACTCAGATGGGATTAGTTTAATTTTCATTTTTATTTAATATAAGTATGATTTTTATCGACTTGCTTTATTTCTACAATAATTACATGTTAAAGGTTCGGGCCAACTTGGCATGCCATCGCTAGAGTCCGAGATCGAGAGATGATGACTCCTAGGACATGAATAAAGCAACAATTGGTCAATCTAGGAACAGATATCCTGTGGGTTCCAAGTGTGGCTAGTGGTTTATACATTTAAGCCGTTTCTAGCCGAGGTCACAGAGATGCACACAATCTGACCGGGCGAGATAGCAGATATATCTCGAGAGAGAATATCTTGTAGGGCATGATCAACTAAGGTCATGGACTCGCTTCAAGCAGCCCACATATCTCTCACTCATTCGGAACCCCTGTTAATCACGATAATGGTACTAATTTTCGTAATAAGACGGGTTGACAAGGTCTCGCAAAAGTACGGGGCACTTATCAGACATCTCTCGTATATCATCCACATCAAACGGGCTAGCAGAGGTGTCAATCGCAGAAACTTAAATCCATTCCCAGAGAAGACAAGCACGCTCCAGAAGGATCGGGTCTAAAAGATCGATGATGCACTCGGGCATACCGACTCAATTTTTAAAACACCCTCGAATGTCGCCCCTTTCGAATCATTTATGGAAAAGCATGTCATCTTCCCGTGGAATCGAAAGATCGAGCCTATCGGGCAACCTCAAGAATCAACATGGACAAGACACTAGCCTAAGAAGAAGCGATCACACAAATTTCGCTGAACTAGACGACCAGAACAAAGCTTGAAAATGCCCGCGATTTACAAGGAAAAGACAAAGCATGGCACAATAAACACATTACTAGGAAGGAATTCGAGGCTGACAACGTTCTCTTGTTTAATTCCCGCTTCAAAACTCTCGTCAGATTTCTGAGGCGAGTTCCATGATAAGTAGATCATTCCTTCAATCGTATCGTAAGAAGCGCAAGAAGAGATCATAAGAGCTCCTGGGCTTCCGAGCAAATCGAGATTCGTATCGTCACAGCTAACGACGCAACATAGCTTCGGGAGGCAACCCAAGTTTTTCTTCAAATTTGCCCTTCTCCGAGTTAAATTTTTATCATTCGCTAGCTCATTGCTCACGATTTTTGCTAGCACCCAGATCCCGCTGTTTACTTCTCGTGACTCGCAACGCAGGTGACCGAGAGGATCCGCTGGCGCATTGGCCTTCCGTAATCGCCGGCGACGCCAAATCTCAACGCGACGCTTTCAACGTCACGACGCCTCAACGCCGCGCGACGCTGCGACTCGCTCGAACGCCGCGACGTGAGTTCAACGCCGTGGACGCTGATTTCGGGAAGTGTCTCCGAACGCCGCTGACGTGAGATTCAACGCCGCGACGCTGATTTTGAGTGTCTCCGAACGCCGACGCTGGATTTCCAACGGCCGCGACGCTGATTTACACTCCGAGCGCCGCGACGTGGAGTTCCCAACGCTAAGACGCCATTATTGCCACCTCTGTAACGCCGACATCGCCTCGAACGCACGCTTGAAAACTTACTCGTGGAACGCCAGCGACGTTGTTCTCGAACGCCGCGTGACGTTGCCCCGAACGTCGCAACGTTGCCCTGTTTTAAGGCTAAATCACCTTCATTTTTTCTGCTCTTACCCGATAGCATCACACCCTGAACCTTAGCCCTCCTGCACACCCGTCCACACAACCCTTGCCGGAATCCCCTTCCTCACCGGTCGGAGATCCGTGTTTGCCTTTCCGACACCATCTCCGACATCACCGTCACCACCACACACGCACATTCTCCACCATTCCCATTCCCCACTTAGGCATTCTCCATTAGTCTGCCATCACCGTAGGCCCAGGGAGTCCCCATTTTAGTTCACATTTGTGTGGTCCTTACGTAGGCCCTTCGTGCTCGGATCCCATTTAGGGTCACCGGTACACGAGTTCGGGATTCGCTTTTTCCTAAGGCACTCTAGTGTTTGTCAGACAGTTCAGCCGTACTGGGTGTGCCAAATCGTACCATCCCATTGCATTCCCCACTAAGCACCCAGTCCCGCCTCCAATGTCCGGAAAAGCGCAGAATCTTTCACTGCGGGTAGGTCCAAATGAGGACCCGACCCTAAATTATGATGTCACGCGGTTCGTGAACGAGGGAAAAGAAGCCGCCGTGGATCTACTCTAAGACCATCTGCAAGAACCGATCGTTTATCAAGGATAAGGGTTTTCACCACCCTGATGATTTTTTTCGAAAGACGACGCGCCTAAGTGATATGCACTTCTACAACCACCCCATCCAATGCAAGAATGAGTGTGGTGTGCGAATTCCCACGCCTAACTTCGCCTCCCACGTCAAAAGGTTCAAGTAGGGGAGTATTATCGATTTCCGCGCGTGAGTCGATCAATAGTTATTATAACTGATCATGTCCCCTCGCAGTCGCTTCGATCGACGACGGTTAACTCGACTCACCCCGAGATCATCTCAAGCCGACTAATGGTCAGGGCGAGTGGAAACCGGTCAGCCGAGGGCCATGTAGTCCACTTCAAGGCCAAGCACTTGGCCTATATCCCAAAGGTCTGGCATCACTTCATCACGTCGTGTCTTATTCCGACGACGAACGCGTGTGAAGTGATAGCCAAGCGTGCCCTGCTCAACTATGCCATCATCCGTGATATCCTTGATAATGCAAGGTGTTATGAGGATGCCATCCTCCATAACCGACGCTTAAGATAACTCAAAGGCCCTTTCCTCATCTTTGGCTTATGCAAATGCAGTCGGTGCTCCTAGATGACATCGAGGCGTGGTTACACCATCAAGGCAATATCGCTTAAGAGAGACAAACCGTGTGCCACGACCGGTGGCCCACGACTACTTACAGCCTCGATCGCAGGACAAGCTTCCTGACTATCGTGCTCGTTGGGACTCGGGCGATCCCCAGGGGGACATCGCGTATCTCTCGTCCCATCCGCCTCCACCACCACCACGCCCCACCCACTCTGAGGCGTCCTCCAACCTCACCCGACCTCGAGGACCCTGGGTGGGCCTCACTCACCGAGCACTTCGATGCATTCCGGGATCGAGACCCGTGGAGCACCCCGAGTCCCCATCACACAGATATGGAGGGCGTCACACGACGCACGCATCGTGTCAGCCAACCAGCCACTCATTCTTCTCAAAGAAAGAAGAAATTCCTCCTGTGCTCGCTGCTTCAGCCTCCTCGCATTCCACATTCACCACCACCACCGCCCACCACCGCAGCTGACCCGCAGATCACCAGGAGCTCCCTTCACCCTCATCATGAATACCGCTGCTGGGGACACTGGATATTTTTGTCAAAGTGTGGGGCGTAAGTGCTATTCTGCCTTAAGGATTAGTTTCTTACGCAGTGTCGTAGTGTTTTTATTCATGCATGTTAGTTACATTTTTTTCAAGGTAGTTAGTTTACATCGCTTAGTTTCATTTACAATTGCTCATCTTAGGATATCAGCTTCAGGTTTGGGCTCCTTGCGGTGTGTTTTAGGTAGATCAAATACATGTGTAGGAGTGTCGTGTCTAGACGCATACGTGATGCCATGCTTATCAGGATCAAATCAGAAATTTAATCCAATTGCGGTCAAGAAAGAAAGGTTGCATCAAGCTGTTTGAATGTTCGAATTAGGTCAATAAGAGAAGGAAGGCAGCGGTCATCTCCTGATTCAAGAAACCATTTCTTACGGAGCCTATCACACCCAATACGCATGATCTCTGGTATGCTCAGTACTCGAGCCCGACTCCACTAAGGTTCAACAAACCGTGGAATCTCTAAACACTAAAGAGACGTGGGACACCGTAAATAAAAGAGGATCATTCTTCGAGCCCCAAATGAAAAAAAAAAAAGAAAAAAAAAAAGAAAAATGGAGAAATTAGAGATAATAAGGGAATTTCCAATCAATCCTTGCACATCCGAGGGGCATTTCTCTGAAAGCCCAATGCCCCGGAGCCTCAACCGGGCCGGAGTCATCGACTTCACCAGCCCGCTACAGGGACAAAGATAGAAGTTTCCCACAACTTAGAGCCCCAGTTTAGCTTCAGTGTTCTGGTGACGCTCGAGGGGAACTCGAATGCCCTGTCCTTAACCAACCGGGGTGGGAGTCACCAATCGATCCCCGCTACATGGACACTTAACATAAAACTTATGGCACTAGTTTTGTTCATGTAGTGACCGGGACATATTAGATATTGCAAGTTTGCAAGGCGCTCTTATCCTCAGAGTTAGATTTACCCAATTTCTCAGCGAGTCGGAACTCAAGCTCGGGGGGGCGCGAAACTTAAGTGTACACTGTGAGTCATTTCTTTATACGCACATAGGATCATCAGGAAAGGCCATATTGAATATATCGAGGCCGAGACACTTGGTAACTTAACTCAGTTCAACCTAAATTTTAGACATTCAACACCTTGCGAACTCGTGCACTTCAAATTAATCCAGAGGTGTGAATAGCTCAATTTGATCCTCTATCTATCAAGACAAGAAGACTATTTTTCGTGTTGTGACTTTAGTACATAGAGTGTGAGTTAGGTTTAGAGTCGCCTACTGGGACAAGCAAGAAACTAAGTTTCGGGGGGGTGTGATGAGTGCCTAAACACTCATATTATACCCGCTCTGGCCTTCATTTTCACGCTATTTTATATTTAATTTCATAGTTTGCGGGTCGATACCGACGGTGATTGCGTGGGACGCAGTACTGGAGCAAAAAGGCAACGCGGTCGAAGCAATTTCGGGAGCGTAAGGAGGCATCGCATGAAGATGTCCTGAACATCGCTGACGCCCCCATCGCCGTGACGTCCCAACGCCGACGCCGGTCAACTACCGCTGGGCAGTCAACAGTTTTCGCAACGCCGCTGACGCCCTTCAACGCTGACGCTGTAACGCCGCGACGCCGCTGCGGTAGTGCTCCTCATCATTTAAAAGCAAAAAAGGGTGTACCGAGGACGGAGATTAATCGCATAACCGAGGGCGCTGATATCACAAGGGGGAGAAGAGCCCGTGATTTGTATTATTCTTTGTTTGGATATTAGAGCCCGATGTTTTATATATCGCTATGGATATTTTCTTATTCATTATGTTACAGATCTATCTTTAGGGTATTGTTGAACCCTGTCACGTTTGAATGGATTAAAGTTTATTAATTTATATTATTCATTGAGTTATGATTCATTATAATCTGCTTTACATCTGTGGATCAATTACATGGTAATGTTTGGCCAGCATTAGTATGATCATACTAGAGATCCGAGATTCGAGAGATGAGGATACAGGGATATGGTAAACGACCTTTGGTTGATTCGGTAAATAGAATATTCCGATCGAGTTACCCAATTAAGGTTAGAACATTTAAGCATTTCGGTCTGCGAGTTGGGGTAGAGATACACTCAATTCTACTAGCGAAATAGGCGAATACACCTCGAGAGAGGGTATCTTGTAAATAAGATCACCTTGCCATTAATAAATCATAACCAGAGTGAATAATATCACCTTTAAGAAATAATCCATTGAAAGTGACGAGGGGAGACATGATACAGTCTCCATCGAGATAGTAATTCTTTCGGATCAGTTTGTTTTATTTTACTCGGACATTAGTAACTTTATACTGTCCCCGCTACATCCGGATAATATTTGAAAAGTAAATCTGTGATCGACTCCACCTATCCCAGGGATCGATATCAGGTACCATTGGTACCTTTGTATTACTTAGGCGACGCGTGCACTTGCGCACATGATACATTTACACACCACTTTTCGACTGTCGAGTGGGTACGCCATAGCTCGAGCCCAACTACTCCTTGATAGACCCTGAGCCAGTGAGGACCGCGGGATGATGGTCCGATCTCTGGGCCCAGTCGCTTTCATCTGAGTCGGGGTCGAACATTCATCTCTCTCCCGATCGGGTAGGGTATATCTTTGCCCGAGATACGATCTCTCGGCTGGTTATCATCTTTAAAAAGGCATCTGGATGACCTCTTTGAACTTGAACGAGTATAAGTCACGCGCATAACCACCATGAGAGTGGTCAAACATTTCTTGGGGCAGAAAATGGGGATGACTTGGCTATCACGAGAGAAAGGAAGAGCGGTCATGCGCGCGAAACGCCACCTTCCCTTAGTTTCGAAGGAGATCATCTACTTTTCATGAAAATAGGATCGTCTTTCTTTTGGATAAAAAAGGGAAGTAACACAAGAAAAAGGTCCAAGATTCTATACTGAATGAATGGGCATTTTCACTCTACCAGGGCGACTAATCTAGCCAAGCATCGGAGGCGGCGAGGCATCTTGCGTCGTTTTTGTTTGTTTTGCAGGCATTCACTAGCTGGTTCATGCTTCGACGATTCAGTAACTCCAAAAGTTCATGAGACTACAATTGGCGCCGTGCGCCCAGGAAATGCACAGCAAAAATCTCATAGGCGATCACGTGAGAACTTTGGGTACGATCCCAGTGATCTTATTCCCCGAAGCTTTGGTAGTTCCTGATCATTCCACCGGACCGTCGGAGTTTATCGTCATGTCTAGCAACCCAGTTAACCAGCCTATTGAAGATCAGTTTCTCCGCTGGCGCTAAGAGATGGAGAAGCGAAGCCAGAGGTATGCGGACGGATGGCCAAGATTACTCGAACACCTTGGCCGACTGCAGCCGGGAGAATGAACACTGCGGGCCGTTTGGGACAACGGTGAAAACTTCAGGGCCTACCCATCCTGCACCCCTAGTTCAGCCAAATAAGGGTAAAGAACCCATCCTCATGGGAGAAAGTGATCCCCCAACAGACGACAAATTATCTTTTGGCAGCTCTCTACTCCTTGGCCGCTCACCACCTTAGAACAACGTAGAGGTTGAATCCAAAAAGAGGCCCTCGAGCCGATCCAGCTGATCCGTTAGTGGCACGCGCCGCCGGTACGAAGAGAGGCCAGTAGAGACAGACGCCTTTCAAAACTGGCCCCCGAATATGTGCCTGTTCGACTCGGGGGTATGGCTCCTCGATTTGCGAGTCGTCCTGCCCGTTGAGCCGACCTCGAATCTTACCTTTGGTTTCTTTTTCCTCTGTTCGGGGGCCAGAGGATATGCTGTCCTCACCCTTAGGCCCATATATTTTAAGTTCACAGGCAGGTAACCGTTATGGAATCATTTGAAATGTATAACCAATGGCTCTGCTGCTTGATGCGACCATATGCTACATTTAACCAAACAATGATTCTTACGAGGAAGCGACCGCCTACAGATTGCAAAGGTATTTGACCCGGCTGAAGGGCCCGCTACAGCGGTTCCATAAACTCCCGAGAGGATCTATAAACTCATTCAACGAACTATGGGTAGCATTCATTTCCCAATACTTATGTTCGATTTGACAAAAAGGAAACATCAATTCACTCCAGGCCATCCTCAAGAGGGAAGATGAATCTATATGGGATTTCACTCGCAGATTTGGACAGTAGTCCAACAATTCGATATTCTGACCTGGTGCCTCTAGAAATTTTGAAGCTTCGGTAGACTACCTTTCTTTAGGTCGCTATCCACGGATCCACCATGACAATGGAAGAAGCGTATCGGCGGGCGGGCAAGTATTCGGAGAGGATAATATTCGGGCCACTTCCTAGACAGTAATGATAACTACTCAGAACAACAAGGCAGCCGCAAAGGGCCAACCCGAACAGAAAGGAAGTCAGAACAAGAATCAAAAGCGCTCCCAAGAACAGTTCGAAAAAAAAGAGGGAGCCTCCCTAATTCACCCCTCTCAACATCTCTTATGATTGGCTCCTACCTCTCATTCGGGATCACCCCGATTTTAAATGGCCCCCACTAATGACGGCGAATCCGGACCAACGCAATCGATCCCTGAGGTGCGATTACCATAGGGACCACGACCATAAAACCAACCGCTGCCAAAGCCTAAAGTTCTGGCGAGAAAAAGTGATCGGGGTGACGACTCGGTACATTCGGGGTAGGCCGCGGAGCAGTGCCTATGGCCAAATAGCTTAATTCTTTGGCGTTGAACACCCATTTGAACCCCGGCCCACCATCAACTTCATATTGGGAGGCCCGATCGATGACCAATACCAGTCCAAACGACGAAGAAGAAAAATGCTCCACTCAGCCTCAGTCAGAGCCCGGATAAACACCATCAGTACCCCAGAGAGCGACGCAACAATTCAGCCAGTTGACAGCCCCATATCCTTTCCTCCTATAAACCCGACTAGGGTCATCACTCCTCATTATGATGCGCTTGTACTTACTTTGTGTATTAACAATTTTGATGTGCACAGAGTCCTTGTTGATCCTGGCAGTGCGGCAGATTTGTTGCACCTTCGACCTTCGGCGGATGAAAGTCAGCTTGACCATCTCGGTTGTTGTGATTTTCACGGGTTCAGCGGGCCACCACAGCGGCGATTGGGCGATATTGTTCTTTTTGTCAAGGTAAGGCCGGTAACACAGCAAGTATTGTTTTCAGTGGTTGAGAACTTTTGACCGTATAATGCTATCGTGGGTCGGGCACGGTTACCTGTATGAAAGCGATCCCTCGACTACCAAGCTATCAGGTTATCCTAAGCGCATTTAGGTAGTCGATCTCGGGTAGCTAATTAATTTCCTTTCGTCAATGTTAATAGGCGTCGGTGTAGGGCGTGAAAAGGTGAAACCTCGACAACTTCGCCCCTACAGAGATTTAACCCTCGAATAGCAATCCTGAATCATTTTGCCCAGAGCGCATGGAAGACGAGGAGTAGTTGGCGATAGATCCTCTCACGGAATCCATACTCATAGGCGAGGCACGGTAGAGTGCACCTATGTTAGTTCCTCTATGCGGAGAGGAAGAACCTGATGCGGCAATCTTTTGCAAGCTAGCAGCCCAGATGTATTCGCCTGGACTCATTCAGATATGATAGGAATAAGCCTCGTCCATGCTTCCCACAAGCTAAATGTTGTCTCATCCGCCAGACCTGTCAAGCAAAGAGTAAGGCGCTCCCACCTAGACCGCCATTAAGTCATCCAGGCTGAGGTGGATAATCTTTTGAAAGTTGGGTTTATCAGAGAAGTCAAATACCCGGAATAGCTTGCCAATGTGGTGGTAGTTCTAAAGAAAGGGGGCAAGTGGAGAGTATGCATAGACTATAAGGATCTTAATGACGCGTAATCTGAAACGATTTTCCTTTAACATAAGATCCGTCGTTGGCCGCGCTCGGTAGGGCATGGCATGTTGTCCTTCCTTGATGCATTTTCGGGGTATCATCGATTCTTATGTACACTTTGATCACGGAGAAAACATCTTTATCACCCCCAGCGGGTCCTTTTGCTAGCGTAATGCCATTGAGGTTAAAGAATCGGAATACCTACCTGAGAGGCCCGGTAACTAAGATGTTTCGATCGCTGCTCGAAAAAACTATGGAAGTATATATCGATGATATGTTAGTAAAGTCCAAGGAGCGCCCGGATCACACTACGCATCTACAACAGACATTTGAACTCCTTAAGGCATATGGCATGAAAATCAACCCTACAAAGTGTGCATTCGGGGTCAGTGCAGGCCGATTCCTAGGATTCATGATGACTCAGAGAGGAATAGATGCGGCCGCCCGGCTTGAGCTATTTTAGAATCTTTGGCTCAGCTCCATAAAGGGTCTGACAATGGCGCCGAGTTGGCTGCCTTGGGGCAGTTTATTTCAGGTTCACGGACCACCTAAAGCCAATTTTCACCATCCTTCAGGAAGCCAACCGGGCCGGATGGAATGAAGAGTGTGATCGGGCTTTCACCCAGATCAAACAGTATTTGGCCAAGCCTCAAATTCTAGCTAGTTCGGACGCTGGCGAGACACTTTTTGTATATTTGGCAGTCTCTGAGGTAGTAGTAAGTGCCGCCCTATTCAAAGAAAATAATGATAGAAGGCAGAAGCCAGTGTTCTTCATTAGCAAATCCACAGTCGGCCAATGAGACCGGGTATAGTCACCTTAGTGGCGACCTTAGCCCTCCCGACTGACAACTAACCCCTATTTCGGAGCACATCCATTGAAGTACTGTCACGACCTTCCTCTCTAGAGCACACTCCATGGCGACTTCTACGGTAGAATAGCCCATTGAAGCGAATCTAACTAAGCGGTCTGACGTCAATTATAAGCCCGAGGCTATAAAAAGGCTAGGTTTTCGCCAGAGCTTCATATGAACTCCCCGGTCGAAGCACTTTCCCAGAAAGCTCGAATTGGTGGACACTTAATGTAGACGGGGCGTCGAGACAAACTGGAGCGGGAATTGGTCTGCAATTGAAATTCCCTGTCGGGGAAAGAATCGAACAAGCAATCCGGTTAGGCTTGACACCTCAACTGATAGTCGAGGAATATGAGCTCTCTTATCAGGAATTGAACTAGCGGTAGTCGTATCTTATGAAACTCTTGGATTCGAGTGATTCCTAATTAGTCGTTGGGCAGGTCAACAAAGAATTCGAATCCTGAGACCCCTGAATGGAAAAATATGTCTCCCGGGTAAGACATCGCTTGGGCAGTTTTTCAGTCTGGAAACTGGAACATGTTCCCATGGACTGTAATGATAAAGCAGATGCCTTGGCCGCTGTGGCCGCCTCTCTACCAATAACCGAAACAATATTCCTGCTCATCTACTATCAGTCGTTTTCCTCAATCGCTCCCTCCCAAGTAAGCCAGGTAGATGAGATCCTCCCTTCATGGATGGACCCCATAATACACTACATTAGTACGAGAGAACTCCCTACTAAGAAGGATAAGGCCCACAAGGTGCAAGTCCAGTCAGCTAGATTTTCCTTGATCAACGGGCAATTGTTCAAATGATCCCTGGGTGGTTCGTATATGAAATGCTTGAAACTCGAACAGGGCCATTATGTGTTAGCTGAACCGCATGAAGGAATATGTCAGAGAGAGGAAATCATCTGGCGTGAACTTTGGCACCTGAGCTCACACTCGAGGAATGCCCGAGCGCGGCCCAGGCCGATGCTACCGGTGTAGTCGAAATGTGATCGTTACCAGCGGCTAGCTCCGTCTTAAAATCACCCGGTCTGAGACCCTAATCTGCATCTGAGGCCCTTGGCCCTTTGCCCGATGGGGATTGATATAGTCGAGTTTGCACCTACTACCGGCTAGAAGAATTATTGTCGGTAGCAGCGACCTTCGATAAATGGGTAGAATCCGAGGCCTTCTCATCGATCAAAGACAGGGATGTTACTAAGTTTATCTGGAAAAATATCGTTTGTCGTTTCGGTATCCCCAGATCAATTGCATTCGACAACGGTCCCCAATTCGACAGCCGGGTCTATCGAAACTTATTCCAGGAATTGAAAATAAAATGCGTACTTCACCCAGGTATCCATGAAAGCAATGGACTAGCGAAGCCTACAATAAAACCACATTATTTATCTGAAAAAACGGTTGGATTCATTGAATAAATGGAGTGGATGAACTTCCCGAGGTACTTTGGGCTTACAGAACTATTGCTCGTGAATCTAGGGGTATATCCCACTGCGATTATGAAATGGAAGCTATAATCCTACCCAAAATTGGTATACTTCCGTCAGGAACCAGGTGTGCTTGAGCGGGAAATGCGAGTTAGTGTCAGGACACGGACACGGTTGATGAACTACGAGAATTAGCAGCAGTCCGTATAGTGTCCTACCAACGCCGCCTGGAAAATGCTTATAACAAGCGGGTAAAGCCCCGGATGTTCCAACCGGGAGACCTAATCCTAAGAAATGTATTTGAAAATATTGCCGACCTAGCGGTCGAAAAGTTCCAACCCAACTAGGAAGGACCGTATCTCGTAACACGAGCCTACGAATCCGGATCTTACGCTTTAGACAAGCTTGATGGAACCCTTGTGCCTAGAATGTGGAATGCCATACATCTTAAAAGGTATTATCAATAAAGGATGACTCGATATTTACACATATTTTTGTCCATCTTCCTCATCGTACATGGTCCACGTAAAAGTCCGAATGACGCAATAAATGACCTATCCAGCCCAGTTCAAATAACATCTAACTGGTCCACGTAAAAGTCCGAATGGCACAATAAATGACCTATCCGGCCCAATATAGACAACATATAACTGGTCCACGTAAAAGTCCGGATGGCACAATAAATGACCTATTCGACCCAGGATGGATGACATCTAACTGGCCCACATAAAAGATGCGGATAGCCTGACCGCGATTAATGACCTATCATTTAGTAATGGTTAGCTCTTAGCGATTCATAATTAGCGAATGATGCCCGCGTCGGCCCGAAACCTAGTTGGAAATTTATTAATCTACGCCATTCGGCTTAATTAGAAGAAACTATTTCATCCACAACCGAATTCGGCACATTTGGTAAAAACAGGAATTAAGAGGTCTTCACGAATGTCGAATCTGACAAAAGCAATGGGATCGGTTGGCGGCGTAAAATTTAAACCAGCGCCGCGGCTTAGCGTTGGATTCCTCATCCACTTTGGTTGGAGAGGCCGGCCGGGATATCATCCATCGTCGGTTGAAGGACTCTTGGTGGGGTTCCTTCCTAATAGGCGAGGCTGCAGGAAGGTCGGAGGAGGCTGCAAGGGCATCGGGGTTGATAAAAAACTCTGGAGGTAGCGGCTTTGTCGTATCAAGCATCCCGGCTGGGCTCATGGGCTCACTCACACATATATTGTGCGCAAAGGCATATCAGCCGTAGCCATAGTTAAAGATCACATCGCCACTCGTGTCAAATTCCTCCTCTATCTCTTTCTTTTCCATAGTCACCTTTGCTTGGAAAGTTGAGAGCTCTTCCTTACTAGCCTTGAGCTCCATGATTAAAGAGCGATCGCTCATACATTGGGTAATTCTCCTCCTCCGCTTTTCGAAACCAAGCCTCACTGCGGTAGCGAGGAAGCTTCTTGAGAGCGAGAATCAAGATTCGAGACTCCATCTTTAGTAAACCTCTACGAAGCGATTAAGGCCACGTTGGACTGGGCTAACTTTGATTCCATCTATGCTCGGGCCGCGCGCGCCAGTCTCCAGCCGCACCATCGCCGCTTCTTGTCGGGAGACATCCCTCTCTGCCTCAGCTCTAGTCGCCCTATCCATAGCTTCTTTAGCCTCAAACTCCTAGCGTCGGGCATTAAACTAAGCCTCCTTTAAAGAGGCATTCAAGATCTCTTGATCGGAAAGCCTCGACTGAACGTACAGTTGAAACTTCTCTGCGTCCCTTAGCCGGAGTTGGAATTCATGATGCTGGAGGATCATATTCCAGATGGCAGTGATTACCTGTGAAGAAGCATATTAAGAATACGACAGGATTTGATGCCAACACTTTTTTTTAGTATTACTACCTTACTAGTTCAATCGATTGGACGTAGTTTCGATTGCGAACTTGCACCAGTACTTGCATATCTTTTAAAGATCCTCTTTTATAATACTAGCGAGTCTGACAACGAATACTCTTCGCCCGATCCACTTGGCGGGCGCTCACGGTGCATTAGTAGCATTCTCGGGTATAAATCATCCATACGATTAGCTGCAGATTCACCCCGGTTAAAGGGCTTCCAACAGTGGATAATATGCTTGATGCGCCCAGGCCACTAGCTACTGCTTCCTCCGTCGGAGGGAGGCGAGTGGAGTGAAGGAGATAGAGTCGGTAGTATCGATCTAGAAACAACGACCTCTTGTTGCGGAACCAGTCTGGCGTGGGCATGTTATTGGCCTTCCAGCCCTATCGGAGGTTGGATCACACAGTGCGGAAGCGGAATCAGTGGCTTCCCTTGGCTCCCCCATAGCAACATCCTCCGGATCCGGTTGGTCACTTGACCCCATCTGAGCGAGCTCGGGGGCCCAGCGATCCACACTCCTGCGAATCCCATCGTAGTAGGCCAACTCGATCCTTCGGTCTGATTGGGCCCCCTCTCAGAACTCTCTGCAGTAAACCCAGTTTCTGCGTATGGTGGTCAGCGACCACAGTCGTCTCTTCCTCCTCCTGCTCCTTGAAATTCAGGGCCCTCCCCAGATTTAGGATAACACTTGAGGGAACAAAATCTTTCACTTGGGTCTCGAAGTCATTCAGATCAGCTTGATTGTCCCTCTCCTTTTAATCTTTTGTGCTCCAGGGGCAGAACTGTTCCCCTTTCTTAGTAAAGGAAGGCGTACCAGGAGGCTACCCCTTTCACCCCGACTAGGTGCGAGTTGAGCAGAACCGGAACCCCCAATGGTAGATGCAGATGGCATCGACGGGGTTTGGGACACTAGTTCTCGACTTGATGTTTCGGCCTCTAGATCCCTAGATGGTGATGCTCTACCTGCGATTAAATTTAGCAGGTCAGTAGTAACAAAATGTTCCCCGTCCATAATTTCTGAAGGCAATGGGCGTGGGATGATCGGAAGACTATAGGGAGCCGGGTTTCGTCTCACATCGGCTAGGTTCTTTAAAGTGAGAAGAACCTCATAATGGCGCTCCTGCTCAGAAATCTCCAATAGCCGGCGGATTTTCTCAAGGCTTGCCTTTTCCACCTAGTTTACCAACCTACCCCTCCGGGTTTTCCCTGCACCAATAATCCACAATCAATTATGCATAAAAATTCATATACATGCACACACATTGTTACACTCAACCTGCCCCCTACACACACCTAGGAAAAACTATGACTAGTTATCATAAAATGGAAGCCCAGGGGAACCCGGGGTCACATCCCAAGGCCCCCTTACCAGTATCACACTCTTCGCCTCCATCTTAGGTGAATCGGGGAGTCCATTAACAAACTGCAGTTGGGAACTCTAGGCCGACATGGACATCCGACCACCTTGTGTTAACTTCAAGGAATATATAAAACAAATCTCAACTAATGAAAGGTTAAGTTGGTATAAGAGGTTCAGTACACTGCATCCGGTTAGAATCCGAATAGTGTTAGGATGAGCGAGGGCCGGCGGCGCCCTGGTGAAATGCAAAAACTGCTTGACAAGGGTAGGCATGTGGAAGCGAAGCCCGGCTGCAAGGTGTTCCTGGGTAAAAAACACTGCGTTGTGTTCTCCACCCAAAGTAGACTCATCCGGCTCCTCCATCAATTTGAGGTCGATGTTATCAGGGACATCGCAATAGGCCCTCAGTTCCTCCATCATCAGGGATGAGATGATGCTGCTTCTGGAAGTCCTCGGATAGGTCTCGACGTGACTGGCGGGTGGAAGTCGCTCTAACCTCTCTCGCCATTCTACAAGCGAGACCCGAAAGAGAGCGAAGAGCGAAAATCAGCCCCAAGCCATATACCAAACTGGTAAGAAGAAGAAATCGCCAAGCCTTGGTAAGGATCACCCGGACCTAAAGGGTTCTAAACATACCCTTTCCAAAACTTCTATAGCCCAGGAAGCGGCTGCTAGCAAGATTGACACGACGGAGAAGCTTGTGCTTACACGTAAAATGAAAGTTGAAGCGAGCATCCCAGAGAAACGGTTGAAAGAACCTTGAGTCCACACCCGGTATACCATGAAAACCTTGAACTAGAAGAAAGCTAGTAAAAACAAATGTGACAGGAACGGGAAAAGGTAAAACTCAATGATGGCTCCCTATATCCTAAACGTCTGGGCCCTGCGGACGCATTAAATGCGCTGTTGATTCATCACATCCATTGCCAATTTAAATCTTGGCGATGATTCGCCTGTTAGGGCACAATAAACAAACGTGGGCCAAACTCATGGGCCCTTGTGTCATCTTAGTAGACGCAATGAGCGCCGCCCAACTATGTTATCCCTAGATTGGCCCATTTCAATCAAAGCATGTCAAATACCATAGCCTTCGACCATAAGAATCAGTCTGTCACTAGCCAGGAATTGGGAAAGCATGGGGACAGTACATGCAAGTATGCAGAAATTTCAAGAAATATAAATTCATTAATCACGCCAAAGGACGTTCATAATTACACGACAACACTTTTAACAAAGTGATCATATTGTGATTGCATGATTCATCCAGACCAAATAGAGAACTCAAACAAAAATAATAATAGGTGCGGAGGCCAAAAACGAGGAAAGAAGCAGAAGCTGAAGAAGAAAGGTCCTATGAAAGGTGGAAAAGAACGCGAAGAACCCTGTTGAGTTGGGAGGCGGTGTCCTTGGCTGTAGAGGATCCCATTCGAGTTTCTGAAGCACCCAAAGGCGCAACTTTAACAAGGATATTAAATTCCGACTCCGCTCAATCCTTGCAATCTTAGATCTGGTTCATACATGAAAATCACTTTCAAACCCTCTATTGTAATCATCCTTCATTTAGCAATCATCCAAGTCTGACTCTCGGCAACGCCTAACCAAGCCTACACGCTGAAAAACCAGAAATTACCAGTGGCACAAAGGAATCCGCCACCCTCCAAACCTTTTATAGAAACATCCGGCCTCAAGGGGATCCCAAGCAACCACATCAAATGTGAATCCCAAAAAGTTAGAAAATTCACGTTGGAACATACCAACATTAATTGTCCAATGTTCCCCATACTAGGCCTGTCAAACACGTTTTCTTTTTCCAGCCGGGGACAACTAACCTCACCAGTAGGAAAAATGGGGGCCCTGTGAGTACCATGGGCTGGAGCCCAACTACTCCGCCCAGCCAGGACCCGGAGCCAGGCGGGGACCACGGAATGATGGTCGATATACGGACAGTGCTTTTATCTACAGAGTCGGGTCCCGAGACATACATCTCAATGGGTAGGGCATATGACGCTTGGATACAGTCTCTGTTGGTCGGTTATCATCTTTAAAAAGGCATTTGGATGACCTCTCTGAACTTGAACGAGTATAAGTCACGCACATAACCACCCTGAGGGTGGTGAGCATTCTTGGGGCGAAAATGTGGTGCAGCTTGGCTATCACGAAAGGAAGAGCGGTCATAGCGCTGCGAAAGCGCCACCTTCCCCTTCCGTTTCGGAAGGAGATCATCTACTTTCCATGAAAATAGGATCTTCTTTCTTCTGGATTAAAAAGGGAAATAACACAAGAAAAAGGTACGAGATTCCATATTGAATGAATGAGCGTTTTCACTTTCGAAGCTGACTAATCTAACTTAAGCATCGGAGAGGTGGCGGGCATACCATCGCCCTTTTTTTGTTTGTTTTGTAGACATTCGTTAACTAGTTCATGCTTTGATGATTTAATGACTCAGAAAGTTCAGGAGACTATACCGTCGTCATTGTCACTTGGGGTCCAAAGGTGCTTGTGGGCGGGGCGGATTCGGCGTGAAACTTGGTCTGACGGATTTGTTCTTATTATTATTGGGTAACTTCATCAATGATTAGAGAAAATTCCTCGGTGGATAGATATTCTTGTCCTTTGTTGACACTTGAAAACAGAGGTATAGTAATATAGGGCAGTAGTAGGTAACTAAATGGATGAACCTTGACACATAACATCTATCCAAGAAAACTTGCCTCGTGGTAAAGCTAGTGGGGGTCTCACCTGTGCCTAGAGTGCCACCAATAATGTCATCGCTGTACATCTTGCCTAGGTAAAATCACGAGTGTTATAAATCTTGTTTATAACATATTTTAAAATTGAAGAAATTCTACATTTTGAGCTTCTAGGCGATCATCAGTGCTTTTCCAGAAAACCAGGCAAACCTTCATAACTTCACCTTTTCTCTTTTTCAAATGAAAACTTGCTTATTCGTTTAATCATCACAAAAAAGCTGGTTCCATGAATGCTTTGGTAAGTGTTAAGTCAATGCCATCATAGATCCCAGTCCTTTGATTTCTTTTTTTATAAGTAGAAAGTGACGCTTGGAGAGTGTTACGAACCCTGTATAGTTTCTTTAATTAGTTATAGGGTATCAACAGTCTTTCTTTCAGACTTCTTTCTATATAATCTCTAAGTAGAGAGTAGCGCTTGAGAAGTGTTACGAATATTTTTTATTTTATCTTAATAATAAAGATGATTTGATTAAAAAACCGATTTTTTTTCCATATTTAATAAAAACAAAACCTACTCCAAATATGCTTCTAAGGTTTTGCTATAAAAACCTAACATTCTAGGACCGAAAAACTATACGCATAAATAGACATATTTCACCCTAGCATTCCATCTCTTGTCCAATTTGGGTGATTCAAAAACCTAACATCAAGTTCTCAAATAGGGCTACAATTTTCTTGAAGGATAATAGTCTAAATTCTTACTTTTTCTAAAAAATAATCAACACCAAAAAATTAGACATCATATAGGGTCAAAATATGACATATTTTCCTTACCTAAATATATAAATGTATGCAAGACTTTCATCATCTGGTAAAAAATATTCACAATGTCAAAAAAACGAAAACAAAAGTAACTTTCCATGAAATGTTCTAAGATATCTAATATCCTAACGAGGAAGCTTTTAAATTGCTAAAAACAAAAAATGATAAAAAAAAACCCTCGAAAATTTTACAGGAGTCAAATAAATTTAGTAAAAATATTAAATGAGGACTCAAGGGTCATAAATGAAAAAGAATAAATGCCAAAGTGAGAATATTAAGATATGTTGCATTGAATATGCGAGTGATTGTTGCTCTAACCTTCATACGAAAAAAGGAAGGTATTAACATATTGATGTCAAATAAACTGTACAACAAAACTAATTAAAATTAACGAAAATATGCATACCACATTGTTTATCCAATGCTCTCCATTAGAATTTAAGGCTTCACAATCTAATATCAAAATTGTTGACAAGTTGAACCAAGGTATCAATGATGCAATACTTGACCAGGGTTTTGCAAATGATATGCTTGAAGAGATAGCAATGGCAGTTGGGGTACCAGTTGAGCCCTCAGAGATAAGCCTACATGGACTTGAGACGAGGGTTTCGGATTGTTTACTACACTATTAGTACTATTATTAGCTTCAACCCCTCCAACTCCTGCTGACAAAGACAAGAAATCGTAACTCTCACCGCAAGAAACTTTCGGTAAGGTGGAGAGAAAGAACTTAACCCATTTTCTCTCTCCCCTTCCAAGGCTTGCCGCCGCCGCCGCCGTATCATTTAAATTCGGGGTCTTTTTCCCATTATTGTTGTAAGTAAATCATATATATTAAGCTCAATACATGGAGCATTTATGCCTCGGTAAAGAAGGTTACTTCTTATCCCTTTAACTGTTATAGGTGGTATTAGAGTTTCAATAACAGAAACTTTTGTTTGGTCAACTTTCAATCAAATTGCAGAAATCTTGTGTTCCAAGACAATACCTTCTGTTACCACGAAATGACATTTTTCCCGATTCAAAGCTAAATTCTTGTCTTTCGCAGCCCTGCGAAATTTCGTAGAGGTTGCGAATCGCAACCCTTGTGAAATTATTCTCTGTTTTCTTCTTCTGTGGTTCTGCCTTCTGGTTCTACAACTCTGAGTTCCAATTGATCTCTTCATGTTTAGAAATAGGAAAATCGAAGAAATCAATAGCAATACCTAAGACTTATACATTCGGAACAAACAAAGATAAACAAAAAATTAATGGATAGTAGGAGATCTTTCTCAGGAATTTCTAGAACAATATTAGAAAAAGAAGAAACAAATAAACACTATACAGTAAACCTCAACACCAAACCCTAAACCTTAAACCTTAAACACTAGACACTAAACCCAGAACCCCCAAACCCTAAACACTAAACCCCAAACCTGAGTCAATCTTGTCATAGGTGCTGCTAGCTCATTCATCAATTTGAAAGGCATCACTATGAACTCGAAATGCCCATACCGCGTCCTAAACGTTGTCTTAGGAATATCAGCCTCCCTAACTCTCAACTGATGATACCCGGTGCTTTTTATTTAGGCTATTTATTTATTTGGTAATTCTATCTTATTCCTTAGTCATATCATGTGCACATCTTGGTTGCCAAGATGATGATTTCATGGGCAAATTGGATTATCTGTTCCGTCTCGTTTAGGACCGGGTATCTGTCGGGCATTCGACAGGTGAGGAAGAAATACGATAATGAAGAGAGGCTTTTATGAGACCCCTTCCTAGTGACAACGAAATCTCGGCAACTCCACGGTAACCTCCCAGCCCAGCTCATTCGTGACAAGATTACCATGAAGCTAAGCGCAGTTAAAAGCTAATGGCTTTGTCTTTGGAAAACGTGGAGTTATAAAAATTTTTCATTTTTCTATCAAAATCACCTTTAGATTTAACGAAAATCGGCACCATAGCATTTGCCGAGTTAGAATTCCCGAAGCCCGAAATACAAAAATCACACATTATATAAACAAATACACTCGATATTTTCGAAATCCAAGTACAATCATAAAGGACCTCTGGTCCTCCTCAAAATATAAGATACGAATCAATCAAACATAATTTCATAGCAACCTGTTTTTCTCAAAACCATGCATGCATATTTTACAAAAGATATTTACATATACAAAATGTCACATTTTAAGTTTTACTACTTTTACTTTACACCTTATCTTATATATAATCACAACCACGGCATCTAGGGCGAGGATCTGGAAAGGTCTTCCGGCTTGACACAGGCGAAAATGATTTTAAAGCAGAATGAGCCAAGCGGGCTCGATGAAATCTACTAAGTTCTAAATGTTGTCTGTGTTTTGTACCTCTCCAATATGAAAATCTATCTGAGAAATGGTTATGCGCGTTTATGAGAAAGCGAGTTTTACTATGAAAACCATTTACGAAAGCGTGCTGAAAACTATTTATCTTGCTAAAGCCCATTACGAAAACTATTTGCATTCTTGCGTGCGAAAACTATTTATCTTGTTGGCTTGTTTCGAGTGGTGGTTAATATCTGAAAGTGCTATCTTTTGGAAATCAAGTACCAACCAACGTGGCCCGTTTAAAATACCCTAGGCGATGCCGCGGAACTGACATCGGTAGTGAACCTCGGAACACTACCCGGCTAAGATGGTCCGGTGAACACGGCGGGATCTATATAGCATAATGGAACCTCGGAACCAAAATGCTCGGTGAGGGAACCTCGGAACCAACACCTCATCGCTATGTATTAAGTTAATGCGCTAACTATATACCTCGAATGTGCAGAGGGCGACTCACTATATAAATATATACTAGATCTAGATTGCCGACCCGGGCAATATAGTTAGTCATAATATCCCATAACATTGCCATGCACAATCCCGAAATACATCGTAGAAAAGCCAAAAATTTTGTGCCATCTAGAGGGTTTTGCTAAACCGGGCCAAGCTTGTTTCTTAAATCTTTTGAAATCAAACTTTTACTGCGAGTATAACAATTGGGAGGTAAAAAAATGCTTTATAAATCTATATTTTCAAAGCACTTTACAAACTTGAATTTAAACACTTTCGTTTTAGAAAGGAGTTTTGTTACTCACCTTTTCGACTAATTTCTTATAATTCTTGTCGAAGCACTCTAGATTCTCGTCGGATGTTCAAATCGCCTACACAATCAACCACAAAGAATGCGAAAATGCCCTCGGTTTAATGTTTTGGCTCCATAAAACATACGGGGTTTTCAAAGCGTATATCGAGCGAGCTTAGTTCTAGCAAACTTTACGTGCTAGTCCCATTCGAATGGGACATCGATAATATGATGTGAAAGTGACCAAAATGTCCACACACATTAAATGTCTTATAAAAACTATACATTTTAGTCAACTTTTGACTCAGGGACTTTCCATAGAGTCTAAAATACTTTCGAAACATTTACGAAAATTACATCAGAGCTTGTCCCTTTCTGCTCTGAAATTTCAACACAGCGAGCGTCGAACAGGTCAAAAATTCAGCCACGACTATCGAACACGATCCCAAAATTCCTAAAAATTCCTAAACTCACTTTAAAATTTTGGGATGAAGTTTAACTACTGCCTCAGCCTCCCAGAAAATTTCAAGCCATTATATAGCATTTAGAGCTCAAAATAACCATAGTAGACAAATTTTCTACCTTTTTAAAGTTTGACAAAAGGCTAAGATATTGGTACCTATGCGTAGCTCTCGTCGCGATATCTCGCTTTGCCTTAGCCGATGAAAACCTACGGCGGAATTTATTAAATACGAAAAAACGAGGAGAAGAAAATAAAAATTAAAAATAGTCTCCACGCCTCTCACGCCTCTCACCATTCGCCACACAACGGTTTGACTTTTATTGATTTTGTTTTTCTTTTTTTTCTTTTTTTTAATTATTATTATTTTTATTTTTATTTAGATAAACAATTTCTATTGCTCCATTCGGATCCATTTCTATCCCGAAAAAATTTATTTCTTTTCAGTTCACTTTCTTATAAAGGAACTTAAAATCAAGTCGTTTTCACTTAGAGATTTTTGTAAAAAATCTCGTCGCGAAGTCACGGCGACTTATCACCCGAAATTCGTAAATATTCATTGTCTCGGGGTGTGAAACTACGGGTCGCTGGAAATTTGCGAGCCCAATTTGCTTGGCGCCGATCCCAGTTTCTAGTCATCGAGATCTAGAGAATTTTCTAGGCTTCACGAACAATTACGGTAATTTATTATTATTATTATCCTTTTAAAATTACATAATTGGAATTTCACCCCTCATTTTCCTTAATTGCGAAGTGCCTGGTCTTTGAAAACTTTATAATTTCACCCTTAAAACAACTTTCAAAAATTCTATTATGGCACTAAAATAATTAAGGAAGCCCTTAGTGCACATACGATTACACATACCGTACACCCTCTCGGGACGGGGTGTTACATGCTTTGTGTAACAGAAGAGGAATCCATTGACAATCATAAACTTCGGAGGTTCAACCCCGTATATATAGAGGTGGAACCTCAGAAGACGCGTTAATGATGATCTTGTTTATAACCATACATTGTTATCGATCGATACAGGCAAATACTTATATGTTGGATATGTTAGTAATTATGGCCTCCATTTTTTAAGAGGTGATAATTATGCTCAATCAGCAACTTAAGCACATAATCTTCTAAGACCATTATTTTTTTTTATATCATCTTGGGAGTGCCACCAATAATTGTGCTCTTTCAGATCCATTATTCAAATCTTCTATTTGGCTAAGGTCCTATTTAAAAATAGATTAAAATTGTGACATATTTTGTTTATTTTTAAAGAAAAATAAAATAAAATATAAAATCCTAAAGTGACTCTTTAAAGACATATATGTGGAAATATATTACTTATCCAGAAGATATCACAAGCTAGCACAATTAACAAGTAAATCATGATTCATTTATAATCCAAAAAGTATTTAAGAAAAAATATTAAGAAAAATAATTTTTTCATGTTTGGTTTCATCATGGAAAAAAAAAATCAAATACAATTAAAATTCTTAAAAATTTTACATATTTTTAAACTTCCTTTTTTGAAAAGACATTTTAAATGTCATAGTCTTTATATAATTAAAGATAAACAAATAAAACGAGTTTGAATAAATATATAGAATTAATTTATTAAGTTTAAACATATTTTTCATTTTCCTCATAATTTTATTTCCTTGTTTTCTTTCTATATTCCTATGTGTTTTCTTCCTTATTACTTTTCGATTCCAAACGGAACCCAAGGTAAGGGCCAAGAAAAGAAAATCACTAGAGCATAACATACGTTGAAGAAATCAAGAATTGTAATTGTGTAAGGGAATAATTTTTGTTTTTTCAATTAAAATCCTAAAATTTGAGAGTAGAAATTATTTTATCAAAATTTATTTTTAAATATTCAATAATCTCATGAAAATTTTAAAGTTTTCATATTGACTAAAAGCCTTGGTTTTTTTTTTTTTTTAATATATATATATATATGCATCATTGCTTGACGTTAAGACTCACTTTATAGTAGTAATTAGAAAGAGAAATCTGTTGTTTTTTACCCAAGGGACAAGATTTTTTTGTATATTTTTTGTTTATTTTTTAGGGAAAAATAAACAAATGTTTAGAGTAATTTCTATGTAGTACAAATGTTATAATTCAATTCATAAATAAAAGTTTAGAAAAATCTCAGAAATTTTATAATAAGAACTATTACCAATGTGCCCCCGAGCAGGGTCAGTTGTGACCGAATCAACTGCTTGAATAATCGTGGATGTTGTTAGGTAACCAGAGCTGCACTCATGAAAATCGGGCGAGTCTCAGCTTTATGCGGGGGCTCTACCCAGAACTACAACTGTCCTGACCGCCCGATCTCATGAGACATGTGCATGAGTGCCGAATACTTGGGCCCATACATCAGTACTCATAAAAATACACCAACTATATACCATAGTTCAAGAGTTAATAAATCACTCTTAATTCAACATATATTAAAATTACAACATTCTAATACATGTTATACAACAACATCAAAGCCACAAGTCGGCTTTCTTCTCAAACGACCTCTAATGAGTGCCGCCTTCTCGATTGCTCCCTGTACTTGAAATGGTGATCCCTCGACAGGGTGAGCAAAGCCCAGTAGAGATAATTTTCTACATGGGTTTCTCCCCACCTAAGTGCACATGCATGACAAACAATCACATTCAAGCAATTTCATGAACCTACTCGAATGTCTACATGACCCGATCCCGTGTCGAGTCCTCTTGACTCCCTCACATATGCCTAAGCGAATCACGGTAAATATATCTAGTTTTCAAAACAAAGCTTTTGTTCTCGAAAACTCCTCTGATTCGGTAAAAATATTGGACTACCCTCGGGGTGAATTCGGATGACTCAGAAGCAGTCATGGTCCTCATCCAGAAGTGATGCGTTGGACGACTCTCGAGGCAGTGCTTGAAAATCTTCCTCGAAATTCCTTTCACAAACATTTTCATTTTTGTTTCATTTCATGTCATGCACTCACTCCTAATATTCTAGGGTGCCCTAGTGCATATGGAATGCATGATGTCAATCCCAAAACATTCATGCTAATATATTCACATGCATATATATTAACATAATTAAATCACATAAATCATGTTATGCAAATTTTCACCATCAATACCCAAAAAATTAGCTCACAAAGGCTAATTAACAAACACAAACAATTCATTTTGAATCACTTAACAAAACACATTTTCACACCAAAATTTAGTGTCACTATTCATGTGAATAGTGAAATCCTCGGGTTACTGTTCACGACGACACAAATAGTAATTTTCTCCACTCGGTTCAAAGCTTTTGAGACCGAATTTACAACTAAAACAAGCCTCAGAACATTCATAACCATTTACATGACTCTTAGCCAAATATTAACACAAGTAGGAAAAGATCCCTACCTCTTGGAGTTGTCGGAACTCCACCAAATCGATGCCCACGCGTAGCCCTCACCGCGTAGAACAACTTTACTTCTTGCTCCGTCGAAAACCGACGGTCCGATCGGCCGAAAATCTAGAGAGAAGGAGCTCCTTCTCTCTTTAAAACTCCAAAATCTCAGCCACTGCCTCTCCTCCAGCCTTCTGCCCGTTTGTGTCTCCAATTGGAGAAGATGACACTATTTAAGTTTTTGTCTTATTCATTAACAATTCTCATAATTCCCATCATGTCCCTTCTTCTAGATTTTTGAAACTTGACACTATCTAGGCCGTCCATTTCCATCATCTCTCTAATCTTGTAACATGTGTCACAAGAGTACATGTAGTAGGTGACTTTTTTTACATCACATGTCTCTCGAGCCGTTTTCTTGCACCCAGATGCGGCGCCTCAGCGATGAAATTAGAGGCAATACGTGAATTTGGCCAGTTCGTATGGTAGTAGATTTTACAACGAGGCGATTCCAGCGGTGAAGTCCATTTCATCGTAGAGATCTAGAAAAATTTAGGTTTGATCAAAGTCTTAGTTTTGCCATTTTTCCGAAAATTGGAATTTTCTCGGGTTTTACATTCTCCCCTCCTTAAAAGGAATTTCGTCCCGAAATTCTGAACAATCACTACCATTCACGTGCATATGCGATGTGCACCATACCATGCATGTAAACTAGTCATTTAAGTATTAAACGACTAAACCACGTACCTTCATCCCTAAACTAGAAGGGATAGGTGGCCCGCATCGTGTCCTCGCGCTCCCACGTTGAATCCTCCACTCCACGGTGTTGCCATAGCACCCTCGCTGCTTTGACGGTCTTACGTCGCAAAACGATCTGTTGTATCCAGGAATGCATGCCCAGTCACTCGCCGAAGGTCGCGTCGATATCGACTGTCTACTCCCGTCCATTTACATGGTGGATGCGGGTGTACCTCGGAGCATGGAGCGTGAAATACCTCGTGGACCTTTGACATGCTGAGCGATAATGCTAGCCGTGCGCTCACGGTGCCTACCACTCTCAGTATCTCGAAGGGCCCGATAAACCTCAAAGCGGAGCGAAGCTTTATAAACTTCTTAGGGCGGCCACTCCTCTCTTGGGCATCACGCGAAGGCGTGATCTGTCTCGAAGCTCTAAGGGTTGGCGTCGTACATCGGCCTAGTTCTTCTATCGGCTCTACGGCCAGGTGAAGCTGCTTGTCGTATCCAAGCTCACCTTCTCGGAGGTGTCTCATCCGGTCCGGGGCCCGGTGATGGAGCTCTCTCCACCTTGGTCCACCATGCTCCCGGTGATATGCATGGCCTCCCATACAATGCCTCATATGGTGCCATACGTATGCTAGCGATAAGCGTTGTTGTAGGCGAATTCCATAAGAGCCAGAGTGCTCTTCCGGCTACCCTTGCGTGCTGAGTCGGGCGTGCCCATCGCTGGGCATGTCCTCTAACACTGTATAGTCCTCTCGGCCCGACCATCTGTACGTGGGTGAAAGCTATACTCATGGTCGGCCAGATGTGCCCGTAGCCTTTGGAAACTCTTCAAGTGCGTCAGTAAACAGGTCTCTATCCCGGAGCATTATGGATGCTGGTACCCCATATATTTAGGACTATCTCTGAATGTACAACCGTAGAATCTCTCAATGTGAAGGTCATCATGACTAGAAAATGTCTTAGACTTTGTGAGTGGGTCCACTATCACCACTACGCGTCAACCACTTGCATATGTAACCCGACATAATCCTGTTTGGTTATTATGGCAGACCTTCTCGAGTCCGCGATCAGCGATAATCCAATGGACCCGTCCAACTTTAACCTATGTCATGAATGACATCCATATACGAGCCCTTCTTGAAACTCTGACACCAATGCAATTTCAATGGGTATCCAAATTTCGAGTCAATTGACTCCTATCCCTTTCGACTCTAGATTACCTTGCGACCATGGCCAGTGTGTTTTCATCTGGCAACAGAACTTTTCGGCCTACACTGTGAGCCTCTTACATCCACACAGAAATTTCGGATATCTCCACGGGTCTCTTACACCCACACAGAAATTCGGGATAGCTCCCCGAGTCTCTTACACCCACACAAAAATTTCGGTTCTGTGAATTATACGCCACATAGAGATTTTGGATAACTCCCCTGGTCTCTTACACCCACATAGAAGTGGGGATGTCCCGGGTCTCTTACACCCACGGGACCTTTTCCCGGATACTCACAGGTGGGTCTCTTTCACCACAACTACAGGCTTCTCACCTTGGGGGGATGCGACCCCCTTCTTGCTTTGCACTGACACACATTAATTACTCTTGTTTCTGATTCGAGACTATGAGTCTTCATTGGATGTAGTCCCAAAGGCAAAACCCGACCCGCCTCACCTAAGAGTGGTGAATGACCATCTTAGTGCACCCACACCCGAACCGGGCTTCGACCCGTGATGTCATCGTGCACCACACACCCAGGCTACGATGCGATTCCTCCCCACGGGTCGCGTTTATGAAGCGAGACTCTCGAGGAGATCTCTAAATCACGATCTCGGCTATCCAGGTCGACTCTCACCCTACATCCCTGGGAAGAACATCCACACATGGCTATAAAGGCCTCGACCTCTAAGTCCCAGTCTGTCCACCTGAGTGCATTAATGAATGAATATGATGCATTGATTCAAGCGTACTCCTAGTCGACAAGTCACGAGTAGAAATGTAACACTGCATATCATTTGCTACGTATGCTTTCCAATGCGATACTGTAGGACCTCGCCTCTAGGACAATCTAGCCTCATATTCTAAATTTGTGACAATGGTAGCTACGATCATGCACTTTGCGAGCAGAACTCTCGGCACGCAAACCACAGTAACAAGGCTTGACCTCGCTGCGGCCCTCACATGTGACCGAGTCTACAAGAGGCACTAGGTCTTTGGTGGGGCACCCTCGGAGCCCGATCTTTGGTTCTCGACCCATACTAGGGTGGGGAGGAATGAGCGCATATCCTCTCTGTCTTCTGTGGCCCGGGAGCGTGCGTCGAAACTGCGGGATCCACATCTGCGGGGGCAATCCCTCATATGTCAGGGTTGGTGACAATGGTAGCACACACCGTCTGCTTAGATCACGACTAGCAACCTAACTTCGTCTCACGATGATTGGGGCGTGGTGTCCACGTAACTTTGGGATTCTTGCCTTCGTGGGCAATCCAGTAGTCCCGAGTTGTCGACATAAATGGCACATCATGCGCCTGTCGACTAAATGACCCATCTTGGATTTGGTCGATAACCTTGTACGTCGTTTGGTCGTGCGAAAGCAGTCTTATGTTTTAACTCCTTGGTTGGAAGAAGATGAATCTTCCTTCCTCTTAGTACCAACACCCATATCTTGGATGCCTCGTATGTCATCCACTCCCTGGCTGCCTGCTGCACTAGCCTATGCAATAGCGGCGACCATAATTCCCTACGACCATGAGCTGGCGGTGCTGGAGTGGTGCACGACTGGTACCTCGTGGGCGATCTCATCCTACTTTCGACTAGCCATCTACACATGTCGAATGGCAGAGTTAAATTCTAATCACGGTATCTAAAGGCGTAAACACAACCACGAGACACTATTCACACATAGAAAACATTTCATACACAATGTCCTTGCATTCATAGGTAATGCAAGACCATAATTTCATATATTAAATCATTTCTTTAACAACAAAAATTTTATTTTAGAAAACTTCATTTTAAAAGATTTGATTTCATTTGATTTGATTTGATTTTTTTTTTTTTGAAAAATCGTGTGAACAATGTTCATGAACAGTGGTCCAAAGCGGTGGTAGCGATTACGCGTGTCCAAGCGGAGTTGGGTGCACGGTGCACACCACGACCCGAGGTTACCGCGCCACGGTGGCGCGCGTTCTTTGGCCGGCAGATGTCGTTCGCGGGTGCCACGACGTGTCGCGACGTGGCGGTAGGTGTCGCGAACTGGGCGACGGTATCGTGACCTGTGTCGCCGCGTGCCGTAGCCGGTGCTATCGCGTAGTATCGCCGCCTTTGTATCGTAGCGCGGTGCCGTGTCGGCGCCTATCTCGCGTCCTGACAACGACGAAACCATGCCTTTGTATCGCGACCCATAAGGCCGCCTCCCAGCCGCAATACAATTTGTATCACGACTCTCCCTGGCCAGTCCATGCTTCTGTCATGATACAAAAGATTGTATCGTGACACACCTCAGCATCTAGGCCGCTCTCTTGTCACGATGCAATCGATTGTATCGTGACCCATCCCTGGCCGGTTAGCCCTGCGCTCGCTTTCGCTGACTCTGATGCTTTGTATGTTTGACACTCCGCAAATAGCGAGGGCCATGCGCGTCTGCTTATTTGGCGGAGTGTTGCGAGCTGTATCGTAGCCCAGTCGATCGTGTCGTGCCCTCTCTTGGCCGTATCGTGGCCGCTGGTCGTCCATGCCTGCTGTGTCACGATACAATTCCATTGTATCGTGACCTAAAGTTGGAAGATGGGCAGTAACCCAGCTTCCCAGCACAATTTTTTTTTTTTTCGTCATTTTTTTTTTCATTCTAGCTACTGGAAAATCACTCAAAAAAAAAATAAAAAAGATAACTATATATATATATATATATATATATATATATATATATATATATATATATATATATATATATATATATATATATATATTTTCATTTTCCGATAAACCAAATAGAATTTATTAAAATTTATTTTTTTATTTATTTTTCTTCCGAGTTTTACACTTAGTAAAATCTTAGAAAAATTTTCTTCACATCATTTTTTTCAATTTAATTCTGGACTATTTGCCCAAAATTTATCAACCTCCTAAGGTTACATTTTCTCGACCCTAGTGTTCAACATCTTTCCTATGCTATTCACCAAGCATACAATTTCAATCACAATTCATACACAACAATTCATCACACATCAATCATCAAAGTGCGCAAGGAATGTGTGATCTAACCACATGCCAAATCAAATTCCCATAGGTGTCATTATACCTAACTTATTGACACTAAGCTCTAGGTATTTATAAACCCTAAGCTCGATACCAAATGTGATGCTGAACTAGGGGTCGATTGTTAACCGTCGACCCTCTGAATAATCGTGGATGTTAGGTGGCAGACACCCTCATGAAAATCGGGCGAGTCTCCTTTGTATGGGGGCTCCTTACGAGCTACAGCGTCCCAGCCTTGATCTCATGAGACATGTACATGAGTAAACACGACCGCTTGGACCCATACACCGTCTCATAAAAATACACCAGCGCCTTACCATAGTTCAGAGTTAATAAATCACTCTTAATTCAACGTATATTAAAATTACAACATTCTAATACATGTTATACATGACATCAAAGCCTGAAATTAAACTTTCTTCTCAAGCGGCCTCCTAATGAGTGCAACCTTCCAGTACTACACAGCCACGAAATGGTGATCCACCGACGGGGTGAGCCAAAGCCCGAGTAGAGATAATTTCTACATGGGTTTCTCCCAGCTAAGTGCACATGCATGGCAAAATAATCACATCAAGCAATTTCATGAACCTACTTGAATGTCTACATGACCAATCCGTGTCCCGAGTCCTCACCCGACTCCCTCGCATATACCCTAAGCGAATGCAGTAAAAATATCCAGTTTTTTTCAAAACAAAAAAGCTTTTGTTCTCGAAAACTCACTCTCACAGAGCCCCCGATAAAAATATTGGACTATCTCGGCGGTGTTGGATGACTCTCCGAAACAGTCATGGTCCTCATCCAAAGTGATATGTTGGATAACTCTCCAAGGCAATTCTTTGGAAAATCTTCCTCGAAATTCCTTTCACATACATTTTCATTTTTGTTTCATTTCATGTCATGCATTCTCCTAATATTCTAGGGTGCCCCAGTGCATATGGAATGCATGATGCCAATCCCAAACATTCATGCCAATATATTCACATGCATATATATTAACATAATTAAATCACATAAATCATGTTATGCAAATTTTCACCATCAATACACAAAAAATTAGCTCACATGGGCTAATTAACAAACACAATCAATTCATTTTGAATCATTTAACAAAACACATTTTCACACCAAAAATTTAGTGTCACTATTTACGTGAACAGTGAAACCCTTGAGGTGCACTATTCTGCGACCACACAAATAGGAATTTTCTCCGCTTTCGGTTCAAAAGCTTTTTGAGGCAGAGATTCCCGACTAAAACAAGCCTGAGAACATTCCTGGCACATTTTATATGACTCTTAGCCCGAATTAACACAAGTAGGAAAAGATCCACACCTGCGGGTTGTCGAACTCCACCAAATCGGTGTCCACGCGTGGCCCTGCGCGTAGAACAACTACTACTTGCTCCGTCAGCAAACGATCGATCGACCAGAAAATCTAGAGAAGAGCTCGGCTCTCTACTGCAAAAACTCAATCTCAGCCCCTTGCCTCTCCTCCGGCCTTCTGCCCGTTTGTGTCTCCAATTGGAGAAGATGACACTATTTAAGTTTTTGTCTTATTCATTAACAATTCTCATAATTCCCATCATGTCCCTTTTTCTAAAATTTTTGACACTTGGCACTATCTAGGCCATCCATTTCCATCATCTCTCTAATCTTGTAACATGTGTCACAAGAATACATGTAGTAGGTGACTTTTGTCACATCACATGTCTCTCAAAAACCCTTTTTACGGCACCTGGAGTACGACGGCGTGAAATTAGAGCATGCCGAGGTGACGAAATTCGACGTGGTAGTTATTTTTCATGAGACGATTCCAACGGTGAAGTCCGTTTTGTCATCTGAGATCTAGAAAAATTTCAGGTTTTGATCGAAATTACCGTTTTGCCCTTTTTTCGAAAATTGGAATTTTCTCGGGTCTTACAACCAAAATATTTTTGGAAGTTTTATTAATTTAAATAAGAGCAAAATATGTCAAAATTACTTTTCAAAATACAATGTTTATTTTTTTTTCCTTCTAGAAATACATATTTTTAGAAGTACATTAAAATATAACAAAATTTTGAGTTTGATAATTTTAATATAATAAATTATTATTTAAATTAGATTCTTTGAGAATATTTATTAAGTTGGGAAGTTGCAGGGATAAGTAAAGTAGATTTGTGCCAAATTTTGAATATAAAACCTAAAGTTTTTCTTAGATAATGTGCAATTAAGGTTTTCAAAATCTCATAATTCCTTATTCTTTTTTTGATCACATCACAATTCCCAAAATCCAAAATAAGTATTTTAAAGATAATTAATCATTAAAAGGTATTATTAAAGAATAATTAATACTTAAAAGGAAATATGACCTTGTTTTGATTTTTTGTGTTTGAAAACTATTTTAGAAAACAGTTTTTGGAAACATAGAGAACACCATTTTGGTGTTCTCTAAAAATAAGGGGTTTTCGTATTCTACGTATTTGTTAGAACATTAAAATTGGAACCAAACATATTTTCAATATTTTCGATGCTTTCAAAACAAAAATGGAACCAAACACCATTTCTGTGCTTTTAGAACAGTTTTAAAAACAAGAACCAAACAACCTCTAAAGTAAATGGTGTTCTTTGAAAATAAAGGGTTTTTGTATTATACGTATTTTTTAGAACATAAAAAATATAACCTTTTCAATATTTTTCGTGCTTTTGATGCTTTTAGAACAAAACTGGAACCAGACACCATTTCGAGGCTTTCATAATAGTTTTAAAATTAGGAACCAAACAACCTCTAGGGGGCATTTGGCTTAGGGTAATATCAGATAACCAAGGTTATGTTGCTCTAGTAATATTATATAGCTATGTTTGGTTGACGTTATGAAATTTAACCAGGTAATCTAACATTACCGTCACATCAACAATTTGGTAATGTTAGGGGTTATCTCATTACCTCCAATTGCTTAGGTAATGTAAGATTACTTGATTATATGATTTTTTTTTTCCACAAATGCCCTCTTACATTTGCCCTTGTGGACAAATATATCATTTCTTGTATAACTAATTACAAATAAACCTATTTATATTTGCTCTCTCAAACCACCTTTGCTTTCCCACGATCCAACAGCATTTGGAGGCATAAGAGAATTCGGTAGAGACCAAGTATGATTTTTTTCATCCTATTCAATTTAATCTATTTTTTTGGGCTTGTAGGCGGTAGAATCATCTCAATCAATACCGTGCATCATCCATTCAAAAAAAAAAAATACTTCGCGTTTATTGTCAAGAAAAAAAACGGTGCGTCTTTTTGTTTTTTATTTGTTTACTTTTTGTGCATGTTGTCTTTTTGTGTGATTATTGTTGTAACACTCAAAATTATACCATAATAGTTTTTTGACATGTTTAGGGCATAATAAAAGTTAAATTTGTATTTTTCGAAAAATTAAGTGTTAAGTATGAAAAATGATATAACTGAATTTATTAAAGAAGTAAAGGTGATAATGGTAAATTAGCCAATTAAGGACCCAAAGGACATAAGATAAAAAGGTTATAAGTTAAAGTAGAATATTAATAAGTTGATTTTCAAATTGAAGAAAGAGGAAGAACTAAATAGCAAGGGCTAAAAGTTTGAGTCAAATCCCATAAGATAACAAGTTGTCTTCTAGGAAAGGAAATTTCCCCATTTGTTTGGCTTGGAGCTAAGGCATACGGTTTGTGGGAGAAGAAGCCATTTTGGTTGCTTTGTCTTCATTTTCTTTGGAGTTTTACTTGTTCAAGTAAGGAAGAGAAGAAAAGGAAGCTAGGTTGAAGCTTTCAAGAAATCAAGGTTAGGAAAAGTAAAACCCTAACTCGTTTTGTATATTGGGTTTTGTTAGTTTGAATTGGGTTTGGAAGTTCAAGGCATCAAGGTTAGGAAATTCTCAAATCTCCTTCCTTGTTATGTGTGAGTTAGGAAACTATCCTAACTCCCTCTCTGTTTATGTATGTGTTAGGAAAACCCTAACTCTTCCATAAATGTATTTTTGGGTTGGGTTTTGTGGTTTGTTTTGAATTTGTTTTGGTTGGAAATTTCTGATGAAAAAAGGCAAAAATGCTTCATTTCTGTTATAGCTCAAAGCCTCTCTGCCTAGGTGAAGAAGTGCTCGCTTAGGCGAACCCGAGACATGTCTTTTGGCCATTGTCTGCTTCGCCTAGGAGAAGGGATGCTTTGCCTAAGCGAACCACTTCGCCTCGGCGAACCCGTCTTCTTGGCAGACTTTGTTCTTGCCTCTTCTCTACCTGTTTTGCTTTCTATTTTTATAAAGCCTAAACGATTGTTATAAATACTAATATAAAAAGCTCTGAAACACATATAAGTGTAGGCCTACTTAAGATCGGATAGTGAATGAATAGGCACGTCTGTTTAGTGCTTTGACACTCCTGTCTAGTGTGATGACACTTCTGTTTTGTGTGACAGACATGTCTGATTAGTGCTACGACACTCTTGCATAGTGCTACAACACTCTTATTTAGGTATTGCGGGCCGCGTGCGATCCGGTCTCGACACTTATTGATGTCTTGTACCTTGATTTTTATTCTTTGCGTCCACTCTCATTCATTGTTCTTGGATGTGAATACAAATTTTGTCCCTCAACACTTGCATTTATCCTATAGATTGTCACACTCACCCATCATTCTCCATATAGCACCATTAGGGCCCTTTTAGGTTTAGTCGGTCTCCGAGCCTGGGGTGGGCTTGTATGTGGTCCATTGAGTGCTTATGTAATTCACTTCGGAGTGTCATCGTGACTTTTTTTTTTTTTTTAGTTATTGGCATCGTGCCATAGGAAGCAAGTGGGGCCCCCCGAGTTTTTAACTCAATTGGAGTTTATTGGAGTATGTCGAGTTTGCACCACTTAGGTTTTTTTCAATCATATATCCATCATCCGAACTCGAAATCATGCACCGTTTCTTTTGTTGGATTCCATACTCATTGAAGAATTCTCAGAAAAAATTTAAGAATTTTTTATCAACCAGATTGACCGGTTGGAAACTGGCTCAACCGATTCAGCGATTTCGGTTGAGAGTTTCATTATTCAGTAGGTTCAAATTCAGACACTTGAGAACTGTTTTAGTCATATCTCCCTCACATTCGAACTTCCAAGGAAATCTGCCACCTTTGTTTTCTTTTTTTTGGATTCCTTACTCTTGAACATTCTTTCCTTATTTTGATTTTTCTCAATCGGATTATTGATTAGGAAGCTATGCAGTGGGTTTGCTCGGGATAACTAGTGACACTTGTTTTTGTTGATTTTGGGGCCCAAATTCTACTTGGTTCGGGCTCATAAGCCCCAAATAAGTCCTAGGCATGGGTTGGGTCCAGTTTTGGGTCATATTATGGGTTTCTTGCAAACCACCTTGGGTCCACTTAGATACTTGGTGGTTAAGGGAAGAAGTAAATGTGGCCAACCATGGACCTTGGGCATAGAGGAGTGTTTATGGAGCTGGGGAAGTTCGAGATTGATTAGGGGAGTTCTCAGGACTGAGGGTGCACAAAATGGAGTGAGTTCAGAGAGAGAAAAAAGAAGAAAGAAGAACAAAAAACATGAAGGAGAAAAAAAAAAAAGAGGAGAAAGAAAGAGAGATTCTCTAGATCCAGGTGGGCTTGGTCTCTCTCATTTTGAAGAGGATTTCCTACAGATTTGAAGGAGTGGATACTTGGAAGGAGAAGAAAAAAGAAAAGAAACAAAAAGGGAGGGGTGGGTGTGGATAAGCCCAGTGAATCCCTCACAGTGCGAAAGTTGTATGCTTATCCCTTTTTCTTTTGCGTTTGTCTTTGCCTTCGATGTTTGCAGCCTCGTTTTAGAGCACTAGGCATCATTTGTGTTAGTTCTCAGTCATTCGGAGTCGAAATTGTACTCCATTTGTTTTTTTTGGATTCATGACTTTATGAGGAAGATTCTGAAAAATTTTGAGAATTGCTCTCAACCGGCTTAACCGGTTGGAAAATCGGATCCACCGGTTCATTAAGTTCTGTTTTTTGGAACATCAGTTAGGGTACTAGGCATCGTTTGTGTTTGTTCTTAGTCACTCAGCATATTTTGTGTCAGTTCTCACTCATTCGGAGTCAGAACGGTACACCCTTGTTTTTTAGGATTCCTTACTTTGCCTTGTTTAGATCAGTTCTCACTCATCCAGAGTCGGAATGGTACACCGTTGCTTTTTCTTGGGTTCCTTACTCTGTGAGGAATGTTCTGAAATTTTTTAAAGATTTTTTCTCAACCGGCACAGCCGGTTGAGAAACTAGAATCAGCCAGTTCATTAGGTTTTTTTTTTCCAGGGATAGCAATTAGGGCATCTTGGCTTGTTTCAATAGGTTCTCAATCATCCGGGCTTAGAATCATGCATCGTTTTTTTTTTAGATTCCTTATTCATTAAAGAATACTCTGGTGAAATTTGAGAATTTGTATCAACTGGTTGAACCGATTGAGAACTGGTTCAACTGGTTGTGTAGGACAGCTTATGGGCAGCTCCCTTATTTTAGCACTTTTTGAAGCCCGTTTGCACTAATGCATTTGTGGGCCATATTTGGGGTCTAAATCTGAGCTTAACTTGAATTAGAGGGGACCCGCTCTGGAGTTAGGACACTTTGGGTTAGGTGAGTTTTATTGTGAATTGGTGATTGTGGTTAGTGAATTGTCATTTGGAGAGTGTGGAAAGAAACAGACATATCCCAGATCCCTCGTTTCCATTCACTTTCATTTGAACATAATTTTGGTTACTTGATCATGGATGCATGCTGTGTGTTTGTGTTTATTAACTAACCATATCTGCGTACATGACTGAGACCTGAGGTTCATGCTTGAGCTGGTATTTTTCGTTTATATGCTTACATGATGTTTGGACTTTGATATTTGTGGTGAATTTGAGCTTGTTGGTGACCTCTTATACCGGTGCTTGGCTAGGGACCAGTGCCTTTTTATTGTTTTGTTTGGTCGAGTGTTTATGCATGTTAGATCACGGAGTGGGTTGGTGTGATTCGAGTCATTTGTTTGCTTTGAGTGATCGATTGATCTTTGACCATGCGCTCCATGTACCTTGATTCATTTGTAGGGGCGAGTTCAGAGCCTAGAGGGGTGCTACCTTGCATGAGGTACCTTCCCGATAGGTAACCTAATCCCCAGAACCCAGAAATCTAGTTTTCATGGTTCGTTTTTCACGTAGGTCAATGAGGGGTTTGTTCTTAATTGATTTTCCACAGTAATAAATAAAAATAAAAGTAAATGGCGACTCTCAATGCAGTTCCTATTTGAGGACGGATTTTTTCAAAGCTCGAAAATCAACTCACTTTTTTCTATTAATAGCTAGTCGCGTTGGCTCGTGGATTGGGTAGGGTCCACAAATTGGCGACTCCACCGGGGAACGAACCCAGAATCTCTGGTTTCATAAGAGGGTCAAGCTTGGACTTGAGTTAGGTATATTGGAGCACATGGTTCATTGACCAGTAGACTCTTAGGCTACATAAATGACTAATGATCATTGTTTGTGCTTGTGTGTTCACCTGTTGGATTCTAACATGCTTGCTCATGGTTGATTGGTACCTAGCTATATGTTTCTGATTCGCATAGATGGTTAGATTGTGTGTAAATTTTGTGGTAGGCTTGCTCTTTGAGCATGGCCCCATTTCTTTATAGCTACCTCTTTCTTGCTTATTTGCTTGATTTGTTTGTGTTTGGCGGGGCGCTTATCCCCCTTGTTTGAATCACTAGTCTTGTTCATTCCTCATAGATTGCTTAAGTTGGCAGGAGTCATTCCCGGTGTTTGCGCCGATGACTAGGGTTTGGAGTGGGATTACAGCGTGGGGGCTATATCGATGTTTGGGCTTATAGAGATGGCCAGGATATCAAACCCGATGAAGACGTAGCATAACCACGGCGGATTTCCTTGGATGCCGTGGTCAGGGTGTGTCATTTGATTGTTGGTTAGGATCTTAGATTACGTGGCCCGTGCGGGTGCAGGTCCTCCAACTAGGACTTGCCTTTTCGGATTATCGACTTTTGAGTCACGTACCCACGGTATCACCATGTCATAATCCTGTTCCTGCTTGTGAAGCTATATATCATTTTAGCTGTTGACATCACATGTCAATTCGTTCTCTCGAAGGATTTTAGTTATACATTACTGGTTTGATTTTAGGATTTATAGTCGGGGGCGACATTACTCGCACGAAGGGATTGTTGGTTAGACCCGGCTGGGTTCGAGCTTGAATCCGGATCGAAGGTAGACTTGTTAAGGATCAGTTCACACGGTCGATTAGAGTAGATATAAGATCATGAAGATGAATTTCGGTATGCCTGCTAATGACGGTGCTGGCGAGATTCTGGAAATGCAATGGCATATCTCGAGATCATATTGGGACTAGGACCGCAGAGTGATGGGCATCGAATGACAACCCTGCCGTTCGGGGAGCACCCACTTGTGACTCTCTTGCACCTTCACCACCACCACCACTACCTAGACCCATTTGTCTTGCTTGAGGGCCATACGGAGTTCCCTCCTTTACCACCACTTGTTCAATAAGCCCCACGGGTTAGAGCATTTGTACTGCACAGTCAGATTGAGACCACACCACATTCTATAGTAGCCCCTGCATAGATTATTGATGACATGACTGTGGTAGGATTGAAGCGAGAGGATCGGTCTCTACATGTTGCGGTGGAGTTATAGGTTGGAGCGGATGTATTGACCTTCCATGCGACCTTGCCAGTTGAGTTCCGCATGCCAGACATTGAGAGATACATGGGTATAGGGTGCCCCCGTATTCACTTGCAGTTATACATTGTTGTTATGCACGGGCATAGATTGGATGAGGCATAAATGATTATGCTATTCCCTCTGTCACTAAGTGGTGCCGCTCAGCGTTGGTTTGCCTCATTGGACCCTTTGAGACGTAGGACATGGGCTGATTTGGGACATTAGTTTATCGAACCCGGTATTCTTATCTTTTATGGAGGGCGTATCCCGGGAGGAGTTGGGCGCCCTCGGGTATTGAAAGCCAGGGATGGTCGGTCACTTCATTTTATCTCGGATTGGAGGAGAAGATAGCATAGATTATAGATAGACCCTCGGAGCTGTGACGGATCGGCGTGATTATGGGCGGTCTTGACCTCGATTTTAGGCATCTCATGGGCTTTCCATATAGACTTTGGATCATTGGTTGGGCCTACATGGCATTGAGGAAGGCATAGCTGAAGGATTATGGGCGAGACTCTTCCCCTCAGTCAAGGGAAGCGAAGTCGGGCTCTAAATCATCGGATAATGGTCTTTATTGGTACATTGAGCCCACGAGGTTTCACGTGGCCATAGACTCATAGGCAGTCTGCGAGATGTTCTTACACGGATGATACAATAGGATCGGTACGGGACCGGTTGCTCCTATGGGCGGCGAGGCTGCCTTACATCCACCACCATAGCTGGTATATGCTGCACACAGAGTACCTCAAAGGCCTTATGCAGTACCATTCAATGATATGAAACGCACTCCACCAAAAGCTGCGGTGGTAGTTTACATTTCGGGATGCCACTAAGTTGAGCATTTCGAGAGGGATTGGTTGAAGAGAGTTTATTGCTCCACACCACCACCGGGCCACCACCATCCTACCCAGCGGGATTCGGAGACCGGATCTTCATTGTGCCTACCATCAGAGAGCAGTCCATGATATAGACAGTTGTGTGATGTTGAGACATGCTATTCAAGACTTAAATGATCAGGGTTTGGTTGATTTAGGATGCCCGACAGTGATTACAGACTCGCTCCCCACTCATGACGCTAGGACTTAAATGATTAGGGTTTGGTTGACTTGGGTTTCTCTTAGTCCTTCAGTCATGGCGACTTGGACCGTTCTTCTATCACGGGTAAGAGGATAAAGGTGTTGGTCATCTATTAAACGTTCAGCGGGAACCTGTTGATGTCAATAAATGGAGGACTGGAGGACATCTGCAGATTATCGTTTATATTAAATTTTCAAATTGTGGATGAAATCGGACTCGATTGGTTGAGATCAGCGGGTTGCCGTTATTTATTATCTCTAACATTTGTTTGTATTTATTCTTTGGATTACACGTGGCGATATTTCAGCACTGGGATCTCTACATAAACATTTTACAATTTCAAAAGACTCACATAACATTTACATTTAACAAAATGCATTTTACAAAATAAAAGTTACGGGGGTTTCAAATTGTTTTACAAAAATATCAATGTTCGAAAGAAATGGAGTGAATGTATATGTGAGCATACTCCGCAATTCTTTCTCTGTGACTCCCGAGCTCCTCGATCATGGTGCTTCACTCCATATCAAATTTTCTTGGCATTGATAAGCAATCTGGTAAGCATTTTCATACTTAGTAGTTTCTATCTGATTCTCTATTCCATTTCGATTCGGTATATATATCATGCATTTATCAAAATAATGCCTTTATAATGTTTGTGTAATGTAAAAGATGCTTATACAAATACACTTTTTATATCATGTTTTGCTTTTCGGTTTGTGATTTCACATATAACTATAGAATCAACATTCACGACAGATTCAGTTTGTGAATCCTATCCTGTTTGTCATTCAGTAGCAATGTGGTTTCACATTCAATATTACCATTTCACATATGGCTATAGAAATCGACATTCCGATTGAGTTGGTGAATCACTTGTCCTTGTTTTGTCGTTATTAGCGATGTAGTTAAATCAATTATGGTTACTGTACCGCTGACGAGGTCGGTTGGTGAGATCCGTCATGTTGGTCATTCAATAATACATTTCGAATCAACTTACTTTTATGCAATAACTTCACTTATAGTTCAAATATTTGCACACATGCATATATTTGACAAACATTTGAATAACAATAATTCAAATCAATATATATAGCAACATATATATATATATATATATATATATATATATATATATATATATATATATATATATTTCACAAAATAACATTCATAACGATCACTTTAATCACATTTTCAAATCCATATGCACTTTCGAAATAAAAATTTCAAATCTATTTTGGTATACGAACACTTGAAATGGAATGAAGGTGATGAACAAACGATTATGATTCCCTTTTCTTTCTCGATATCTCAATCCTGGGTCGGGTTGTCATCCTCACCGCACCTAGTCAAATGAAGATTTCTTCCTCTTAGTGGTTAAGCAAACAATCGTACTAAACGAATATCGCCGAGGCGGTGAGGTACGGTACGTTTTGACTTAGTCTCATTCTTATTTGAACCCATATTATTCATTTCTTAGGATCCCTAAACATCGGTACATGAACACGGGACTTAATGACGCGAAACTATGCAAAAATGGGGTTGCTGGAACAACCTGTACCAGAACACCTTTGACCTGTGCAGTACAGGTTACCTTTGCACAGCTTGTGCCGGTACACTACTGACTATCTCAGGAATGCAAGGGTTACCATTTGTATGCTGTGCCGTCATTGTTTGTCTTAGGTACGCCTACGGGTTTTTGCCCAAAATGTTCGATTTTGGCATTTTTCCTCTTTTTCATCCACCAATCTTCTCAATTCGTCCCATATCAAAAATCCACCATGGAATCTACCGAGTAGCTCCAAAGGTGGTTTTAGACTCGATAAATCCATTTTCCTCATGTTAGGGCATTTTCCCCAAAATCAAAACCATAAATGAGGAAGTTAGGGTTTGATTTTTCTTACCTTATCACTTCAAATCTCCTCTTCCATGTTGTTTGATCTCTTGGGAGCAAGAATTGGGGCTCTAAAAACCCACCAAAGCGATCTCTTGCGAGCCACCCAGCTTTTCCCCGCTTTCTCCTTCATGCCACTCGAAAGCGAGATTTGCTCTTCAAATGAGCCCTAAGACCACATTTTGGTCTTTTAAATTTCTTTTAAGTGTAAGGCCATGTTTGGCCTACACCCCTTTTTCTCATTTCTCATTTTTCCCTTTTTGCTCTTAAATCACTTATTCTTTATAAGGCCTTGTTTGGCGCTGATAATCAATTTCCGATTTTGACATTCTAACTTTTAATTCACATTTCTTATCATTTTGTCATTTATTTCATATTAGCATTTAAGCTATCCGTTTATTATAGGTCCCTCATTTTACAAATTTCCCACATTTGCCTTTTTTATTTGGGGGTTATTTAAGGTTCAATAAACTTTCTCATTTTAGCATATAATATTAAATCATATGCTCACACTTTCAATTTACATTACACAAATTTTCCATTTATCAATTTTCCCGGAAAAACCCAAGTTTGGCTCAATTCATACCCAGAATATATAATAAAAATTATTATAAAAATTCTAGGGTATTTTTGGGGCGTTACAATCTAGGTTCTTGGGAAACCAGATTAGCCGGTTCATTAGGTTATGTTTTCAAGAACAACAGTTAGGGCATTAGGCATTGTTTGGGTTAGTTCTTACTCATTTGGAATCAGAATTGTACATCGTTTGTTTTGTTGGATTCCTTACTTTGTAAGGAATGTTTTGAAAAATTTTGAGAACTTTTTTCAACTGGCTCAACCGGTTGGGAAACCAGATCAGCCGGTTCATTAGGTTATGTTTCTAGGAACATCAGTTAGGCTACTTTGCCTTGTTTGGATCTGTTCTCACTCATCCGGAGTCGAAATTGTACATCGTTGCTTTTTTTTTTTGGATTCTTTACTATGTGAGGAATGTTTTGAAAAAAAATTGAGCTTTTTTCTCAATCGGCTCAGTCGGTTGGGGAACTTGATCAGCCAGTTCAATAGGTTTTTCGGGGGATAACGGTGGAGCATCTTGGTTTGTTTCATCTGTTCTCACTGCTCCAGGACTCGAGTATGCATCGTTTGTTTTGTTAGATTTTTTATTCATTAAAGAATATTATGGTGAAATTTGAGAATTTGTATCTGTTGGGTTACGGGCAGAATATCCAATCTGATTGGAACATAAATGCAGCTGAATTTAAAATTTTTATCCCTTAACCCACCAAGGATCACATGTGTTTCATAAAGCGAAGGTAGAGATTAAGCAAACACCTCTTGTAAGATCGATTCGTCAAGCCTTCAAAGTGCGCGTCTTGGTTATTCGGATCTTGAGTCGCACTTAGCTACGAAGCGAACACATACAAGTATCCACACACGAACAACTAATGAGAGCGATCTTGTTGAATGCTAGTTCGGGGTTCGTCTTCTCAAGCGAATTAGGGTTTTTCTTTTCTTTCTCTTTGTTTTGGTTGTTCTCAAGTAAAAGACGACTAATACAAAATATATATGTCTCATATATATATATAAATTACGATGGGTTTTGTCAAGCAATTTATTGTATATTTAAAACTCTTTTAAATAATAACAATTTAGAATTCAAATCCTTATCGGGATAAGGGGAAGCAGGAATTTATATTGGCCATATATTTAACCATAGCGTAACCATAGCAGATTTATGTAATAAGCGGTGTTTATTATAGAGAGTGAAAAACCGTAATCGTTATGGTTATTACGAGTGAAAAGCCATGTCGTTATTATTTGCTGTAATGTGCGACCTATGGGTTGATTAACATTGTGATGAGCTAAATCACATTTTGATCCTACAAGTCATAGTGGCCTCTAGCAAAGACATTATGATGCTTGAGTTAAATGAAAAGCTCATGATCAGGAACAACCTTAATATAGCTAATAGCGTAATCCTTTTGTCTCATGATATCTTAATGAATATAAGGCATGGGCAGAAGTTAATCTTATATCGTTCTATCTTTGATTACTCGAGAGCCCGATTAGTGACTAAACAAATGACATTGATCTCCATTGATTCATTTGAGCATGAGCCATACATTTCTGGGGTCTCGATTGTCAGAGGGGACGAGAGATATCTCCTTTTATAATAAGAGGGACAAATTCCATCTTAATCGCTCATATCTCCGCGACATAATTCTTATTATGTTTCCAGTATAACCTTTATAGTCATCCGATTAAAGACAACGTTTTGATTATATCAAACACAATATTCCTTATGTTGAGAACTATAAGCGATCTCGGGTCAAGATTTAATGACACAGCGTAGAGATTAACTTATGACTTTGATCCATGTGTTAATCTCGAGAGCGAGATTACCATCCAAATGTTTGTTCTCAGCAAATGAGATATAAATTTGATTTGTATCTCATGCATATTCATCCCATAGAATATCAGTCAAACTTTATACTAATCTTAATTCATTGTTATTCCCATGAATATAGATTAAGGACATTTAGAATAATTAATAATATTATTCGGGACATTATATATAATAAACATGCGAATCATCATAATAATTAATTCTCTCATAAATAGTCAAAATACCATGTCCATACGACTACAGAACCTTTATTACTAACAATCTCACTTCTTGTGGGCCACGTTCAATGATGTTATCTAATACCTTTCTTTGCATCAAATGCGATATGTGCGACCTCGATTGTAGAATCGGCGGCGGTGCTTTGCTTTGAACTTTTCCAGGTTAAGCTAGCACCATTTAAACAAACACATATCACATTTGCGATCGGAAATCATCTTTGTCAGATTGGAAGCTTGCATCTGTGTAACCATTTACAACCAGATCATCTTTCAATCCGCCATACACCAAGAACATCTCTTTAGACCTTCTCAGATACTTAAGAATGGTCTTGACAAGCGTCCCGGTGACTCACTTAGGGATACGGTATCTACTTGTTATGCTTAAAGCATAAGATACATCTGGTCTAGTGCATAACATGGCATACATGATAGATCCTATTGCTGAGGCATAAGGAATCTTACTCATCCGCTCTCGCTCATCTTTAGTGTTAGGACATTGATATTTGCTAAGAGTAATACCATGAGACATGGGCAAGTATCCTCTCTTGGAATCTTGCATCTTGGTAGCTTAACGATTACTTTGTACATGTAAGTACTTTGACTTAGACGATCAGCCTCTTAGATCTATCTCTATGAGATCTTTATCCCTAGGATATGAAATGACTTCGCTAAGTCTTTCTTGAGAAACACTTCCCTGAACGAAGAGACTTGACGTGGTAGGGACATCATTCCCGATGAGTAAAATGTCATCGACATATAAGACCAAAAATACAATTATGCTCCCACTTAATTTTCTTATAAACACAAGGCTCATCTTCATTTTTGACAAATCCAAACCCTTTGACTGATTCGTCAAAAGCGAAGATTCCGACTCGAGAACTGTTTCAAACAAATGGATCTTTGAAGCTTGCATACTTTACCCGGAATTCTTAGGTTGTACAAAACCCTCAGGTTGTGTCATGTACACATCCTCAAGTAAGTTTCCATTAAGAAACGCGATTTTAACATCCATTTGCCAAATCTCATAATCATGATATGCAGCAATGGCAATAAGAATTCTGATAGACTTAAGCATAACTACAGGTGAAAAAGTTTCATCATATTCTATACCATGAGTTTGTTTGAAACCTTTTCTTGCTTTGTAAGTATGCACTTTGCCATCCATGTCGGTTTTCTTTTTTAAAAACCATTTGCCCGATAGTCTTTGTACCTTCGGTGTGTCCCGATCAAGGTGCATGCGATTATCATACATGGATTGAATTTCAGACTTCATGGCCTCCTAACCATTTCTCGGAGTGCGGATCCAACGTAGCCTCTTGATGAGTAGTGGGTTCATTTTGATCCACTAACAATACATCATGGTTATTAGTCTGCAAGAAATCCATCTCTCGGGCTCATGACGTATCTGTGGATCTACGTAAATTTTGTGCTATAGGAGGTGTGTCATGATAGTTTGTTGACAGCTATGGTATCCACGAGGCAAGTTGATGTTATCTTATGGTTCTCGAACTTCTTCGAGTTGTTGCCATACCTGCGGTTCCTTTAGAAATAAATTCCCTTTCTAGAAAGAAAGACACCATTCGAGCAACAAAACTTTTGTTACTCTATGGGATGTAAAAAGTAGTATCCCTTGGTCTACTTTAGGATGCCCACAAAAGACATCGAATTTAGGCTCCGGCTTATTTGAAACGGCGCGTTTTACATAAGCCTCACAACCTCAAATCTTAAGAAAGAGACAAGCGGGCCTTTTACCGGTCCACATCTCATATGGTGTCTTTTCAGCTGCTGGATGGAAATTTAGTGTGAGCATGGCTAGTTTGAGTGCATAACCCCAAAAGGTAAATGGAAGATCTGTTGGACTCATCATAGATCGAACCATATCTAATAAAGTTCGATTCCTCCTCTCAAACACACCATTCCATTGTGGTGTTCCAGGGGGAGTTAATTGTGAAATGATTCCACAAGTTCTAAGATGGTCATCAAATTCTTAGCTCAAATATTCGCCACCTCGATCAGATCGAAGTGCCTTGATTGTCTTGCCAAGTTGGTTTTGTACTTCATTTTGAAAAAATTTGAACATTTCAAATGATTCAGATTTATGTCTCATCAAGTAGACATAACCATATCTGCTGAAGTCATCAGTAAATGTAATGAAGTACTTGTAACCTCCTCTAGCATCTGAACTTAATGGTCCACATACATCTGTATGTATGAGATCCAATAATTCATTAGCCCTTTTCAACGTGTCGATAAAGGATCCTTTGTCATCTTACCAATAGACAAGATTCACATGTATCTATATGAGGATTCGAAATCAAATGAATTCAAAAGTCCAACTTGATGGAGTTTTTGAGATCACGTTTCTCATTTATATGGCCAGAAATGACCGATGCCAAAGATAGGTTGAATTTAAATCATTGGACTTAAATTTCTTAGTAGTTATGTTATAGACATGAGAATTGTTGGATTTTGAAGGTTCATAACATAAAAGACCATCACAGTAAATAGGCATTTGCATAGAACATGTCTTTATGAAAAATGGAACAATTATTATTCTTAATAATAAAGAAAAACCATCATTATCCCGAACAAAGAACTGAAATAATATTCCTACACACATTGTAGGAACATAATAACAATTGTCAAAACTAACAAAAACGGGCAAAAATTAAGTTCATAACTGGCGGCGACTTTTGCTCCATTGCCTACTCGTGAATCCAACTTCGCCCTTCTTCAGTTGTCTACTCCTTTTGAGCCCCTGCACATTTGTACAAATGTGAGATCCACATCCAGTATCTAATACCCAGGAACTAGAAGGAGAAAAATTAATCTGTATAACATAAATACCTGAAGAACTAGTCTCACTAGTCTTCTTCTTCTTCTTCTTTAGATCCTCTAAATACAGCTTGCAGTTTCTCTTCCAATGACCAGGTTCATTGCAAAAGAAACAAACACCCTCCTTTGGGGCTTTATCCTTAGGTTCAAGTTTGGGTTTGGGTTGAGAATTGGACTTTCCTTTGCCCTTGCCCTTGCCCTTGTTCTTGAAGCCCTTTCCATTTTGAACCATTAGAACATGGCCAGGCTTGGATTTAATATTCTGCTCAGCGGTTTTAAGCATCGTATGTAGCTCAGAGATAGATTTGTCCATTTCATTCATGTTATAGTTCATGACAAATTGGCCATAACTATCAGGAAGTGGATTCAGGATCAAATCAGTTGCCAACTCTTGGATCAATGGAAATCCAAGCCTATCAAGGTGCTCAATATAGCCTTTTATTTTTAGAACGAGCACTAAGCGGAAGCACCCTTAACCATCTTGCGAGAATGCAATGCCGCGGTAGTCTCATACCTTTCTTGCCTTGCTTTTCTTCAGAACATTTCCTTAAGATTGAAAGATCATATCATAAGCTTCCATATTTTCCAGATCCTTCAGAATTCGAACTCATGGTAGCTAATCAAGCATACAACATCAATAGAGTCGATATGATGCTTCTCATAAGCATTCTTTTCAGCTATAGGCGTTATCAGCTGGTTCTTCGGGAGAAGTTCATCCAGGACATAAAACTTCCCTTTTCTTGTTTGAGAACAATTCTCAAATTTGAGAAACCAGTCAAGGAAGTTAGTCGATGGATTTATCCTTCTCAAGGACTGATCGCGATGACATAGTAGAATTGTTGTTGTTATTTGATGGCTTAAGTCACCGATGAATGCAAAGTTCGATAAGTATTTTGATTATGAAGGAATTCTCACTAAATTAACAACCCTCAAGAACAATCATATTATTAATCTAGTGAGCTAAGATGTATTTATAACTTTTAAGTCAGCTTTTACAGCATGACCTTAATCATATTAAGTTATTTAGGTAGGTAACTCCTACGATTACATCTCCTTTACAACTCTTAGATATTTATGGGATTTTGACATCATATGTCCCGACATGTTTTAAATCCGTCTAATGCCCGATAGACCCAAAACCGTTTTGATAACCTAATAAAAGTTAAACCATTTTTAAACATATGGGTAGCACCATTACTCACATCTTGTCTCACTAATGTAACCCTAATGTACTTCTATTTTGGTAGAACCCACATTAAGGTGATAAAAGGTTTAAACAAGTGTTTAAATATGGATGACATGTTAACTTTAAATTTTATGTGAGGATCTTGATTGATTTTAATTTTCAATTAATAGATCTCATCATACATCTAGTATCACATACTCATGTAACATCATACATAGCATCTCATACATGCATATAATAAATGTGTCACAATATGGCCTTAATCTAGATTGATCTCCATAAGCCAAAATGAAGACCAATAGTCATTCCTAGGTAGTAATAAACAACTCCATGATGTCGATTTGACCACCAACTTGCGCATAGACACCTAGCTCCTCCATCATCATGGTTGGATTGCATGACTTCAAATGGCTTGCATTGTCTCTTGTTTTATTACAACAATTAAATAAATACTACTAATAGTAAAATAAAATTACAATAAAAAAAAAACGGCATGCAAGCCGTATTTAATAATTACAACCCTTGTAAAAACAATAATAACACACTTGAAACACATTGATCCAAAAAGGCCATATTATTACTGCCATGTGTTTCAACACAACATGCAAAGTATATCATGTTATCATATAGCATAAACAATTTGCATTAAAAGAAATAAATTATAATAGGCGTGTGTTTAAAACCAATTAAATTCATAAGGTGCTACGCAGAGCTGTTACGGCGGTTCCGCTAGCCGGTTAAACCAATTAAATTAGCGGGGTGGGGGCGCCCCAGAAAAGAGAAAAAAAATTTCCTTTTCAGAAACATTAGAGTTTCGTCTCAAAAAATTAAATTTTCATTGATCTCATCAATAAATTTTTGAATAAGCCAAAAGCCATCAAAATTACATTGAAACAACATATTATGTAATCTTATTACACATATAGAGCTTATTTATTCAGCACCACCATAAACAATCATTGATAAATCGGGATTGATATATGAATTCAGTCCATGTATTAATACGATTAAGACAAAGCTAATCATATAACATCTTTATTAAACACTTTAATGGCAATATCCACAGTCAGTTCTTAATCATGTGCGAATCCTTTTAGGTTCGGATTCAAATCAATTAATACCTTAACAAAACCTATGCTTATATCGTTGCACAAACCATAATATCACATATATTCAAAAAACGCCAAATCATAGCGAGAATCATATATCACATATATACGATCAAACATGGCATTATCGATTTTATGAAAACACGGTGGCACCGATACCCTTTGTTGGAGTTACGAAGGCGAGAATATCCAATCTGATTGGAACATAAATCTGTGAATTTAAAATTTTATCCTTTAACCCACGAGGATCACATGTGTTTCATAAAAACCAAAGAGTAGAATGAAGCGAACTTACCTCTTGTAGATCGATTCGTCGAGCCTTCAAAATCTAACGTCTTGGTTTTATTCAGATCTTCAAAAGGTGCTGCCTTTTCTGGCGACCACCCTCTACAAGTATCCACACACGAACAACTAATGAGCGATCTTGTTGAATCTTCGGATTCGAGGTTCGTCTTCTCGAAAAGCAAAATTAGGGTTTTCTTTTCTTTCTCTACTGTTTTGGTTGTTCTCGGAGTAAAGAGCGACTACTACAAAATATATGTGTCATACACACACACACACACACACACACACACACACACACACACACACACACACACACACACACACATATATATATATATATATATAAGTACGCTGGGGTTTAGTCAGCAATTTATTGTATATTTAAAACTCTTTTAAATAATAACAATTTAAATTCAAATCCTTATCGAATAAGCGAATTTATATTATTATATATTTAACCATAAACGTAACCATAACTTAGTTATGTAATAAACTAATTTGTCTGAGAGAGTGAAAAACCATACTTAGTTATGCAATAAGCGAATTTATTAAACCATACTTAGTTATGAATTTATTACAGAGAGTGAAAAACCATAATCGTTATTATTTGTTCTTAATGTGCGACCCTATAGGTTCAATTAACATTAGCAGTAGGCCTAAATCACATTTTGATCCTACAAGTCATAAGTGGCCTCTAGCAAGACATTATGACTACCCAAGTTAAATGAAAAGCTCATGATCAAAATGACCTTAATATGGCTATGACATAATCCTTTTTGTCATGATATCTTAATAGAATATAAGGCATGGACAAAGTCAATCTTATATCGTTCTATCTTTGATTACAAAAACGATTAGGCGACTAAGCGAAATGACATTGATCTCCGTCAATTCATTTGGCACGACCATGCATTTCTCGGTCTCGATTAATCGGGGACCAGATATCTCTTTTATAATAAGAGGACAAATTCCATCTTAATCGCTCATATCTCACTACATAATTCTTATTATGTTCAAGTACTTAACCTTTATAGTCATCAGATTAAAGAGCCTTGACATTTAGTTATATCAAAACATTCCTTATGTTGAGAACTATAACGATCTCGGGTCAAAAGGATTTATTGACTATTAGGGTAACTTATGACTTTGATCATGTATTAATCTCCAAGATGGGTCTGTCAATATTTGTTCTCAACAAATAGATATAAATTTGATTTGTATCTCATACACATATTCATCCATGAATATCAGTATTTATACTAATCTTAGACTAATTGTTATTCCCCCTTAACAATAGCAGATTAGGGACGTTTAGAATAATTAATAATATTGTTCAAGGACATTATATATAATAAACATGCAAATCATCATAATAATTAATTCTCATAAATAGTCAAAATACCATGTCCATACGATAGGCCTAGAGCACTATTACTAATAGTATCAACCGGTTGAACTGATTGAGAACCGGTTCAACTGGTTGTGCAAGACAGCTTATGGGCAGCCCTCCTTATTTTAGCACTTTTTCAAGCTCGTTTGCACTAATGCATTTGTGGGCCATATTTAGGGTCTAAAGTTGTGCCTAACTTGAATTAGAGGGGACCCGATCTAGAGTTAGGACACTTAAGGTTAGGTGAGTTTTATTGTGGTTAGTGAATTATCATTTGGACAGTGTGGAAAGAAACAAACATCTTAATCCCCTCATTTTCCATTCACTTCCATTTTTAACACGAACTTTGGTTACTTGATCATGGATGCATGCTGTGTGTTTGTATGTATTAACTAACCTTATCTGCAGCGCATGGCTAGGGACCACAGGTTCATTCTTGAGCTTTGGTATTTGCATTTATATGCGTACATGGTGTTTGGACTTTGATATTTGTGGTGAATTTGAGCTTGTTGACTGACCTCTTATGCAGCGCTTGGCTAGGGACCATAGGTACGCACCTATTGTTTTGTTTGGTCGAGTGTTTATGCATGTTAGATACTGAGTAGGTTGGTGTGATTCTAGTCATTTGTTTAGCAGTGATCGATTGATCTTTGACCCATGCAGCTTATGGCACTTGAATTCATTTGTAGGGGCGGAGTTAGAGCCTAGAGGGTGCTACCTTGCATGGTACCTTCCCAATAGGTAACCCTAATCCCCGAACCAATCTAGTTTTAAGTGGGTAGTTTTTCTGTTGGGTCGATGAGGGGTTTTGTTCTTAATTGATTTTCCCAGTAATAAATAAAAATAAAAAGTAAATTATAGCGACTCAGGAAACAAAGCTAGTTCTTATTTGGGGACCGGTTGTCAAAGCTCGAAACTCAACTCACTTTTTTCTATTAATAGTGAGTCGCGTCGGCCCGTGGATCGGGTAGGGTCCACAAATTGGCGACTCCACTGGTCTGAGGATGGTAAGGAGTGGCCACTTTGTGTTTCACCCCATATTTAGCTAGGAGGGTTTCAAGGGTTTGTTGTAGAAATGGGTACCTCCATCACTGATTATAGCCTTGGGGACTCCAAATCTGGAGAAGACATTCTCCTTTAAAATTTTGCTTACCACCACGCGGTCATTTTGTTTCTGAGGATTGCCTCGAAATATTGTACTATGCAACCCGGGTACCTATTGTCTTCGCATCCACTCTCATTCATTCATTGCGGTCTATGCATGCAAACATTTATATGATAAATAAGCTGAGAACGATGAATATGAAAGCTTGAATGTCGATACGATCTTCAGGCATATCTCAGTTCTGTATTGTAGTGTACCTACGGGTACTTTCTGTTATGTACTCCTACGGGAGATATGAATACTCTGATATGTGAATTATTTTAAATGTATATTGTAATTGAGGACCACCACTAGTGGTCATATCTGTTATCTGTTTTCCTACTAAGCTATAAGCTTAGCATGGGTGTTTTATCTGTGTAGGTACTGAAGAGGTTGTCAGAGACATCCTGCATTCATCAGGGTCAACATAGTAGTAGGAGTATTTTTTATGTAGGTCCCCGAATTGGTTTTTGTTGTAATAAAATGCAAACGTAATATTTTGGAGATAGTGTAACATTATGTAAATACAAATAGTTGGACTCAGGCATATATGTATAGGACAATTCAAACACCACTATGGAGGTAGTTTTACAAGTTTATGTCTTCATTAATATATGCTTGAAATGGGTCCATTAATGTCAGGTTAATAGTTTTCTATTCTATGTGACGTCCCCTCACTTGACACGGTCGGGGGAAGGGGTGTTATAGTTTAAGTGGTATCAGAGCCTAGGTTTAGGCATTTTTGGAAAACTATTAGGTTAAAAATGTACCGACATAGTAATGTGTTTGGCCTAATACGGATGTCCTTATTTTGTATATTGACTAGAATGGACCAATCCTAGGACGCTGTGGAGGAAACAGTTGAAAGTGTCAATCCTATGGACCTTGATCCATCTGTCTCTGGTCCATCTGACTCAGTTAGAAGTGAACATGTGTCAATTGAAGCATTGTTAAAAATTTCTCAAGATATGTTAAGGGTCTTAGATCGAGTCACGACCCTTGGGAGCTCAACGGGATTCAGAAGTGAAAGGAAGAGTAGCAGATTTAATGGTACAACCGAAGAGTATGATAAAGTTGAGTTTTGCCTGGAGAAATTGCAAAGGGCTCTGGACGAAGTGAAATGTCCCCCTGAACATATGGCTAAATGTGCAGTCTCACTTCTGCAAGGTGCATCTTATGATTGGTGGAAGTTAGTTTTAAGAAATCCACTACTTCCCGACCCCATTTCTTGGGACTTCTTTGTCCAAGAATTTCAAATAAAGTATGTCACCGATGATTATAGAGAGACCAAGTGGAAGCAAAACCTGAATTTGAAACATGGGAAAATGACAGTGGTGGAATATGAGAAAGAGTTTAGCCACCTTAGTAAGTATGCACCTGAACCAATTCTTACTGAAACATTTCGATGTAGATAGTTTGAGGATGGCCTAAAGGAGTTTATAAAAAGGTACCTCACGGTTGTTACATCATTGCATGTAGTGAATTTCTACCAGCTGATGCAAGTGGCTATGAAAATTGAGAAATCTGGAATGATGAGTGAGGAAAGAAAATCAGAGAGAAAGTTCTCAAAGGGTAGTTCCTCCTCAGGTAAAAGAACTAGAGAGTCTCACGTTGAATCGGTATATAGTTTAGGTACTAGAGGTAGAAGGCATGGACCTACAATGACACACCGGGTTTCGGTAGAGGCATTTCAACCGGACAAGGGGAAAGAATTGAATGCCCGCACTACCACAAACATCATCCTGGTACTTGCAGATTAATAACCAGGGGTTGTTTCTAATGTGGAAGCACAAACCACCTTATAGTGAACTGTCCGCAAGGATCTGGGAGTTCTAGAAATCCTCAAGGAAGTAGTAGAGGAGGATCCAATGTACCTCCACCGACTCGTGATAAGGGTAGAGGGGGAGGTAGTTCAGGGTAGCATAGAAGAAGTATTGCATTAGAAACAGTGAATCGCCTTACTACTACATCCCCAGCCCGAGCCTATGCTATGAGAGCTCATGAATATCAGGATGCACCAGGGATTATCGCGGGTAATTTCACTCTTTATGACACTAAAATGCATGCTTTGGTAGATCCAGGTTCTACACATTCTTATATATGCATTGAACAATTGAGTGATAAATTTCCATCAATAGAGCCTTTAGCATATGACATGCATGTTATACTAGTCCCCTAGGGCATAGCGTTAGAGTCAACCGAGTATATAAGAACTGTCCTCTAATGGTCCATGATAGAGAGTTTTCGGTTTATCTGATTGCTTTGCCTTTTCATGAGTTTGATTTATTTTGGGGATGGATTGGTTATCCAAACATTGGGCTATAATTGATTGTGATAAGAAAATAGTAGTAAATGTTCTGACCTGTCGAAGGTAATTGTACATGGTATCCGATTTGGATCAGTGTCAAATATAACTTCTACTATGTAAGCTCGGCGTTTTCTTAGAAAAGGTTGTGAAGCCTTTTTGGCCTTGGTGCTTGACTTTAAGAGGGGACATGTAAATCTGGAAGATATTCCAGTGATAAAGGAATTTCTTGATGTGTTTCCCGAGGAATTACAGGGTTTACCACTCGAAAGAGAAGTAGATCTGGCTATTGAAGTTTTACATGGAACAACTCCTATTTCTAGAGCACCTTACCGTATGGCTTTGACTGAACTAAAAGAGTTGAAGACTCAACTACAGAAGCTATTGGATAAGGGATTTTTCTGACCTAGTGTTTCACCTGGGGTGCACCGATTTTGTTTGTCAAAAAGAAAGATGACACTCTTCGAATGTGCATTGATTATCGGTATAAATAAATAAGGTAACTGTGAAAAATAAATATCCATTGCCAAGAATAGAAGATCTTTTCGATCAGTTGAAAGGAGCGAGTGTCTTTTAAAAAATGGACCTACAATCGAGATATTATCAACTTCGGGTGAAAGATGTCGATGTCTCGAAAACAGCCTTTAGAACCCAATATGGTCATTATGAATTTTTAGTAATGCCATTTGAGTTGACCAATGTAACGCTCTTTTACCTTTTAAAGACCTGTTCATTTAAACACATTTCATATACCCATTTCTAATATGAATAATTAATATTCATTTAAAACACAATTATTTATGGGTATATGATATCAATACCTAATCACATTCTTTGACATAAAAGAATATATATATATATATATATATATATATTCCTTAATTCAAATTGGGCCCATAACCCGGTTTTGAATAACGAGATTTATACAAATTGGCATTCCATGCCTTTTCAAATACATTTACAAAATGATATTCTTAGAGTTCACCTCTCTTTAAAACACATTCCATAAATATCCAAAACAAAATGAGTAAAAATTATATTCTTCTCATGAAGACTTTAACATCATTGAATTCAATGCAAAATAGTTACAAAATATCATGAATGGAATGATATGCATGGGAAGGAGCATTCACTTATACTCCTCGTTGTTTGACGGTGACTCCACGTCCGACGATCTTCAGTCTTGCTACTTTCTACTTGGTACCTGCACGTTGATAAAAACAACACGCTAAGCATTTTCATGCTTAGTAGTTCTATACAATTCTCACTTTATTTAAGTATAATCAAATCATGCAATTTCATAAAACAATGGTTTCGTACTTTCTTAAATGACCAATGTAGTACAATACATACATAAAGATATATATCCATTTAATCAATTACATTTCATTGGTCATCTCAAACTATGCATTTTCATGTGCAACAAATCATTCAGATCATAAATCATGCACTTTTTCATTCTCATTATCATTTTGCATTTTAGCCTTTATCGAATTTAACCTATGCTTGCAATGCACGAGATAACGAATCATCACTACCTGTTCCGCTGGTCATGAAGTAGGTGTAAAATGAGGCTGTATAAAAATATGTACTGCTGGTATTAATTACCGAGCACCGGTCTCCGCCACAATGGATCGGTATGCCACAATATTACGTTTGTTCGACTCTTATTGGTATACTAATTTATCCTTAACTCGAATTCTAACTAAGCAATATCTTCTTTTAAGGGCATTAAATCATTCAATACAATTCTATAATAGTATATATATACATTTTGTATGTAATAGAAATATTTTCACATTCGTATTAATTTGTTATGCAAATCTGTTTCACAAGCAATTGTCTCAAATCTACTTAAAACAAATAATCTCAAACAAATCATGCACTTTCGTCAATCATTTTAAAATTCAAATCATTTCAGAATTATTCAAATATTTAGAAATAGAGAGAGAGTTTGAGTAAACAAACCAAAAAATTGTCGCTTTGATTCCACCTTCTAATCTCGACTTCACGTGTGTCATTCCTCGTCAGCTCCCTATTCTAATACAATGACAATCACATATTAGTCGGTTATTCTAGGAGTTTTTGGTTAGGGTTGATGTCTACCCAATACTCCTTCACTTGAAAAAATTTTTGGGGACACATGAGCCATATTTTTCTCATGCTTCCTTCAAGAAAATTATAGCTCTATGAATCTATTTTTATTAAGAATTGGAATCATCTCATTTGGACACCCAAACTCAAGTTACGGCATTTTAATGCCAAATTGGTCGGTATGCCCAGCTCACTCGGTTTCCTACAGTTATTCTCAATTTCAGGGGTCTTAACTCTATAAATTGGTAATAGTTCCTTCTACTCATTTGAAGCTATGGTTCTAAGGTTTTTTCTCCAATTGAAATCATTCAATTTGGATCACCAAAACTCAAGTTATTGCATTTTACATCTAGATTAGTCCAATTTGCAAAGCAAAATCAGACTGTTCTTACACATAGCTCTACTTTGACAGATTTATGGGCACTTTGGGATAAAAATTTGCATAAACTTATTTTAAGTAAATTATCCCCCTAGAAGTCTATTTTACCCAGAATTTTTAATCACTCAATTTGGATGAGTGAAACTCAACTTATGGCCAAAACACCATAACAACACCTAAAACATAGCATACCCGTGAGCTACCCGAACTCACCTTTAAGGCCATATTCGGGAGCCTTAGAGCTACAGTTTGCTCCTAGTCCCTCCTATATATTTGTAGACCTATCTCTTATGGTTCTTTACCAATTAGAATCACTTCATTTGGATGATTATAACTTAACCTATAGCCAAAACAAGAACATGGGTTTTGACAAATATTTGACATCATTTCCTTTGAAATCCCAACATTCTCCTTTTTACAACCATTCTTCAAAACCAATCCAAACCAATCAAAACAATGCAAAACAACCTCAACTGAACTAAAACCATCAAAGAACACTTTTATACCACATTTTGGGTTTTATTAAACCCAAACACAAGTAGAAAAGGGTTAGGGTTTGGTTTTTCATACCTTGAATCTCTTTGCACTTGAAGCCCTAACCCTTCTTCTTCCTTCCTTCTTGCAAGATCTTGCACCAAAGAACTGGATTTTGCACCAAATCTCACTTCTTTCCAAAATCCTAGCTTTCTCCTCTCACTCCCTCTCAAATACGGTTTTGCCCAAATGGGCATTCTAAGACCAAATGTGGTCTTAAGTCATTAAATCTCATAAGGCTTTGTTTGGCCTACAAAATCCATTTTTGGACTTAAGTTCTCCCTAATTTACTGTATAGCCCATACTTTTCTCTATTTGCACTTCAATCCCCATATTTACACCTAGACATGTATTCTTAATAACTTATGACCCTTAGGTCATCTTTTTCATAATTTTACATTTTTGCCCTTTCACTAAGCACTCGGGTTCTATCATTTGACATTTAGCATTTATCACTCAATCACATATACTCATTTTCGATCATATAACATTTAACATTTTTATTTTATCATTTGTCAATTCCTGGAAAATCTCTATTTGGCTCGATTTATACACTAAACATATAATAAAATTATTATAAAAATTCTAGGGTATTTTTGGGGTGTTACAACTATGCATTGGCCGCATTCATGGACTTGATGAATAGGATATTTCACCCTTATTTAGACCAGTTTGTAGTGGTATTCATAGATGATATTTTGGCGTATTCTAAGGATGCACAAGAACATGAACAACATTTGAAGATAGTGTTGCAAATCCTAAGAGAAAAACAGTTGTTTGTAAAATTAAGTGTGATTTTTGGCTTAAGGAAGTGTCATTCCTAAGCCATTTTGTGTCTGCAGAGGGTATTAGAGTTGACCTCGCAAAGATTGAAGCAATTGTAAGTTGGAAACCGCCTTGAGATGTAACATATGAGAGAAATTTCTTGGGTTTAGCTGGGTATTATCGACGGTTCATAAAGGGATTCTCCGTCATAGCCTCTCCACTTACTAAGTTACTCCGGAAAGGGGTGAAGTTTGAATGGGATGACAAATATCAATCAAGTTTTGATCAATTAAAGAAAATACTGGTTGAAGCACCAGTGTTAACTCAACCTACTCTAGGTAGAGAATATGCCATGTATAGTGATGCTTCAAGGATTGGTTTGGGATGTGTATTAATGCAAGATGGAAAAATTGTAGCATATGATTTAAGACAGATGAAACCACATGAGTAGAATTATCCCACACATGATCTGGAATAGGTAGCAGTAGAGTTCACTTTGAAATGTAGAATATTTACAGATCATAAGAGTCTTAAGTATCTGTTAACTCAGAAGGAACTGAACTTGAGACAACGTCGGTGGCTAAAGACTATGATTGCATAATTGATTACCACCTAGGAAAAGCTAATGTGGTGGCAGACGCCTTAAGTAGAAAAACGATTTTTGTTTTGTCCTTGAAACACGGTACATGGAGAATTGCATCTAATGGACCTTTGTTAGCTCAATTAAAAGCTATGCTTGAGTTGAGGCAGATGATGATTGATGCTCAGAAAAATGATGTCAAGTTACAACAAAGGGTACAATTAGTCAGAAATAGAGACAAGACTGACTATTCTATAGAAGAAAATGGAGGTTTTTTTTATGAGAACAAATTATGTGTATCGAATGTCCAGGAATTGAAAATGAAAGTCACAATACCGTATTCACCATGCATCCTGGAGGTAACAAGATGTACCAGGATTTGAAATAGTACCATTGGTGGCGAGGGATGAAAAAGGATATAGCAGAGTATGTATCCAAATGTCTAAATTGTCAACAAGTAAAAGCTGAACATCAAGTACTGTCTTGTATGTTAAATCCCATAATAATTTCACAATGAAAATGACAATATTACTACGGATTTTGTGTCTGGTTTTCCCCTCACCCAAAGGAAACATGATCCAATTTAGGTAATCGTTGACAGACTTACAAAGTTTGCTCACTTCTTACTAGTTCGGCTTGACTATTCCATGGATCGATTAACAAAACTGTTGTCGCACCCCCGAGACCGACCCGACAGTGAACCGGATCTAGAGACACGGACTGCATGAAATCATTTGTCAAAACACATTTCATATAAACATACATATATATGAATATATGATATCATTACTAATACATTCATTAGCATGAGAAATATACATCATATCATTTCAAGGTGGCCCATATCTATTCTTTAGTACAACATATTGATACAAAATGACATTCCATGCCTTTCCAAAACATTTACAAAATATTACTGGAGTTAACCCCCTTGCTATCCATGAAGACTTAAACATCTTTGATTTCCATAAAAATAATCACATGATACCATGAAATGAAGTGGTATGCATGAAACATAGCATTTTCGTATACTCTGAACTGTATGACGGTGACTTTATGCTCGGCGGTCTTCAGTCTTGCCACTATCTACATGGTACCTACACGTGAGAAATCAACGCGCTAAGCATTTTCATGCTTAGTGGTTCTTTACGTTTCTATTCTCATGTCAAACAATCAACACAATATATATGTACATATAAATAATATTCAGCTACAGGCATACATTACTCGCATTAACTACATGCAGCATATTTTTCCAAGAACATTGTGTTCTTATTAAGCCATGTGATCAATGTATTATATATATATATATATATATATATATATATATATATATATATATATCTATATATATATATATATATATATATAACATTTTATACTAGTTTAACATTCATTCATTTATCTTTTATATAAAAAACACGATAATTCATATCTTTCATGCTCGCATATACTAGTATTTTCATCACAACACTATTCACGTTTATTAATAATTTTCCTTTAAACGACCTAACCGAAATTTTCTAAGGCAGAGGATAACTAATCATCGACACGGCCCCGTCGGGCCGCTAGCTAGCGAATACTTTAATAACTCGCATCGTCTACTGGCTACTTGGACTGTTATTTTTACATTACATTTTTGTGCACACTACCGATATTGTCCCACTAGGCTACGGATTGATATGTCATTATAAAACATATCATTCCTAGTACTGCTACATTTATCCTTATTGGTATACCAATCTATCACGACTCATGGCGGGTGTACGCATTCTTTAAAGGCATTAATAATTAGTCATAGTAGGATTGCTGGATTATATTCACGAGATTCACGATAACGTAGGATTTACAATAATATGTCTACTTTTCCACTGTTAACTATCCAATTGTACCGTTTTCAAAACTAATTTATTCCAGGTCAATGTCTACGGCGAAAGTTACACGTAATCTCATGAGAACATATAAGATTTAGCCCATAATCAATCATTTTTTCTTCATTTTAACTCCTTAACACACATGAGTTTTACGCACTATTTCAATTACACCAAACCTTTAACAAATTTGGAACATAATTTAAGCTTTGCCATGCATTTAATTTTTCCACCCAAACCAGACCATACACAATACATTCATTTATGATTCGTATTCTTTATATTGTCTTTCACTTTCATATTAATCCATTGGATCAATTACTTAACTTTTAAACCAATTTATTTATGGTTTCAAACCATTTGCACACATGTAGATTTTCTGCTGCTTACTTCAGTTTGATGACGAAATAAACACAACACGAAACAAGAAATGAAGAGCAAACCAAAGATTTTGATTCTTGTTCCTATTATTTGAATCCGATTTTTGCTCGAGGTTTTATCATCGCTATTTAATCCATCACAAATCGACACAATCGAGAACAAACAAAGAAAATCAGTCATGCATGCTAGAGTTTCTGGTATTGGATTTGTTTTCACAACTCCCACCTTCATGAAAAAATTTAAAGGATAAAATAGATGTGATGACCTCATTTTCATGGCTTCCTTGAGAAAGGTAGTAGATCTATGAGTTTATTTTCGGAAGAGGTGGAATGATGCTGCATTTGGATAATTACAAGCTTAACTTATGGCCAAACACAAGGTGTTTGTAAGGGTTACCCTGACCTCAGACGAGGGAGTGGTCCCACTCCTGAGGCTATCCCTAGCTCCTGGGTTTCTTTCGCCTCAAGTAGGCTGAACACAGGACCATGAGCTTAGGTATTGAGGTAGTTCCCTTCTGTGACACATTTACGCAAGGATATCGGGCGGGGGCGGCCGAAAGTCATGGACCAAGACCGCGATGGGCGCGATTGAGTCGAGGGAGGCGGATGATGTGTTGTTGGCCTTCTGTCGTGGCTGCGGACACTTTCGTAGGATTTTAATGTGTTGTCACACGAGGCGGGAATCCCGGGTTATGGGACGCGGTCCCGATCATCGATCGGGGCAGTAAGGGTTGCGATGGGATATATTGGGCGGATGGTATACCATTGCGGCGACCGGACGCCATGAGGAGGTTGCCCCCGAGACGGGGATCGATGTTTGGGGATTGGTGCGGTCCCGGTCGGTGTGGGACCCCGGGGAGCTCAGTTAGTTTTCTCAGTACCAAAGTATAGGTCGGAGGATCGATGCTCCGGTACGAGATGGAACGACTTAGTATAGCGAATGGGCCACATAGGACGGGGAGTCGGGCGTACGGTCGAGTCAGGCCCTGGGGTTTGCAGGTCGAGTTGGGTCGGTGGGCGGATGGCGTCGGCCCCTGTCTGCATGACTGGACTTATGAGGCGAGATTGTCTACAGGAGCGGAGGAGATCTCATGAATGCGGTAGCGTTGATTGAGCCGGGATGTACGAGTCGATCTCTCTCTCGCAATTGTTGACTAGCGTGAGTGTTTAAATTTTGGATGCATCATGTTCATTCATTTGGCAATGCATCTTGTGATCAGGTTTGAATCACGTCCCGACTTCCGCGACGGCGCAGAGTTGAGGCCTTGACGTATTATGATGGAAAATTTTTTCCGCCCTATAATGTAGGAGAAGATTTGACTTTTCTAAAGATCGAGGATTGCGATGGGCGTATTAGGTGGACACCAGGGATTATTATTATTAGACATGTTGGTTGTTGATGCTTCCCGAGGTTTGACATGGATGAATGACAACCCATCGGGTTATATGATGGTGGAGATATGGCTGGGTCATCCATAGACACGATCTTGGAGTTAGGTAAGGTCCACATATGCACATGGATTAGACCTGTATGTAAATTCGGAATGAATTCCTTTTAAGAAGGAGAATGTAAGACGAGAAATTTTCGTTCACGGAATAAAGGAGCGAAATAAGTAATTTTTTTTTTTGATTACAAGGTGTAATTCTGATTAAAATCCGTGTTAATTCTCTGAATATCGGATGACGACACGGATTTTTGTTATGGAATCGATCTCGCGAAATCCCAGGCCCCGGAGCATCAGGGACGTGACGTTTGGAGACTGAAATGTTGAACTCTTTAAGTGAAAACTTCTTCTGAGCTCATAACACAAATCACCTGATTCCTGACATAACTCTGAAGCTTTAACTGTTCTGCATATATTATTAAATGTTTAAATATCTGCACGATATGTTTGAGACAAAACACAGATAAGAGCTCAAACTCTGAGAGTAAGATAACATTGCAGAGTACTCTTAGGGAGTTTCATGAGGAGATGACGATGATCAGAGAGTGATAAATCTTTGAGGAAGAGAGAGTTCAGTTTGAGATGGGAGAGATGAAATCCTCGACCTGGGAGCATATCTGAGCTCTGCATCATTCTACCTCAGCAGCTGAGGGCTCTTGACTGTTTGGCAGGACGACGAGCGGGATCAGAATATTTCCATATCGAAATGGGATGTATGAGGTTATGAATAACATGTTTGACATGAGCTTGATCCTGACTGATGTTTCTCTTGAGCCATGAGACAGCCTGGTCATTCCACCTCTATGACACCTGCTCATCACTGTGTTGAGCCACCTACCTGTGGTATGACCACAGAGAGCGGATGATGAGACCTCTTCAGGGGCCTCTGAGATGATACCTAAGTAGAGCTCCGATGATTCAAATCAACTCCACTGAGATCTTGATGACTAAATCTCAGTGATCTTCAGTGTGATGTTCCTACTGAGATAGCCTAAGTATAATAGACCTACTGCCATCAAGAAAAGTGAGATGGAGATGAAATCTGCATGACGCGATCTTAGCTCCAAGGCTTATAAGCATGACATGACGATGACTTCTGCCTAGTGAGCACCTATTCCACCTTCCACCTGTAGAGCCTTTATCTCCTGACCATAGATATCTTCTGTTTGACAATAACCTGGACTCCTGGTCATGACCGTGTATTGGATCTCTCTCTTCACATATATTATTGATTGACAGGTTATCTGAGTTGTGTTGGTCGATCCGTGAACTCTGCCCAGGTTTCTCGTGGCGTCGGGTATGACCTCCTTGCATGTGTTTAATGGGTTAAGGAGTGATCAAGCGGACCCCCGGGTTTGGGAAGTCTGGTGCTTAGTAAAAACGGAGGATAACCCGGGTAGCTTACGTATTTCACTTGATATAAAACAAAAGGACTTGGTCGGCTTTGCTTCTTGTTACCTCCCCATAATTTTGTAGGTTTACCTCATAGGGTTCTTTCTGACTGGAATCTTTCGATTTTGATGAATATTGGCCAAGTTATGGCCAAAAACAAAACATGACACAACCCTCTCATATAGAAATTTTCCGTTCCTAGATCCTGTTTTAGTCATGTGCATGTGAAACACCCGACATAAACCTCTTTTGGGTGTTTGCTTTTGATCTGTTCTTTTAAATTTTCAGCCATGATTCTTATGCACCATCTCAAATTGGAATAATCCAATTTACGGGTTCAAGAAGGCCAAGTTATGGCCAAAACAAGAGCTTGTAGGTTAGAAAAAAACTTTGATAGCAATTCCTTCAAAGGCCGCCATCTCTTTTGCTTCTTGGTCTTTAAGACCCCACGGGAGTAAAAAAAAAAAAAAACAAATCAGAAATAATACAACTCCAGATTCAAGGAACAAATTTAAAGATGGAAGGTTAGGACTCTCGTGACCCAAGCAAAAAAAAGAAAACGAAAATGAGTTAGGACTTTCCTAACAATCAAGGGAGGAAATTCATACCTTGCTTTCTTCACCAAAACCTTTGAATCTGCTTCCTTTTTTCTTTTCACTTTCTTGCGAAAATTTGAACAAATGGAGAACAATCACCAACAATGGCTCTTCAAGACATAACCCACTACTCACTATCTTTGGCGTGAAAAATACCCATTCTAAGACCAATTTTTGGTCTTATCCTCTCATCCATTACAAGGCCTTGTTTGGCTATCTTATTTTGGCTTTCTTTTCTCATTTTTTCATTTTAGTCCTACTTATTCTAATTACACTTCACTTATCAATCTTTCTACCACCTAAAACCAATAACATAACAAATAGAATAATAATAATAATAATAATATATATATATATATATATATATATATATATATATATATATAAAAATACTATAAAGTAAAATAATAAAACAAGAAGGCTATTTTTGGGATGTTACAACTGTATGTGAATGAGATTGTCCGATTGCATGGGATTCCACTATCAATAGTGTCTTATCGTGATCCACGATTTACGTCAAGGTTCTAGAAAGAATTACAATCAGCCTTAGGTACTTGACTGAATTTTAGTGCCACCTTTAGTCCTGACGGATGAATGATCGAAGTGATTCAAAGTGTTAGAGGACATACTTGGGGTTGTGTGCTCGTTTTCAGATTAGGATAAATTATATTTACTATAGGATTTTGCCTATAACTCTTTGATTGCTCAGTCAAATGATGAGTATGGCCCTCTATGAGCCTTATGTGGTAGGAAATGTAGAACTCTTATATCTTTGGATAGACTGGCAGGCATGGAGTCATTTAGTCTGACATATTGAAGAGACAAAGAAAGAAGTCGGGTCATTGATAAAGATTAAGTACTAGTGATAGATAAAGTCGTATCTACGATTTGAAAAAGAAAGACCCATAAACAGAGTATGAAATGGAATAAGGTTTTCTTGAAAGTATCAGTGGAAGAAGATACTACGGATTTGGAAAGAAATGAAAACTAAGTCAAAGGTTTATGGACCTTATGGGAGAATCTTAGAAAATTGGACGGTCAAGCATCGTTTGGCACTCCCTCAGGAGTTGGCCAAATTACATAATGTATTCCATGTTTTCAATGCTTTAGAAAATACAGTTATGATGAATCCTTTGTCTTGATTACAAGATGTACAAGTGCAATCAGACTTCATTTATGATGAAGAACCAAAGGCCATTCTAGTTAGTGAAGTAAAACAATTGAGGAACAAACTAGTTCCTTTGGTAACGGTGCTTTGGAAACACCACGGTATGGAGGAAGCAACTTGGGAGCCGAAATCAACAATGAGGGCACTGTACCCGTAACTCTTCAATTCAAGTATGAATTTCAAGGACGAATTCTTTTAAACAGGGGGGGAGGAGATTATAACACCCCAATTATACCCTAGTAGTTTATGACATTTGAGGTGCATAATAAAGAAGTCAAATTACATATTTTTGGAATTTAAGTGTTCAAGTATGAAAAATGATATAATCAGTTTATTAAAAGTAAAGGTGATAATAGTAGAAGTGTGATTAGGACCAAGGACATAAGATAAAAAGATTATATGTTAAAGTAAAATATTAATAAGTTGATTTTCAAATTGAAGAAAGATGAAGGACTAAATAGCAAGGGCTAAAGGTTTGAGCAAAATCCTATAAGACAATGAGTTGTCTTCTAGGAAGGGAAATTTCCCCATTTGTTTGTCTTGGAGCTAAGGCATACAGTTTGTGGGAGAAGAAGCCATTTTTGTTCCTTTCTCTTCACCTATTTCAGTTCTACTTCAGAAATGAGGAAAGAAGAAAGGAAGCTAGGTTGAAGCTTTTTGAAATCAAGGTTGAGGAAAAGTAAAACCTATTTCATTTTGTATATTGGAACATTGGTTGAATTAGGTTTGGAAGTTCGAGACGCCAGGTTACGATTAACAACCTCCTTCCCTTATTGAGTTAGAGCCCCTCTAGCTCCTCATACGATTAGGGGTCCGTTAGTAACCCGTCGCCATTGGAAGGCTTACAACATGTCTCATGTCGTGAGACCCTTTATGAGTAAAAATGGCCCATAGGCCTTATCAATACTCATCAAAATCCTTACCAACTATATTGCCATAGTTCAGAGACTGTTATCCTCTTAATACAAACATATATTAAGATTTAAAGTGCGTGAATATTATCTGAATGAATCTAGAAAGCCATATGGCTTTCTTCTCTGCGACCTCTAATGGCGCCTTCCTCCCGCATACACTCTACGCACTGAAATAGCCAATCCGCCGCGGGGTGGCGTGCGATGGTTGAATCATCTCGGCCCCGAGTTACTCCCTTTGCTAATTGCACATACAGCCAGACCAACATAAACACATTCAAACAAGTACATGATCTACGCCGAATGTCACCGCGATATGGATGAAATGCCGACTCACCATTTTCCACTTCGAGTCCCTCACGCAGCGACTCCCCTCACGCATGCCTAAGCTAAAAGTATGAGGAAAAACATAAGTTTTTGAAACAAATATTTTGTTCTTGAAAACCTCATAAAGTTTTGGTAAATATATATTGAACTACCCTGGCGGGTGTTTGGATCATTTTCCCATGAAACAATCGCCGAGTGGAAGCCTCGAGATGAAGCTGTTGGACTACCCTCGGCTTGATTCTTGAGGAAGGAAATACTATCCAATTCCACCTTTATGACCATTTTCCATTTTCTTTCTTTGTTTCTTTATATTGCACTCACACCTAACATTCTGGGTGCCGTGCATATGGAATGCACATTATGCATTTCAAACAATTCATGCCAATATATCCCAATTATATGTATTAACATAAATTAACTCTGACATCATATTGTATTTAATTCTTATCAACATAGGAGTGGCTCAAGCCCGAAATTTCAATCAAACGTCGACTTAATTCCAATGTAAAATGCCACCGCGATTATATATTTATACCAATTCAAACACTCATATTAACACATTTAATTTTCACCATTAACAATTTCTTTACACACAATTCAAGCCATTCATTTTCATGTGATATTTTGCTTACAGCACATATGGACCATTTTCGGTCAATCGAAACAGCGGGACATTTTGCGGTCCCTAAGCGGCGATGGGCTGTCTGGTAGAGCCCTCCCGCGACATCAGTTCCACTTTGCTTGGAACCCGGAAATCCATGGCCATTTCGGCCCAACAACATCAAACTACAATTTTGGCCATAGCAAATTACATCCACCTGAACCACCCAATGATGCGGTAGACTGTCACAGCAGTTCAATTTTCCTTGATCAAGTCCCGAGTTTTGGGGCCAAGTCAAAACGACCATTCCACGGCCTCAAACACTGCAAATCATTTACAAAGCTCTTAAAATCGAAAATAACAGAGTAGGAGAAGACCCCTACCTCTTGGAGTTGTCGAAACTCCACAAAATCGATGTCCACCTATAGCCCTTGCAGCGTAGAACAACTTTGCTTCTTGGCCTGACGAGATCCGAACACCGAGAAATCTAGAGAGAAGTTGCACTTTCTCTCTCTAAAAACCTCAATTTCAAAATCGTCCTTTCTCACGTACACGTACTCAGGCCAAATGGAGAAGAAATGCCCTTTTGTCCCCTCACTTGCCATCACAAGCTGCATATCATTGGCTCATCGATTCCCTTTATCCATTTCATCCACTCCACCTTGATTTTTCCTCCGACGCCAGAGATGCCAAGACAACCACATGGCCCCAGCATCTCGCTTCGCTGACTACTTTATTACCGACACGCGGGCACACCGTGAGCCACTCAAAATGTGCTGGTGTCCCAGATTATGTTTGGTCAGTTTCGAAAAACGCGCAAATTCCAATCGCCTCTAATTCAAAGAAATTACGTGGTAGCTAGATTTCTCGTGAGACACCTAATCTAGAGGTCCGATTGTCATCCAAGATCTAGAAAAATTCCAGATTTTGATAGAAATTACCATTTTACCCTTTTTCTAAAAATTGGATTTTCTTGGGGTTTCACACCCTCTCTATTTATGTGTGTGTTAGGAAAACCCTAACTCTTCCATAAATGTGTTTTTGTCGTCAGGTCATGTCTGAATTGTTTGTTTCGGCTGTGTACTTCGTGAAAAAAGGCAAAAATGCCTCATTATGTTCTAGCTTGATAGTTTTTGCTCTAGGGCAAACCCGAGACCCATCTTTCGAAGTTATCATTGTTTACTGTGCGAGGATGCTTGCCTAAAGCAATCCACCTCATCGACTCGAATCCCATACTTTGTTCTTGCCTTTTCTCTACTTGTTTTGCTTTCTATTTTTATAAAGCCTAAACGAATGTTATAAATACTAGTGTGAAGTCAAAACGCCTATAAGTGTAGCTCGTTTAAGACCGAATAGGCACGAATAGGCATGTCCTGCTTAGTGCTTCGACACTCCGCCCAGCGACGACACTTCAAGCGCAGTATAAGCATGTTCAATTAGTGCTACGATACCTGCTTTGTGTTGCAAGCACGTTGTTCAATGCTTTGGGATCGACAGCTCTTCGGGTACCCCATTGTGCTACGTCCCTCCCTTTCATTGTTACTGGTCTATGCTGGCAAACATTTATATGATAAGTATATGAACAAATAAGTAAGAGAGAAACAAAAAGAATTAAACATAGTGTTATGCATATCTATTCTAGATTAGAGAATTAATGTGTTCTGCAGCAGAGATTTATGAGGTAGTACTTCCCACTTCGAGATACAAGAATACTCTAATATGTGAATTATTTTAAAATAAGAATTATAATTCACCCAAGTGTTCAGTATTCGTTATTCATTTTTCCACTAAGCTATGTTTAGTACTGTGTTTTATCCATGTAGATACTAAAGAGGTTGTCAGAGACATCCCACATTCTCAGGCTGGGGCAACATAAAGAATAAATAGTCTTTTCATAGGTCTCCGAATTGGTTTTTATAATAAATGCAAACACATTTTGGAGATAGTGCAACATTGTGTAAATACAAGTAGTTGGACTTAGGCATATATGCACATGACAATTTAAACACCACTATGGTGATAGTTTTACAAGTTTATGTCTTCATGAATATATGCTTGAAATGGGCCCACTAATGTCAGGTTAATAATTCTCTGTTATGTGTAACGTCCCCTCATTTGACGCGGTTAGGGGAAGGGGCGTATAATTCACAAGAAAAAAACAGGTATCTTGTTTTGAGAGGTTTAAACATAATTTGTGCGACTTGAATTTATTTGTCTATTTTTGTGCATGTTGTTGTGGTTTTATATTTTTCATGCCTTGGAATATAATATATTTACTTTTTCGATAGCGTAGTATAGTTGTTGGTGTGATTTTATATATGGTGTTGACTATTTATTCAGATATGTTATTATTGGTTATATTTCATTGCTGAATATAAATATAGAGATTTCTATTTCACGAGATGTAGAGATAAGAATGGTTTATTTTAATAATATATGAATATTGAGGAAATTATAAACTATATTGTTTCTATAGTTTTTAAAGTGAGTGTTAGAGAGTAATATTTCATAGGTTTCTACATAACTTATGTCGACCATACCTAAGTAGACATAATACTGTGCCTATTAACTTAACTCAAATGGTTTTTCATAGGTGGAAAATGTAAAAGGTAAGAGAACAGATAATGGATAGGATGGAGTTCCAGTTAAACCTTTGTCATTTGCCAAGGACTCATGAACTGAAAGAAAAATATAGGAATAGGAGCAACACTAATGAAATCAGAAGCTTTTATTCCAGATATTACACATAATGTGAAGAATAGAGTCCTTAAATGCCAAATAGCAAGATCTGGTGAAAAGGTTAGTAGACAATTCCTTTCAGTTTTGAACTCTGTTTTGAAGCTACACAACATGTTACTTAGGAAACCAGAACCAATACCATAAAATTCAACAGATGAGAGGTGGAAATGGTTCAAGGTACAAGAAGAAAATTTACATATAAATGTAATTTTTACATTAACAGATAAATTGACTGTCGTGTCTCTCACTGAACCCAATCAGATAAGATCGGACCTAGGGATGAGGACTACTAAATCTATTTATTCAGAATATATTTTAGTATCATGTTATCAAGATTATTTAATATCCATTTAATCATATTTATGTTACGCCTCGAAAATACCCTAAAATTTTTATAATAATTTTATTAAATATTCTGGTATGAATTGAGCCAAAGTTGGGTTTTTCCAGGAAAATTGATAAATTGTGAATTGTGAAATGTGAAATGAATATATGAGCATATAATTAAACGTTATATGCTAAAATGAGAAATGATATGTCCGTAAAAGAAACCTGAGTGGAAGGGCAATTTGAATTTGAAAATAAGGACCTATGGTCAGAATGAACGTGACTTGGGTCAAGTAAAGATACATTCATATAGTAAATTATAAGTGTTGAGAAAATGAGAAATGAAATAATGAGAAAAGCCAAAACAAGGCTTAAGGAGGACAATGGAGGACTTCCATGGCTATTTCAGACCGTTATATGTTCAAGGTGATTTATTAGAGATTTTGAAGCTGTTAAAAATGAAATGTGGCTATATAGTAAATTGAAAGAACTTAACCTAAAAAAGTATGGGAAGAGCATAAACAAGGGCCTTTCAGGAAATAGGGGTTTAAACATCAATTTATTAGAAGCTCATTATGAGCAAAACGAATTTAGGGAGAGATCGAGAGAGAAATGCTGGTGAAAGGCAAAGGGTGGAGAAGATCAAGATTGTTAGTGATTTCTTCCATTGCCTAAGGATCAAGCATCTTAGTAAGGAAGACCAAAGGATTAAAGTATGAACAAACCCTAAAGCCAGATTTTGGTCGGGGGGAAACGCCTAACTTGGGAAAATAGGTTTTATTGATTCTAAACCCATTATCGGGAGTGGCTCAAGTAGATTCCATGGTGATTACAGAGACATGAGTTTGGATAAAGGCTTGAGTTTTCGTGGCGAGAAAATACTAAATCCACATTAAAGGTGAACCGCACATCATACCAGATAATGTACTGGTACTGGGAAAACCCACGATGAGGCAGTGGTACCCGTACTGACTGGGGTGGGTGACTTGCAATTCACCTCCATCATGAGAGGGATCAAAATAGACTGTAACAAGAGGGTATTGCACTTGAGTTTCAAAAGAACCCTATTTTTGTACCCCTTGCACTGTTAAGTCTCGAGATTCGCATTAATCGATTAGGACCCTAATAAAGGTTTAATGGGTTTTAAATAAGAATGAAAATAAGGAAAACTATGATTATGATCATCACAATTTCATGCGAGATTCATATGTGATAATGTCACCCACTAAAAGTATGTATTTATGTTCGACTCTCATAGGGTCAGAAGATCACCTAACCAAGGACTGAGATCGAAGAAAAAGAAATGATATTTATAGTTTCGGCATTCTTCGGACCTCATTCCGATTCCAGGGATGAAAGGTTCTTTATTCACCAGAATTATATTCATATTTCGTGTTTGGTAGTTTACTAAATAAACCCAAATGAGTGTATGGAATGATATATCCTGAAATGATATTACTAAAGTATATGGATTTGTACGTGATATATTAAATGTTTGACAATTAATTGCCGTGAGTGATTAATCGAATTGTAAACAAATTGGTCAATTTCGATATCTTGGAATTGAGTCGATATAATTGAATGACCAACATGGCGATGCACCAACGGTATCCGTCGGCGAAGGTAAATCGGAATTGTTCAATGTCCTGCATGGCGGATAACCAACGAAGACTCGGGCCGCGAGATAGTGTATCATTGTTAAATGTCCCACATGGCGTGATGCACCAATCGGCATCCGTCATGATGGTGTATGGCATTGTTAAAATGTCCACGCGACGATACCAACGGGCATCCGGCGTGATGGCGCAGACATTTTTAAAAACCACATGGGCAGGTGCACCAATCGCATTCACAGATGGTAGACCAAATCGTTAAATGTGTAAGCACATCGAATGACAAAAGGATAGGATTCACTGAACAGAATCACTAATGTATCTGTATGTACAGCGAAATAACAAATTTTCGATGAGTGTAAATGGGATTTGTAAACTAAATACATCCTTGGAGTATATGTTTGAATCTCAATATTTGAGTTAAAGAATTGCTGTGGATGTGAAAATGCATTTCAGGAAAGATCATGATTGAGAAGTGAAAGATGAAAATGCATGATTATGGATATGATCGATTAAATGAAAGCATGTGAAATGCATATTTTGATATGATTAATGATTGTGCAAGTGAATGGCGTAAATGATACATGAGTATAGTCGGATATAAGGCATGATTTTAAGGACAACATGTCATGTTAAATTGAGAATTAAATATAGTTTATAGAACCATTATATGAAATACAGAAGGGTAGTTTTGCATTTATACGTGTTTCAGTAAACAAGAAAGAAAGCAAGATCAAGAAGTGCAGAGTTATAGAGAAAGTTGCGGCATATATATACCCCATTATGCATATCATTTTCTTTTTTGAATATAGATATTTTGTGAACAAAAGAGTTAATATCTCAAATAGTGTTTTAGATATCATTTGTAAACGATTGTGTGGAGAAAGATAAATGCTTCTAGAGTCTACCATTTGAAACAAATTTTCCGTGATAATTGAAAAGTCTAAATGAAATGACATAAATAAAATGTTTTGATAAGATAAATGAAAACGGTCGGAGTAAACTCTAGCCTGCTCGGATCCGCGTTATTCAAGTTGAGCTGATTCAAGCTGCGACACTTTTGAAAAACAAATAAATAAAAATAGTAATATCAAATGATTTTATCCGAACCGTTTGGATTCGCTAATCTGTCGGACTTGAAAAAGGGTGCTACAATTTATATGTAGTAATCAAAAAACAAATAAATAGTAAATAAAAAAATAATAAATGATCATCCCTAACTGAGTATGGACTTCGCGCATTCGGTCGGACCGGTGTGGGTAGCAAAGCGCGAATTTATTCGTTGAGCGAGATTCGCGTGGTGACTTTAAAAAAAACAAAATAAAATAAAGTGAAATAAAAATATCAAACATTCATCCCCTGAACCGCTTATCCGCGAATCTGGGGCTTTCATCTAAAAGTATGTTAATAATTTATATATGTGAATATGATATCATCACTTCATTCAAGATTCATTAATGATAAGGAAGTATGCATTATATGTTTTTCAAGAGGGCCCATAACTTATTCTTTAGTACAATATTTATACAAAACTTATTATTTCATGCCTTTTTCCAAATCATTTACAAAATATTTGTCAAAGTTCAATTTCATTCGAAAATCCACAATGTGCAAAGATCATGATAAAAAATTAAAACATACTCGGGCAACATCTTTACATCTTTTGATTTCAATACAAAGTAGTCATTGAGTATCATATCATAGTATGCATGAGACAAAGCATTTACTATACTTCGCACGATTTGACGATGACCTGGCTCTACGATCTTCTGCCTTAAGCACTATCCCATTTGGTACTGCGTTGAAAGTTAACGCGCTAAGAATTTTCATGCTTAGTGGTTCCTTACATTTCTATTCTCATTTCAAATAATTTATATCACACATATAACGAATTAACTTTTTCTATATGCATCACTTAATCATCTTAAAACATTCAACATATTCTTCCAAAGCTAATTTTTCAATATATTTGACTGATTCATGAAATATTTATAAATATACCATTTTTTATAGTAGTTTAACATACTTTCATTTTGTCTAGTTATAGAAATACACAATTTCTGAATTTTCTCATGTCCCTGTTTTTTTATTATTCTTGTCACAACCAATTCACACAATCCAATACAATTATTAATCATTTTGCCTTTAGAACCAACTAACCAAAAAACTTTTAAAAGATAGATAACTAATCACCTAATCAAGTTTCTATTGGGCTACAGTGTCTGATAAAACATTATTATATCTTAATATCATTCCCTGGGCTACTTTACTCGTTATTTTAAGACATTTTGTGTACATCAACATCAGACACAAATAAGTGGATCTAAGAGTGCCATGAGGGTCACCTCGTCGCACATATATAGATACTTATTTGTATACCAATCCATCCCTAACTCAACATGACGGTTAACATTCTCTAAGGGCATTAATAATTAATCATTACACATCTTTTCACATTTCCACAAAACAATGAACATTCTCGACTGATTTGGTTGTACATTAATGAATCTCAAATATGTTTACCACTACATAGTCTTATTTATAAATTAATTTAAATTGAAGACATCAAATAAATTCATTTACTGTTCAAATAAAAGCACATATGTAGATGTTTGTCAAACATTTTAGATTTGAACTGATCTAAACCAAAAAATCACTGCGATTTCAGAACAAACATTGTAGATTTGTTTGACAAACAAACACAAAAAACTTGAAATGAAGTTAAGAGAAGTATTGGAAGAACAAAAACCAAAAAGATTGTTGATTCTTGATTCCTTATTCCTGATTCTGATTTAGTCAGGTTTGATCACCAGCCTCTAATCCATTACAAATGCACGCCACAATCAGAGAACAAACAAAGAAAATCAATACATGCAGTACTTGTTATGGATTAGTACTTCTTCCATATGACTCATCAGAAAAATTTAACAACAACCATTTTTTCCAAATGCCCTTCATAATAAAATGATAGTTCTATGAGTCTATTATGAGAATGACAATCAATTCGGAGCACCGAAACTCAAGATATGTCTTAAACAACCGAGACTACTCTATTTTCAAAACATAACCGTGACTTGCCAACAACAGCTTCACTCACATGAATTTCTACTAATAGAATTAAATTAATACACATATTTCAATAAAGAGGTATTTTCCGTAGAAGTCTAATTTACCCATAAATTTGAATCACTCAATTTGGATGAGTGAGAACTCAACTTATGGCCTAAAATACCAAAACTGGGTACTCAAAACACTTAAAAACTGATACCAAAAATATAAAGATTTGTCAATAATACAGAGCTCAATTTTGATGAATTTATGGGTCCAATGTGGTCCAAATTTTAATAAAATTATTTCAGAAAATTGTCTCCTGTAGTTTAGCACCCAGAAATTTGAATCACCAATTTGGATGAGCAATGACGTTATGACCAAAAACAAAAAGGCTGGAAAATTTTTTGACAAAGACTTCCTAAAACCCAAATATTTTATACAAAAATTCTCAAAATCATACTAAAGAAAAAGGTTACTTGAACTCTAACTCAAAGAGGATAGATAATAAATGGATCGCACTGTCTAAATACAATCAAAGAGGAAGTTAGGGGTTCCTTTGAAGCAAGCAAATTAAGAATCATAACAAACTTAGACAAGTATCCACCTTAATCTTTTTGAACACTCTTCTAGCTTTCTTTCTTCCTTCCTCTTCAAGAACAAGTAGAGTCCAAAGATGGCTTCTCCTCCTCTCTCAATCGTAGCCCTAGCTCCCCTTTTGCCCAAATGAGAAATGATCTCATTTCACTAGACCAAATTTAGTTTTATTCTCATCTTGTATATAGCTGTTTAGCTTTCCTTTGCTTTTTTTTCATTTACATTAAAGCCCTTTCATTTCTATCACTGGGAGAGATAATGAATTTATCACATTTCTACTTTGGCATATACTTTTCACATAGGATTCTCTTGGTCCTTATTTTGACATTTTACCATAACTTAACTCTTGGACTTTATGCATTTCTGATATTTTTCTTCTCTTTTTCACTTAAACCATAAATATAAACTTGAGAAAATTCAAATTTTCGAAAAGGGTAAATGGTATTTGGCCAAACTCTGAATTTAGATCTGATGATGAAACGGACTTCACCGTTGGGAATCGTCTCACGCAAATCTAGCTAACATGTCGATTGGCCGACCCGAGATAGGCGACTTCATGTTTTATAAGACCAGGCTCGTGTCGCAAAAACGGCTTGTGAGAGACATGATGTGACAAAAGTTACTACTACATGTACCCATGTGATACATGTTGCATGATTAGTGAGATGATGGAGAAGAATGCTTAGATTAAGCCATGTGTCAAATAGTTAAACGAAGGGACAAATGATAGAATTTCTTGAAATTATGAAGAATGATAAAAGATATTTCTTTCTTCATTTTAAACAAACGTAGAGTGAGTTGCGTTTCGCATTTTGAAGAGAAAGAGGATCTATCTCTTACCGATGTTCTGATCCTGGGCCATTCATCCTGAGCAAGAAGCAAAGTCGTTTACGTGACGAGGGCTACGCGCTGGCATCGATTTCTCAGGAGTTCGACAACTCCAAGAGGTAGATATCTTTTCCTACTTGGTTTATTCTTTACATAAACCACTAGACGATAGGATTTTGGGGCTTGATGGTCGTAACATCATCTAATTCTGAACTGAGTAAAGAAATCCTGATCAGAATGCAGCGCACAGATCTGAGAGTTTCACTGCCCGTTGATTTGCTGTAAGACAAAGCTGGTGATTCAAAATGAATTGCTTGATTGGTTAATTAGCCCATGAGCTAATTCTGTGTTATTAGATTGTGAATCAAGAATGTGAATTATGTGAGCAATTATCATAATATATACATGTAAAATAGTTAGCATCAATCGTTAGGAAATGGTATACGTATCCTATATATCCTGTACAACTCTAGATGGATAGGCGTGAGTGGAAACACATTGAAAGAAAAAAAAGAAAGGAAAATGGTTGTGAGGGCTAACTCGAAGATTTTCCGAAGAATCGCCTTAAAGAGTGGTCCAACAACATCTCAGAGGCGACCCATGACTGTCAAAATTATCCAAAGAGAATTAGCTCCTGAGGGTAGTCTAATACATTTTACCAACCAGAGGTGTTTTCAAGAACAAAAAGCTTTTGTTTTGAACCGTATTTTTGTTTCGCATTTGGCTTAGGCATGTGTGGAGGGAGTTGCTTCACCATTAAGTATAGCTCTAATTCACCTCCCAAGCGTAGGAATTTTGTGGTCGTTTACATTGTAATACCGTGGAAAATCCACATACTATCTCCTCAGAGCTTTGCTTTACTTTTGATCAATAGGAGCTATTCCCCACCAAAAGCATGGATTTAAAAGAGAATTACAATGCTGTGTCGGTTTGGGCCGAACGGTTGATCGGTTAAATGGTTTAAACTAGAAAGATAATTGTCAGATTTTAGGGTTCCACTCACTTCTCGACGTAAGTCCTAATTTATAAACTCATCTAGGAACCATTGATAAATGGTCTTCTATGGAGATTTATCTAAATGCTCTTTTTGGAAAATAAAGATGACGAGTAATATCAAACACTTGTTCTCAATTAAAACGAACCTCTACAGATTCATGATCACACAACGGTACCAAGGATATCTTGTTACCAAAGTTGTCAAGAATATGTACAACCAAGGATTTACAAAACCTTTACACAAGTGGTTAATATTACACAACCAGTTGAAGATCAAAAGAGGGAATTCGAGGACCTTCTACTGACTGTGGTGAGTTTCCGTGATCCTCAGAGGGCGTGAACCCACAAAAAATCCCTATGATAATAGTTATATAACAACATAACTCATAAAAATGCACCTTGAAGAAATTAATTAACTGAAAATTGGAACAATAATATGGAATGCCAGAGCTTTTAAAGAATAAAATATTGCGCCGGGAAGATTACAAACTATTGAATCCAAAAGTCCTTAAGATAAATCAAATCCTGGATCTACAAGGTACCACCTAAAAATTGAGAAAACTCATTCTATCAAACCTAAACCCCAGAAGTGAAAAGCTAAAAAACCAAAGAGAGAGAAAGAGCAGAGGAGAGGGCAGCTGGGGAGTCCTGGCCACTGTGTCCTCCTGACAAATTTCTCCAGAATTGTGGATTTTCCTTTTCCCATTTTGGCTTGTTGACGAGAGCCTCGCATTTTGGATTTCTGAATTCTGACACCCCATGAAGTTCCATGCAAAATACACCGATAGAACCCAAGTTCCCACCGGCAGAACTTCACTGATCGCTGATTTTCCAAAGAGGAAACAGATCAGAGATCCTTAAGTTCTACCTGCAGAACTTCTCACTACTCAAGTGATTTTCCAAATAAGTTGTACCGGTAGAACTTAAGTTCTACCGCAGAAGATGTCCACTGGGGGCTTCATGTTTTACTGAGTCCCAGACTTCAATTGCTCACCCACATCCTCACATTGCTTCATATCAAGCTTCCCTGCCATGCATCCTGTAATCTCACGTTTTAAACCCGAAAAGACCCGCACAAGCTTCCCAAAACACAAGAAACAGTGGCCTCTGCTTCCATGCCAAAATGTAAAATTATGATTTAAATAGATTCATTATAATTATCACTCAAATGTGATCATCACATCTTCTATCCTTATCTTGCTAGTCCTCAGCAAGATTTATCGAACTACCCACTAGGTGATGATTTCAATGAAGGCGCCTACATACCAAGCTTTGCAAAAATCCCAAAATAGCGCTATGGAATAGACATTTTTCCCACTTTAGTATGCACCATGACTCAATTAGACCAACCACATTCTTACGATGAACATTATAGCTGGCTAACCGCAAATTGGATGTGTGAAGGATAAAATTATGGATTTAGAAATGTAAGGTAGTCATGCTTCTGATTGAAGCGTAATGATCGAAATAAGGTAGCGATCATATAACATAGAACATCGCCAACCATCGTACATAATGTCAAAGACGACAAACATAAGTCGAATCAAAGAGGTCTTGAGTTTGTGACCAGTGGGCTAAATGAAGAAAGAGGTAAAAGATCGAAAATGGGTGTTGGCATAACATGTGGCTAAAGATCTGCTACCCGATTGCGCCAACACTATATTCTTCTGTGACATAAGCATGGAGTCCTCGTCCTCATCGGAGAGAGAATGCGTCCTCGTCCTGTGATCTTCTAATTCTTCGATTCTCCTACAAATCGGGATGTAGCATCATGCATCGTGACTCTCCACACGAAAGATGTGGCTCTCAAGTCGGAGGCGTCACGATCATTTGCTCTACTTCAGGAGATGCACTTAAACCACCGCCCGATGCGCCTCTCCATCTCTTCAAGGCGATGTGCTCCGATAGTCTTGAGTAATGGATAAAGTGGTCGAGAAAAGATCTTGAAGACACTTGCTTAGGGTACGTGGTCACGAGTGAATCTTGCTCTTGGCCTGGAGTCTTATTAGTGATACGCTCAGTCTGGGTATCACCCTCTTTTCTTTAAGCTGTTCCCCCTCACATCCCCTAGCTAATACCCCAGTCACAAGTGAGGAAAGCGGAATATGCCGGCTTACAGCGAGAATATTGTAGAACTCCCTCATTGCGCACCATATTGTTTTAAATCGTGACTTCCGGTCATAACCTCGTACAACAACTGAATGTTCTTGGTTGGGAGACTTTTCACAACCCTTCGGCCAAATTCGATTGTGAATGATCTTGTTCATCAGGGCGTATTCCGACTTTAGCTTTCCAGGAACGAATTCTTTTTTCATAAATCCACTCATGGGTACAGGGCAGGTGCACATAGCATGAAGTGAGGCTGTGGGCATCGAAATCGTTAATAGCTCGGTGGACCGTAATTAGGTCCGAGCGTCGGGCGGAATGTAGTGTAAGGCATGTGCTATCGAGTCGAGGGGTGACATGAAGTTTGCTTTCCCATCAGCGAGTTTCAATCTGAATCCCGACATTGATTTTCCTTGAGTTGGTGTAGAACTCCGAACTCTTTTGAAGGTAAGTATCCATGATCCCAGTGCACGAAGTGCATATTTTATTCTTTGGATAATTACGATGGGATGAGAATATAAGAATGTTCCAAATTAACGCCCCTCGCATTTAAGAGCCTATTTGCCATTTCGGGTGAATTCTGCGTGCTCACCCTCGAGTCTTGTGAACATAGCCTCTGACTGCCATTGACAACGTCGATAATTCCTCACTTCACGAGAAGAGGATGCGACTTGTTTTCCCTTTTTCTTTTTCACTGGTTGAGAAGCATCAGGCTTTCTCTTTTTCACTGCTTGGTCCATAGGCGCTGGATGCCTTCCGCCGGTGTTCTTAGTAGTGCCATGGAAATGGCGGTAGTAACCTGCGGCCCAGGCAGCCCGAAATAAATCATCATGTCCCAAAAAGCACGCCTCGAGCGACCTTTGAAACATAAGCCTGTGCACATCGAGATCTTGATCTCTTGCCACGTATGGATAGCATAACTCCCGACGATAATCACATAACAATGCTCGACGAATCCGACGAAAGATCCATGTGTGGTTGAAGATGATAATGCTAGTGGAGAGTTGTAGGGCTTACCACGTTGAGCTACTTGTGCGAGTGTGTCTGGAATTGGAAAGCGAAACCCCAGTGAACAAGCAGCTTGGGAATGCTTGTGGAAAGTACCGCTAGGGCTCGGCTCTTGTGGAATAATGAAACCATATAGCCAAATGAAGAGGCATCCGATTTTTGGGTTAAAAACCCTCTCGCCCAATTTCCGCTTGATTAATCACCAGGTAGAACTTTAAGTTCTACCGGTAGAGCCCCTTCTTGCTGTTCCGGCTTGGAGTTGTACGGTAGACTTTAAGTTGTACCGGTAGAACTTGCTTCAAAACTGATTTTTCTCTTTTTTTTTTTTTAATATAAATATATATTTTTCACTTTTGGGACAGTGGTGCCACTATACATCTTGACTTTGTTCAAATTGCCTTTCATCGAGTTCTTGCATGTTCACTTTTTCTAGCTGGCGCATTCGTAGACTTAGTACTGTAATTCATTCTTGGGATATCTTCAAACTCTTCATGAGAACCACTGCTGTTCCATAAATCCGGATTCCTAAGGTTCGAATAAACTTGACAACTTAAAGCTCAAAATGGGTGCAAGGGATGAGACACTACAAATCCACGGGTATGCAAAGAAATAATGGCCTCTAATCATTTCCACTTATGCAAGGTGTTAGTAAAGGCTATGATGCATGAAATTAACATGACCCATTAGAATTGATGCCTGATTGGAAACAATATGATGAGCGAATCGGAGAAATTTTGGCCATAAGTCACGGCGATAAGATGGGTGGCGTAGGTAGGATGCAGGGGGAACAATTCACGGAAGAACAAGGCTTGTTGTGTGCTTGTTAAGATGTACATGCGATAAGATGATGTGGAGTATATGAGATCAGCGGAGTATGTACAATACGAGGTAAAACATAATGCTGAAAAGAAGCAAATTTTACGAAAAATTTGACCCACTTGAACATACTCTTGGCCAGCGTAGATTCTACACGTTGACCGGAGTGTACACCTAGCCCCCTTGGCGAGAAACAAGCATTGTCCCTAATGCATTGAACTAAGTGTACTTCTGAGTGGAGTACAAAGGCATAGGGGCTGTGTTAGGACGGAGGAGGACGAGAGGCATTGCAGCAGAGGAGAGGCCACAAGCAGGCTAAAACCCCTACTGACACATCTCAAATATGCATTTTTAGGGAGGAGGACACTTTCGGTAATCATGTATTCCACTCCTTAGGCGTGACTGAAACTCAACTTTGGAAATATTGAAAACCCACGGAATTTGCTTTGGGGGTGGACAATTCTGAATATTAAGGAATTGTCCATGATCTGCACATAAGAATTCATAGAAGAGGATGTTAAACCACAGGCAACCACGAGCGATTAAACCCAATAATGAAAGAGGTGGTGAAAAGGAAGTTTTAGAAGCTTTTGGATGTAAGGGTTATCTGCCTTTGTGCGAATGCGAGAAGTGGGTTAGTCGACCACCAGTAGTTCTAGAAGTCGAGAATTCGCATTGGTTACCCAGTAGAAATAATGAGCTCATTCCTACTTTCGTCGCACCGAGGATGGAGGGTGTGCATAGATTATAGGAAACTTAATGCGGGTACTAGGAAAGACCATTTTCCTCTTCCGTTTGTTGATCAAATGTTAGAGAGAGTTGCAGGGCATGAATTTTATTGTTTTCTTGATGGGTACTCAGGGTACAATCAAATTGAGATAGCTTTGGAAGATCAAGAAAAAACTACATTCACTTGCCCTTTTGGTACCTTCGCCTTTAGGAAGATGCCTTTGGGCGTACAACGGCTGCACCGGAACTTCAACGATGCATGATGGGAATTTTCAGTGGCATGATGAAATCATATTGGAATTTTCTGGATGATTTCTCAGTTTTTGGTGACTTCGTTACCATTTGTTTTAGAAAATTCACGTAGGTTTGGAGAGGTGTCAAGAAAAATCTTGTGTTAAATTAGAAATGTCACTTCATGATAACACAAGGAATTGTTTTAGGCCACATTGTATGAAGATGGAATCGAAGTTGATAAGGCGAAGTTGAACTAATTTCCAACCTCCTACTCTAAGTGTGTTAGAGACATAAGGTCATTCTTGGGCCATGCTGAGTTTTTATGAAGGTTTATAAAGATTTTAGTGCTATAGCGGCCCTTATGTGCTACGCGTAAGATGTCCTTTCACATGGTGTGAGCTTGTGACCTTTGCACTAACTAGCTCGAAAACATCTTGGTGTCACCACCAATCATCGAGGTCTCCTAATTGGGACCTCCCATTTGAGATCATGTGCGTCTTAGTGATTATGCCATAGGGTGTTGGGACGGAGGAGGGACAAAAGGCTTTTGTCATTTTACTATGCTAATGAAGACACTAGGGCAGCTACGCCGGGCGACTACACAACCACGAGAAAAAGAGTTTCTAGCTGTTGTCTTTATACAGAAAAATTTAGGTCATATATTGTTGGCTCCAAGTAACCATCTTTACGGACCATGCGACTCACGTACTTGCTCTAAGCAAGATACGAGCAAAGGTTAACTAGGTGGATTTTACTCTGTCAGGAATTCAACTTGACCATTAAAAGATAAAGGGTTGAGAATGTGGTTCTTGACCACTTATCTCGATTAGTTCGAGAATCGAGCTCCGCTGGCATACCCGTGGGTGATAGCTTTCTGGGTGAACAACTCTTTGCTCTTGTTCATTACCCGTAGTATCGCGACATAGTGAATTACCTAGTAGCGGCGATTCAGCTCAATGGACTTCTCAACGAGAAGAAATTCTTGGCAGATATTAAGAAATACTATTTTGATGATCCATATCATTTAATCTTGTCCCGAGATCAAATAATGAGGAGATGTGTACCCGATGATGGCGGTGAGGATTTTAACTTCTTGCCACTACGAAACTTTGTGGAGACATTCTCCGCCAGCGCCGACAAGATTCGCAAGCTGGATTTTATTGGCCTATTTAAAAGATTGTTTTGATTTACGTAAAACTTGTGCTCAATGCGGCGATTAGGAGGGTCACCAAGCGAAACATGGTACCTCTTACCCCAATTCTAATCATTGAAATTTTTTCTTGTTGGGGTATTGACTTCCATGGGGCCTTTTTCCCCCTTCTTGTGGCTATCTCTACATTTATTGTCTGTTTGACTACGTGTCTAGAGTGGGTTGAGCAGTCCAACGAGAACCAATGACCATAAGGTTGTTTTTGAAATTTATAAGGAACATATTTTTTCTCGTTTTGGAGCCTCGAGGCGATTATTAGTGAATTGGACTCCCACTTTTGCAATCGATCTTTTGAAAATCTGTTAAAAATATGGAGTCACCGATAAAGTATCCACGACACCACCTGGACGATAGTCGGTGAGCTAGCTAATAGGGAGATAAAACACATTTTAGAAAGGCGGTTGCCAGAATCGAAAATATTGGTCACTCGTCTTTCCGTGCTCTTTGGGCATCACGAGTCTTGCCTTTAAAACTGTTCTTGGTATGTCTCCTATAGGCTAGTTTATGGCAAGGCTTGCCATTCTTAGGTAGAATGGAACAGGGCTTACTAGAATTTGTCGAACTTTTAATTGATCCAACTCAAGCGGGTAGCGGCGGTTGTGCGGCTAAATGAACTTGGAGGCTGGAGGGAATCGTATGAAAGCTCCAGAATTTACAAGGAGCGGCTCAAGTTATTCCATGACAAATCTATTGCCAGGAAAACTTTTGAACCCCGTCGAAATGTAGCTGTACGGCTCTGGATTTGCATATATTTCACGGGAGCTCCGCTCTCTTGGACTGGCCCCTTTCATCGTTAGGTGGTCTATCCATACGAGCATTGAAGTGAAAATCCGAACAATGGGAACTCCTTCAAGGTGAATGGCTAGCGCCTCAAGCCATTCCTTGAGCATTTCTCTCTCACGGCTTGAGACTATGGACTTGTTGGGCCAGCTCGCAAACTCTCCCTTCAGTAACATCATTCTCAATTTGTTGTACATAGTTTTGCTTTTATTTTTGTTCATGCTTTCTATTTTTATTGTTTTTACTTCATTTGCTTTATTTCATTTGCTTTTTAATAACATAGAAAATAAAAAATCATGGGGCTCTTGTTTCTGTGATTCCTCCAATTCTGTGTGGGGGTACACTTAGTTCAATGCATTAGGGACATGAGGTGTGTCTGATTTTTCATCCTCTCTAGCTAATTCACTATGAGACTCTTGTGATGATTCCTTGGTTGGAATAGTTTTGTCATTACCTTACCACTTCGAAGGGTAGTGTGACCTTCTGAGTCTTTCGAGAATTTCCCTCCACTTTGGAACCTAAAATTCCCATATTTGTTTTGACCTTGTGGGTTTTGGATGGGTTATTGATGGAAGTTTCCCTTTCTCTTGTTGAAAGGTTACCTATAAGACGAAGTCAACTTGGTTATCTGGGATCTCACATCATTCAAAGCAGTTCGGAGTTCTGTGTTTGTGGATTGTTGGGTTTGTCTGAGCGTAACACTATATCTTCGGACTTCTCTTATGTAGGTTGGTAGAAATTTATGGTTTTGATTCCCTTAGTTCGGTGGATGATGACCTTGATTAGAGTTCCACTACGAAATCCTTAGGGGCCTTGATTCTGAAATGGAGGAATGGAATTTGGAAAACCTTGGTTTTGGATAGTGAGGGCCTTGGTTGTTTGGCAGATTATGTGGTCCTCCCTCATTTCTCCAGCTAAAATTAGGATGCTTACCCCACCTAGGGTTGTAAGTTTCAGAGTATGGGGAGTTGAAAGGTTTCCTTTGGTAGTTAGAGCGTTGAATTGTTCAATTTGAATGGCTCCCTTAACTTAGGAAGATTTAGACGGTTAATGGTCGAGTGTGTAGGATCATCGCATATAATGCATGGCTCCTCTACTACAGGTCCATTTGAATGCGAGGTAGTTGAGGCACGCTCGTTACCCACCATTCACTTTCATCTCTATAACTCTAATTTCCTTGTTAAAATTGGCAATTTTGGCTTCTGACTCATCATTCTCTCTTAGGTTGTGGATTCCGCCACCGGTGGATGTCTTGTGCACTTTAAGCGGTGTCTAAGGGGTGTTAGTCTCCAAGTTCGAGCATTCCTGCGCTATGGTGTCGAAAAGCTGGTGCCTCCTGGCACTCTTTTCATAAAATTCTCACACTTACGCGCATCATTTTGAATGTCTTGTTGTGCCAGAATGAAATCGCCAGTGGTAATGCACAAATTTGTCAACATCAACCCATGATGAGGGATAGCATAGAGATCCTTATATATTTCCTTTTCCGCTGCGAAGGGTTCACTGGCTTTTGAAAAGTTAGTGCTCGCGTAGAGGGCATTGGTACGTGCAGGAGGGAAAAACTTATTGAGGAATTCGTTCCGCATGTTTTCCCATGTAAAGATTGAATTAGGTGCAAGGGAATGGAACCAGATTTTGGCCTTCTCCTTCAAAGCAAAAGGAAATAAAACCAAACAGATTATGGAGAAATTGTAGGTGGAGAGAGGAATGCCTTTATGAACATCCCTCAATCCCCTCATAAATGGTAAGGGTTCCTGATTCGAATAACGGTATCTGAGGTGAAGGCGGATCATTCCGGAGCTTCATCGAGGAATTAGCCTCATCGGGAAGCGAATACAGGATTGGTTGTGGTCCTTTGAGGTTGTAGAATTTCTCGAAGGTTCTTTCTACATTAGGCGAAAGAGGCCGGGGGCTCTATGCGATTTTTTCTTGAAGATTACCATTTCCACCTCCTTGCTTTGGGTTTATTGGGAGGCGTAGCATTGCCCCGTGTTGTGGAGGCTCATAAAGTCCTTGGCGATTCTCAGGGATTATCCATTTTGAGGTAAAATGTTATCTTGAGACACTTGGCTTATAATGGATTTCTCGGGGTTTCTAGGGGATACGATTCGACTAGTCGGTGTTGCGATTTGCGAGCCCAAGCTGACATGCACTACACTAACTCGATCGAAAACACTTACTAAGATTTCTCAAGCAAAAAAAATAAAGAAAAGTGGAGAAGCGTGCGGAGTACTAGTACAATTGCAATTTACCTCTAGCTCTCTTCTGATCAACTTGGTTAGTCGCCACTCCCAGACGCGGCGCAAAAATGCCGTCACGATTAATGTACTAATTCTATTCCCAAGGCATTAGGAATTATGGTCGTCTAGCATTGTAATCTTGTGCAAATCCTGAGGTCATCTCCCCTCGGGAGCGGTCTTACTTTGTTGATCAATAGACTCTTTTACTTAAAAGTATGATTTAAAGAAGAATTGTAATGTGTTGTTTGTTTGAGGTTGAACGGTTGATTGGTTTAAATGTTTTAAGCCCCAGAAAAGAAGACAATTCTTTGGGATTTTTAAGGGTTCCACTCACTTCGATCGAGGTAAGTCCCACACTTTTATTTTATAAACTCATCTAGGAACCATTGATAAATGGTCTTCGATGGAGGATTTATCTTTAAATGCTCTTTGGAAAATAAAGTGATCGGTAATACTAAACACTTGTTCTCAATTAAACGAACCCTCAACTTGCACATTCATGATCAAGCAGCGTGTACCAAGGATATCTTGTTAACACGTTGTCAAAATATGCACAACTAAGGATTTACAAACTTTTTTACACAGTGGTTAATATTACACAATCCAGTGAAGATCAAAGAGGAATTAGGGACTTGCCTTGATCGGGGTGAGTTCCGTGGGATCCCGGCTGATGAGGTTTAGAACTCCATAAAATTTATATGGAACAATTAAAGTTGAGGAACAATTAATCATAAAAACAGTACATGAAGAAATCGGAATTAACTTGAAAAAGCGAGAATGAAGAATATGTAATGATGGGTTAAACGGAGATAAATATTTATCTTGAAAGATTACAAACTTGTGAATCAAGGCTTTTAAAGGTAAATCTGAAATGCGGATCTACAAGGTACCACTCAAAAAATGGAAAAACTCTTATTGTCAAACTCGCTAGAAGTGAAAAGCAAAAAAACTAAAGAGACGGAGAGGGGGAGAGGGGCGGGGGAGTCCTGACACTTGTGTCTCCCTCCTTTTATAGCCCCCTCGATGTGATTTTCCCATTTTGGTTTGTTGGCGAGAGTGCCCACGCGTGGATTGAATTCTTGGACGAATTCCCGCTGAAGTTCATGCCGGTTGTACCGGTAGAGACTTTAGAAGTTCTACGGTAGAACCTCACTCTTATTGATTTCCCGGCCAAGTTGTACGGTAGAACTTCACTCTTGTGTTTCCACGGCAGGTTATCTGGGGTAGAACTTTAAGTTCTGATGAAGATGTCCTGGTACTTTCCTTGCTTTCTTTGGAGTTCAGAGACTTAGGTCAGTGCTCACCCACATCCACATTTAGCCATGTTGGCTTCCGGGCTTGTCATATTGCACTCGTTTTAAACACGAAAGACACGCACGTGTGCGAAAGCACGAAGAAATTAGAAGTACCTGTTCTTATGCCAAATGTGGGTAAATTGTGATTTAAATGTGCTAGATTCTATTATAATTATCACTCAAATGTGTATTCATCAGGAGTCAGTGAGGGCTCGAGACATGGGATTGGGCATGTAGACATTCAAGTAGGATCATGTATTTGGTTGAGTGTGATTGGTTGCCATGACATGTGCACTTAGGTGGGGAGTAACCCATGTAGAAAATTATCACTACTGGGCTTTGCTCACCCTGTCGAGGGATCATTATTTCAGGTACAGGGAGTGTATAGGAGGACGACGCTCACTAGAGGCCGCGTTTTAGAAGATAACCGTAATGTGGCTTTGGTATCCATTTTGTATAACGTGTATTAAAACTCTAAATTTTGATATATGTTTTGGTTAAGAGTAATGTAATAACTCTTGAACTATTGTTATATAGTTGATATATATTTTGTGAGTATTGATGCATGGGCCCAAGTGGCCATTTTGCTACGCAGGCGTGGACCCGGTGTGGTCGTTTGTAAAATGTTAAGGACAGGTTGTACTTTGGGTAGAGCTCCGTACAAAAGAGACTTTGCCCCGATTTTAGGTAGTGGTGTCGGGTTGCAGAGCATCCCACAGTATTCCTTGAGTTGACCGGTTTGTCAGCGGACCCAGAAATGGGGCGTCACAAAATAACAAATAAATAAAATAAAAAATTATAATAGCATATAATACTATAAGGTAAAATAATAAGACAAGAAGGTTATTTTATTTATTTAATTTTTGGGATGTTACATTGACATTAATTGTTTTTACTATTATTTAGGTTTTAGGTTGGGTGCATTAGATGGGACTTATGTTAAGGTCAATGTACCAATAGCTGATAAACCTAGATATCGAACCAAAAAAGGTGAAATTGCCACCAATGTCTTAGGTGTATGTACACCAAACATGCAATTTATTTATGTCCTATCGGGTTGGGAAAGATCTGTTGCAGATGGTAGAGTCTTAAGGGATGCTATTAGTAAAATGAATGGCTTAAAGATTTATCAAGGTAATTAAATAGTAATTTTTCAAGGTAATTAAGTAGTAATTAGTTAAAAATATTGTGGTCATATATGCTAATGACTACTCAATTGTAATATATATATATATATATATATATATATATATATATATATATATATATATATATATATATATATATATATATATATATATGTAGTATTATTTGTGTGATGCTGGATACACAAATGGGGAAGGTTTTTTGGTGCCATATAGAGGTCAAAGATATCACTTGACTGAATGGAGGCATGGTTATCAACCTACAACAGTGAAATAGTACTTCAATATGAAACATTCTCAAGCTAGAAATTGCATCGAGAGGTGCTTTGGCATCTTAAAGGCTAGATGGACTATTTTGAGAGATAAGTCATTTTATTTTGTTAAGATGCAATGTAGGATAATATTTGCTTGCTGCATTCTCCATAATTTCATTAGATCATAAATGCCAATTGATCCTATTGAGAGTGAGGTGGGTATCTTCTAGTTAAATGAAAACCAAAATGATGATGATGATATGATTCGACATTGTGAGATGAGTCCTACTTGGACTGAATGGAGGGACAAGCTTGTAGATGAGATGTTCACCAGTTGGCGGTCATTAGTCAATTGAATGTTTGGTTGTTATTTCAACATTTAGTTGTATTTGACATTGTTGTATGAACAATCTGTATTAGACAATCTATTTATTTATGTTGTACTTGGATCTATATGAATGAAATTCGGATGCATTTGGATAATTTTATTATTATTGTAATGGACAATCTATTTTGCTATACAAAGCTATTACAATGATTAGATTCTATTATTCTTTCTAATTTTGCATATTTTTTGATTACTTGTTTTCTTACATTTTTAATGTCAAATTCAGATATCCAATGGAGGGTACAAGGAAGAATTGTGCCAACAAATGCCAATGGACAAAAAAGGAGGATGTTGTATTAGTTTATTGGCTTGTTGAGATGACCAAGGATTCAGCTTGGAAGGGCGACAATGGTTTTAGAACTGGTTACTTGCAACATTTAGAGAAAGTTATGGCTGCTAGACTACCATTAAGTAATTTGAAGGCCACCCCTCACATTGAGTCGAGGTGCAAGGTTTTGAAGAGACAATTCCATGCTATCAACCAGATGATAAATCATAGTAGTGGATTTGGGTGGAATGATGTAGAGAAGTGGATCACTGCATCAAAAGATGTTTTCGATTATTGGGTTAAGGTTAATTATATTAAACTCCAACAATTGAAGTTCCCATTTTTTTTTTGTTTACAATATGTTATTATGGTTCTTTAAAGATGTTTCGATACTGGGTTATAGTTCTTGAAGGATGTTTTTTACATGCTAACAATTTTTATTGGCAAATTCTATTTTTGTAGTCTCATCCAGGTGCTATTGGCTTAAGGAACAAAGAGTTCTCCCACTTTGATGACTTGATGTTTGTGTAGGGGAAGGACCATGCAATAGGAGCTGGTGCAGAAACACTAACAGATGCAGTTGAAGAAATTAATTTATGTGCTGAGGATGTTGGCACCTTCGAAGAAGCAGTAGCAGAAACATGGGTAGACGCTACATGACAAGAAAATAAAGAATCTGTTAGGGATGAAGCGAGAAAGTTTGATATAGAGATTCAAGATGCCTCAACTAGTCAACCCAATAAGAAACCAATCATTAGCAAGAAAAGAAAGAAGACTGATGATGCTTTGAATGACTTTGTGGGAGAGATCCATGAATATGTTGCTGTTGTGAAGGAGGTTAATAAGGAACTCAAGGGAATTTCCTCCTATTTCAAGGACCAAGCTGAGAGTAATCATAGAAAAATGAAGATATTTGATGAGATAATGGGCCATGCAGTTTCTGCGAGGAAGAAATAATTGATGTTTGATATATTCTCAAGGACACAAACGAGGTTGACGCTTCTTTGCATTGCAAAGCTTTTCATAGGACTTATGTGACGAAACAACTTTTTAAACCACCATAACAAACTGACATTTGGACTAAGATGAAAATGGTATTTGAATTGAGTTTTTGGAATCTAATTGTAGACATGGATATTGATATCATTTTGAATTTTTGGTAGGCCGGATTTTTATTGTTGTTGTTGTCACGCCTTAAGACCCGCTCTAAGGGCATGAAGGTCACTTCACACCTCAAACCTGAAGGTTTATAGTGTAACTTGACCCAAACAATTATCTTGTAACTGGATGTTACCAGTTACCAAATACCTATTTAGAGTAGCAGAACAAAATTCCAGATGTCAAAACTCCATTTCAAACTAATATCTGTCAAAACCATTGTCCCGAATATTTGCAAACTTAAAACAATTCATTTTAAAACAAATTCCATAATCCTCCCAGAAACTCAACCTTAGGAACAAAACATAAAATTTAAAGTTAATATCCAAATAGCTTCCAAATACCAAGTCCAAAAGGAGAACATAAGCGACAGTTAAGCAAAATCCAACATAAAATTCTAGCCGATCCTAATGATGACCATTCCTTAGCCTAGACATCACTCCTCCTCCAAACTAAGAGTACACGAAAAGTAGTAACAAATAGGAATAGACTCCATGACCAAATAAGGAACATTAATGCGGGTCCACTGGATCAAATATTTCAAATTCACTTGCAAAATATGAGATATTATAATAAATCATTTCTTAACCTTTGGAGTTAAACACCAATACATTTAAATTTACAAACGGTATGCATTCATTTCTGATTCAAACTTTTTCATATCAAATTCAGTCAAAACATTCAAATCATATATTTACTCTGGTCATCAAATATCAAATGGTGCCCAGTTATGTGGGACTTTTCAAATGAGTGGCTAGCCTCAAATTGTTCATTTAAAGTGGATGGAACCAAATACTACTAGTACTAGTAACCTCTAACCAAACCCTTAGAGGACTGGGATTCAAATCACTTACATTCTCCACCGAGAAATGTAAAGGTCATTTATTATATCCATTGTGAGGACCAAAGTCCAATCATTATGTCCACGTTGACAAGACCAAACAAACTGAGTCAAATATTTATTTCAATGATTAATTTACAAAACATAACATCTCCATTTATATGTCAAAACAAAATATAAATTCTAACATACTTTTCTACTCTGAAACATATTTGAGCTAGGCATAATAATATAATTCATATGTTTTTAAAATGATGTATGAAAATTTATTTTAAAAAATTAATCGCTGCATTAATTTCCCTTACCTCGAAACAACACTCAAAAATCTTGAAAGTTTAGCCAAAATCTACTTCTCACTAACATGATAAGATATATTATCACTATTGACTCTTTCATCTAAAATTATAGCTTTGGAATCTTAATTTTTATTTTTTTATTTTTTATCCTTAATACTGTTCTCTTTCCCTAACCGTTGGAGTTTCTGAAAATGTTGATTGCAAATTTCTCTCATCATTGTAAACAAAAATTTATTTATTTATAAATTCATTTCAAATCGGTCATTATGTGTTTTCCAACATATTTCTTCTTTTAATAATATTAGCCTATATTTTCAATATATCTTCTTTTTTTTTTTGGGATATTTTACAAGATTTTATTTCTTTATTTTGTATAAAAAAAAAACACGCATGTCCCATTTTTCATTTATTTTTCTTTTCAAATTCTAGATCCAAGATTTTGTTTGAATACATTCAACTAAATATCCAAAACTTTCTCCATCCCCATAAATAAATCAACCTATACTTGCAAATTTTAGAACTGTTTTTTTCTCTTAATATCTAAAAGTCAAAATCATAAGTTGTCCTATGTTTTTTTTTTAGAAATTAGATTTGTATGAAAAAATTATTTAAATAGAGAAGACATGGAAATATGAGTTCATACTTAAGGCTTTTAATTGTGAAAAAACTTTTATGCTGTTAAAAATTTAATTTAAATAATTAATTTTTAAATACCTTTTTTTCCTTTAAATTGGATTAGGATCGTTACAATTCAACTAAGGACAAATAAATTTAAAATTAAAATCATATAAAAATTCGAAACATGGGTTTAATCCATCTGAAATACATTGGTTCAGATAAATAATATACATTCTCACTTCTAAACATCTCATTCTTCAACATCTTTCAGCATTACTAGAAAAATCAAAATCACAATTTCTAATCCTTTTCCTTTTCTTTTTCTCCTGTTTTTTTTTTTTTTAAACAAACCCTAATCTAGATTAAGGTTTCTTACCTAAGGTAAAAAATAATATAAGCGAATATATTAAAATAAGATCTAAGAATTAGAAAACATAAATCTTAGCTAGAGAAATTTATTTTCAAACCACACGAATCCAGAAAGTCGATGCGTCCTCACGGAATTCTATGGAGTCAAAAGAAATTCAAAAAGAATATAAAGGATTTTTTTCTTATTCCAATTTATACAGGGTATTTATTAGGAAAATTACCTTTTACCTAACCATTTTATTAAACTAATTAATTAATTAACTAATTGAATTATCGTTATTATTTTCCTAACTTATACCTATAAAAATTCTTGGGTGTTACATCCTCCTTTCGTTTATAAAAGTTTAGTCCTCTAAACTTGACATACCTCAGTCTTGAAATAATTGAGGATGCTTTTCTCTCATCTCTTCTTCTAACTCCCCGCAGTGGCCTCTCTGGATCATGATTCTTTCAATTGGACTTTACCAACCTGTGACAACATGTCGTAGAGACCTTGTCCATCATCCACAATTTGAACGGGCCTTTACTCTTCGCAGGTCAGTCCTCGGGGAAATATGAATAGGCTCCAACTCACACAACATGAGAAGCATCAAGAACATATTTCCACCAGTCGAAACACCAAAACCTGTTCTGGATCTTAAAACGGGCCTTGAGCGGGAGGCTGCTATCTTGTGAGGTACCTCTCTCTCCTAATATTTCAAACGGACCCACAAATCGGGAGTGGGTTTCCTTTTCTCCCCAATCTCATCACAAACTTCATAGGCGAAACTTATAAAACATGATCACCGCCAAACTCAGTCTCTCCTGTGATTTATCGTATAACTCTTCTATCTTCTTTGAAATTTGTTTTGAATGTTCTTTAATCAAGGCTATCTTTTCAACTGTCAATTGCATAAGTTCAGGCCCTAAAAGTTTCCTTTCTCCTACCTCATCCCAACAAACAGGAGATCGACATCTCCTACCATACAACCCCTTAAAAGGTGCCATCCTAATGCTAGTTTGAAAGCTATTATTATAAAAAGCGAAACTCCTTTGAGGCAAATAATCATCCTATTACCTTTTAGGTCCAAGCCTGGCTTCTGGCTCAATCTTCCAAAGCGGAACTACCCTCTCTAATTGTGTCGATCTGGATGAAAAAGCAGTCTAAAACTACGACTTAGTACTGTCTTTTTGTAAACTATGCGAAATCTAGAAGTGAAAGCGAGGATCTACATCGGATACTATAGAAGCAGTACTACATGCATTCTCCTGATCTCCTTAACATAAAGAAGATCGCGATCCATTGAAAAATTCGACTTTCATAGGCAAAAAGTGAGCAGACTTTGTCAATCGATCAACAATCACCCAAATCGCATTATTACCCCTTAGCAACCCAGTCACAAAGTCCATAGTAATATTCTCCCATTTCCACTTAGGAATAGCAAGTGGCTGTAAAGACCCTGTTGGTCGTTGATGCTCAGCTTTCACCCTTTGACATACCAAACACCGAGCCACATATTGTGCAATATCTCGCTTCATGCTTGACCACCAATAATTCTGCTTTAAATCCTTGTACATCTTTGTCCCTTCTAGGTGACTATAAGTGTAGAACAATGAGTTTCCTTCAACAACTCTCTTCTCAAGTTTCCATCATTTGGAACACACAATCTATTCCCAAATCTTAAAATCCCATCATCTAATGAGGCAAAGTCAGGCTTACTACCCCTCTGCTTCCTCCATAAAGGTACTAGCGCATATCATTCTTTTGTAGGGTCTTAATTCTCTGACCAAGTCTGGTTTACTCACAAGAAGTTCGCCTGAGAGCTCCGTGTCCAAAAATATTATATGGACTTGTAAACTCCTCAAATCTTCCAATACTTGCCTATGACAACCTCTAATAGCTGCTAAGGAACCAACAGATTTCCTGCTTAAGGCATCAGCCACAACATTTGCCTTCCCTGGGTGATACCAAATAATACAATCATAGTCCTTAAGTAATTCTATCCATCTTCTTTGCCTCATGTTCAATTCCTTTTGGAAAAATCGGCCCTTGAGCTTCAATAAGTTTCATCAAATGAAGTGTCTCTAAATATTAAGTGCAAAAATCACTCTGTTTAACTCCAAATCATGGGTGGGATAATTTCGCTCATAAGGCTTAATTATGCAGAAGCATGGCCAGTAACTTTCCCGTGTTTCACGCAGAACATACATTGAGCCACGTGAGAGGCATCATACACCACGAACCCTCACGAACCGAAGGGATAGTCAAAATAGGAGGCATCACCAATCTTTTCTTTAACTCTTGGAAACTCGTTCACAATCATCAAACCCTCAAACTTAACTCCTTTACAGGTTAGCACGGTGAATAGAGAATGATCATAGAGAGCCCTCGATAAGCGCCTATAATAGCAGCCGAGTCCTAAGAAACTTGAATCTCGATCCAAATTATTAGGTCTCCACTCCAATTTGACCTGACATCTACCTTTCAGGGATCAACTAAGATGCCATCGCCCGAGTCACCACATGCTCGAAAGAAACTTTGTCTAACGAACTCCTGCTATTAGTTTAGCATCTGATTGCTTATCTCAGAGTTTACTGTCTGATACTCAAATAGCGCTCATGCTCCTCCCTACTCTTTAAGTACACCAAAATATAGTCTATAAAAACCACCACAAACTGATCTAGACATGGGACTTGGTGCCTATTCATCAAGTCGTAAACGGCCGGGTGCATTAGTCGAGCAGGCATAACCAAAAACTCATAATGCCCATATATAGTTCGAAAAGCAGTCTTAGGTACATCTTCCCATTTAACCCTTAACTGATGATAATCAGACCGAAGATCAATCTTAGAGAACACACATGCACCCTGAAGCTGATCAAACAAATCATCAATCCGAGGAAGGGGATACTTGTTCCTCATCATCCACTTATGACTCTCTTTATAATCAATGCGAGTCTGGAATCCATCCTTCTTCTTTACAAATGAGCAAAGAGCTCCCCCAGGTGAAACATAGGCCTAATGAAGCCCATATCCACAACACAACTCCGAAGTTGAATCTTCAACTCCTTAAGCTCCCAAAGGTGCCATCCTATAAGGGACATAGAGATAGGGTATCACAGTACCCGAATCAATGGTGAACTTCACCTCCGCTACAGTGGCAAGTTAGGTAAACCCTCACGAAAAGACATCAGGCAAATCCCCTTCTGGCCGTTATGTCTTCCAACTTTAAATCATTTCCCTTATTCACAACATAAGCCAAAAAGCCTTGACAACCTTTCCTAAGAAAAAATTGCTTCAAAAGTGAAGAGGATCATATCTGAGAGATGCATCGTATGCTTCTCTTGGCTTCGGATGACTGGAATGCTAAAGCGTCACGGATTTCAGCGATCATGGTCATGGTATGAAGCTAGTAATCCATCCCCAAAAATCATCAAAATCTTGGAGGCGAAGTACTAGATTCATTGTCATCTCTCTATATCAATCATCGCCTGACAATCTCTAAGTATTTTATTAACCACAATAGATTCTCCCATAGGAGTAGCAAAAAATAAATCAAAGTCCATGTTATCAATCGACATACCCAACAAACCAGCAAAAGATACAAAAACAAAAGAATGCGTTGAACTAGGATCAATTAAGGCTCTAGAAAATAAGGTGTGAATTCGAAGAGTACATGCCACCACATCAGAAGTGGCCTGAGCATCTTTGTGAGTCATAAAAAATACACGCCCTTGATCTCTGGGCTTATGCCTATCCTCTTTATTCTCCTCCTTCGGCTTCCCAAATACAAACTTCTTATTCTTTGGACAATCCCGAACCATATGTCCCTGTTTTCCACAACCAAAGTAAAGCTCCGAGTCTCTGCATAGCAGACACCCCATGTTTCTTACCCGCAGTGGAGATATCCATTTGAATTTTGTGTTGCCTTTCATTGTCGATTTTTACTTAGACGAACTTTTACGTAGCGGATTTGCCATAGGCACCATCCTGCACTCTATTCCTCTTTGTAGTTTGTTCCCTATCTTGGTGAAGCTCTTCATTATCCTTCTCTACAATAAGGGCTTTGTCTACTACCTCTAAATAAACACCCAACTTCAGAATTGATATCTTATTCTTCAAAGAGGGCTTTAGTCCATCCTGAAACTTTAATGCTTTTTCCTCCTCTATAGCAATCAACTGTGGGGCAAAATGTGATAGTTTGGTAAACTTAGCCTCATATTAGGCCACTATCAAATCCCTTTGTTCCAAACAGACAAACTCTCCCACCTTTTGTCGTCGAACACTATCGGAAAAGTACTATATAAACCTCCTAGCTGTCTCCAACAATAGACCACGATCCTTTAAAAGCCTCTTAGTCATGAGCACCAATGATTCGCCTCTTTGTCTAGCATAAATCTTTGCATCAGAGGCTTTTTTGCTCTCAAGAACAATCGACAATAAAGAATTTTTCTATCTTCATAATCTGACCTACGCCTGCAAATTTGGATGCAAATCAGGAAAAATAAGGGGGACTCAACTTCTTAAAAATTAAAGTCAGGAGCTACCCTGCTAGATGAGTTGTCCTTGACCATTACTTCCAGTAGCTCTAGCATAACCTTCAGACGATCTAGCTAAAGTCCTAAATATCTATAAACCCTTTAAGTACTTGTGGAAATGAGAAGCCTCAGGTGGAGGAGGTATATCATCATTAGCCTAACTATTTTGGGAAGATGCAGGTGTCCTTGGTGGCATGGTGTCCTATAAAGGAAAAGGTATAACTAAATTACTCATTAAGAAGCCAAGTAAGAAAGTCAGAATTGTAAGGAATAAAAGGAATCAAACTAGATGAAGTTGAAACTTAAGCTAATGCGTCACTCATCTATTCCCAAAGGTAAACTAAATGAGTTCCCATCAAGATCATAACCTAGGGCTCTGATACCACTCTGTCACGCCCTAAGACCCACTCTGAGGGCATGACGGTCACTTCACACCTCAACCTGAAGGTTTACAGTGTAACTTGACCCACCTGATTATCTTATGCTTGGATTTACTAGTTACCAAATACACATTGATGTTAGACGAAAATTCTAAAATCACAGAAACTTAATTTCAAAACTAAATATCCACCATCCAAAACCATTGTCCAAATATTTGCAAGCTTTAAACAATTCAAATTACTAAAACAAATTCCATAATCTCAAAACTCAACCTTGAACAAACATAGAATTTAAAGGATCGATATGCAAATAGCTACCGAATACCAAAGATCAAAAAGAACATAACTAACATTTAAGCAAATCCAACATAAAATTCTAGCCAATCCTAATGATGACCATTCCTTAGTCTAGCCATCACCCTTACTACGAACTAAAGTGCACGAGAAAGTAGTCAACAAATAGGAATAAGAAGCTCACGGCCGATAAAGACATAATGCGGAGTCCACTGGATCAAATATTTCAAATTCACTTGCAAAATATGAGATATTATAATCAATCATTTTCATAACCTTTGAGTTAGCTTTACCAATACATTTAAATTTACAAACGGTATGCATTCATTTCTGATTCAAACTTTTTCCTTATCAAATTCAGTTGAAACATTCAAATAGTTGTTTACTCTGGTCATCAAATATCGAATGGTGCTGGTTGTGTGGGACTTGAATGGGTGGTAGCGCCAGGTGTTCGATTTAAAGTGGGCCAGGCAAAATATTACTATTACTAGTAACCTCCCAACCAATACCCAGACGGGGGTTCAAATCAATTACGTTCTCGCAAAAATGTAATGGTCAACTATTATATCCCATTGACAATGACCAAAAAGTCAACTATTATATCTCATTGACAAATCCAAACAAACCAGAGTCAAATATTTATTTCAATTATTCAAATTTACAAAACATAATATCTCCACATTTATCTGTCAAAATCAAAATATAAAATTATAACATACTTTTCTATGCAAAACATATTTGATCTAGGCATAAACGAAATATAATTCATATGTTTCTAAATGATGTATATAAAAATATGTTTTAAAAAAAAAATTAAACAACTGCATTAATTTTTCTTACCTCAAACAACACTCCAAATCTTGAAGAGTTTAGCCCCAAGAATCTACTTCTCACTTAATATAATAAAAAGATACTATTATCACTATTGACTCTTCATCTAAAATTATAGCTTTGGGAATCCTCTTTTTTTTTTTTTTTATCCTTAGTAATTTATTTCTTTTTCCTAAACCAAATTGAATTTCCTGAAAATATTTGATTGCACAAATTTCTCTCATCATTGTAAACAAAAATTTATTTATTTATAAATTCATTTCAAACCGATTATTACGTGTTTTCCAACATATTTCTTCTTTTAATAACATTAGCCTATATTTTCAATATATCTTCTTTTTTTTTTTTGTATATTTTGCTAGATTTTATTTCTTTATTTTGTATTAAAAAAAACACGCATGTCCCATTTTTCATTTATTTTTCTTTTCAAATTCTAGATCCAAGATTTTGTTTGAATACATTCAACTAAATATCCATAACTTTCTCCATCCCCATAAATAAATCGGCTATACTTACAAATTTGGAAGCTGTTTTCTCTTAATATCTAAAGTCAAAATCATAAGTTGTCCTTTTTTTTATAAATTAGATTTGTAAAAAATTATTTAAATAGAAGACATGTGGAAATATGAGTTCATACTTAAGGCTTTAATTGTGAAAAAAACTTATCTTTGTTAAAAATTTAATTTAAATAATTAATTTTTAAATACTTTTTTTTTTCCTTTTAATTGGATTAAGATCGTTACAATTCATCTAAGGACAAATAAATTTAAAATTAAATCATATAAAAATTCAAAACATGGGTTTAATCCATGTGAAACACATTGGTTTAGATAAATTATATACATTCTCACTTCTAAACTTATCTCCTGAATTTCTTCAAACTTTTTTTTTTCTTCAACATTACTAGAAAAATCAAAATCACAAATTCTAATCTTTTTCTTTTTCTTTTTCTCCCGTTTTTTAAAAAAAAAAAAAAACAAACCCTAATCTAGATTAAGGTTTCTTACCTAAGGTAAAAAAATTATAAGCAAATATATTAAAATAAGATCTAAGAATTAGAAAACATAAATCTTAGCTAGAGAAATTTGTTCTTCAAACCCTAGATCTGAAAGTCGTACGTCCTCTGAAATTCTACTAGCCAAAAAGAAATTCAAAGAAGAATAGAAATGATTTTTTTTTCTTATTCCAATTTATACCTAGGGTATTTATTAGGAAAATTGCCTTTTTACCCCTCTTTCATTTTTATTAAATTAATTAATTAATTAACTAATTGAATTATCATTATTATTTTTCTAACTTGTACCTATAAAAATTCCTGGGTGTTACAGTCATACTTTCATTGGTTCTTACAATGAAACAAGGATTTCTTTTGTTCTAGCTATGAAACAGTGAAAGTTGTGCACATGTTTATTGGTAGAGTTTGGTTGGATTGGATTATGTGTTAGTAACACTTGGGTTTAAATAATAAATATATTTAGTTATAGTTTATAGTTTGAGAGTAATTAAGTCATTTGTTCAATTTAGTTATATAACATAACCTCCAAACAAACAGATTAAGATTATATTACCTCATATTGAACCAAACAGAATTTGGTTATGTTTTGGGCAAGATATCCTTAGTTATCCTATTCCTAGTAATCATATAACCTAAGGTTATGTTTGTATCCCCGAACCAAACACCCCTCTCTAAAGTAAATGGTGTTCTCTAAAAATAAGGGGTTTTGGGACTACGTATTTTCTAGAACAAAAAAAAAGAAAAAGGAACCAAACATATTTTCAATATTTTCCGTGCTTTCATAACAGTTTCAAAAATAGGTACCAAATAAAATCTAAAGTTTTTTTAAAAACAGGTTTTAACTAAAATATTTATTAATTGTAATTGTGTAAGGGAATGATTTTTTTTTCAATTAAAATCATAAAATTTGAGAGTAGGAATCAATTTATCAAAATTTATTCTTGAATATTCAATAATCTCATGAAAATTTTAAAGTTTTCATAGTCTTATTTTTTTATATGCATCCTTGCTTGAGGTTAAGACTCACTTTATAGTAAAAAAAAAACAAAAACTATTTTTTAAAGGATTAAAATTCTGACATATTTTTGTTTATTTTTAAAGAAAAATAAAATAAAATATAAAATCCTAAAGTGACTCTTTAAAGACATATATGTTGAAAAGTCTAGGTGATTGTTATATTACGTATGGAGAAGATATCACAAGGTAACACTCCTCTAAGTAATTAGTGAAAGAAACTGATGATGCCTTTTCAATCTGACCGGGTCGAGCGCATAGGGGTCAGCCACATCGGACCCGATTGTCAAGAAATGGGATGCGGTGCTTTTGGATCGCTTGTCTCGGCCGGCGTGATGACGCCGTGACCGTTGATCCGTTGTGCCTGATATAGCACTCCGCAAAACACAAGAAAGAAGTTGGGCCTGCGAGGTTTCGCCGTGGCCGCTCCGATGCCTAAGTCGCTTACTTTCGAGAGAAAAGAGACCGCTTATGTGGCGAATTTCGCGCACCTTCACCGATGGGGTGACCTTGTATTTATAGTGATATTCTCCCACTGATGGTGTTAGGATTCATTCCCATTGATGGGATATTTCTATTATAAATCAGACGGATTTGGTATAATGAATATAGAAACAGTAGCTTATTTCGGGATAATCTTCCTTCCTATCAGGAGATTCAATGGACTTGCGAATGATATATTATTGGGGTGGACTATTCTATTTTGCACTGTGGGAGACTTTCCATAGCAGGCCTCGCTGCTTATCGACCCTTTCCCGGGCCTGCCCAAAAGGTCAAATGTCGGGCGTAAAAGGCTTCAATGCCTCACTGGGCAAACCTCCTTTGGAATCTAACCGATGGCCTTCGTGTTACTTGGCCGGCTCTTTCGGCTCGTGTGTGGGCTTGCGAACCTTATTTTCAAACCCTATCAAGGTTTCACCAGGTACTGCGGTACGGGCAAGGGTCAGAAGACGATCGTGTAATTTCCACGCGTGTCCGGCCCGGGCCGATTAGTTAAGGCCCGGTCGCCGCCATTCGCCTTGCGGATAATGATGACTCTTCGGTTTTCGCGCTTTATTTCTTCTACTTTCGCTTCCTTTGCTTTCATGATGATCCTTTGTCTCTGCGGTATCACCGCCTTGATCTTTTATTCGCTTTTAGCGAGTTCTACTTCCTTCTTAGTCTTCGTCTCGGGAGCTCTTTGTGCGTAGCCTTTCTTATCGGTTTTCCGGGTCCACTGCGTCTTGGTTTTCTTGATTTCTTTTTGAGCGATAAGACGAGTTGTTCGTCATTGAATTTTGTTTTCATTATCCACTTCATCATGGGTCCTGGTCGTTTCTTCTTCTTTTTACGTATCGATGGTGATTCTTCTACATCATGGTTCTAGATGACATGTGTTCGACCATTCGCCTGAGGTGAACTCGAGGAGGCGACCCCCTCTTCCTCTCGGGCAAAGTGCGGAAAGTGAATCCGATTGAATCACCCCGAGGGTTGGAATATCCGAGATCCGGGCCGCGTTAAGCATGCTTTGAACCGTGGGACCTAGCAAGGTCGGCCCCATATAGGCCACCTTCGCGCACGCACGCCCTCACGCCTTCGTGTGGTCCTCGATGTTTCGTTCTATGTGGTCTCAGACCTAGGATGGTGTGCTTTCTTCGGCGGCCTTCGATAACGGCCCGCCTTGCATCCCTTCATAAAAGGGGGTTTTACAAAGATTTCAATGTGTGTCCCGCCTAAACTCGCGCCAATGGCCAGCATTTTGGTTAGCTCCATCGGTTTTCTTTAGTGACGTGGGGCTTCTGTTCAAGATAGCCAGCTTTATCTTTTCAAAACAACGAGACATCCGAGGCCTTTCTTTATTTCTCTAGTCGTTCCGGCGTCCCTCTGGTGATTTCCGATCTTCCCTCCTCCCATAGGTCGCGGGAAGGACGCCATTTTTCACGGCCAGAATCGGGAGCACATCCTTCTGACAAGGACGATACTCTAGGCGCTCGTGCAGCTTCTCGTACACTCGGCACCGTGGAGTATTCGCTCGCTTTTTTGGTTGTAATTTGTGCGTGGTTGCCGTACATTTCGAGCCCGACTGGTTTACATATTTCGTGTGCTCGAATTGGATCTCACACAAGAGGCACTCATAGCAAGCACATATTGAATGCCTCCTTCGCCCTAATACGCCGGAGTTGATTAAGCCTGATGTTCTGCCCATTGAGCCTAAGCCCAGATCGCTGCTTCAGGCGCCGCCTCCCCACCGGTGAAAGTTCCTCCCGCGGCCCTCCTCCGTCTAAACCCAACAGGGGAACCGTCAGCCCGGGGCTGAAGTGGTATCCCTAAGCCCGAGCAGAAACGAAAAACCCTAATACTGGCTGAAGGATAGGCCGGCCAGGTTAAAGTTCCAAAGTCAGTATCGCTATCTTCTCCTCGTCCCTTCCATATCCATAAGTCAGACGGTTATGGCTCCTATGTCTTAAGTCATGTCCCATTCAAGCCCGCCGCAATGAGGGTCCCTCAGTGGGGCTATTGGCACACGCGATCACACCTATCACCGTCTGGAGCCCGCCAACGAAGGAAGTTAAGTCGCCTTCTCGGAGAGAGGACACACCTATCACCGTCTGGAACCCGCCAACGAAGAGTTGTCGCCTTTCTCAGAGAGGCAGCAGAAAGATCCTGTAACCCTGCCGGGCTGAGACTGTGGATTCTTACTTCGCAAAGGCCGAGCTTAAGGGTGGGCGCAGTCTCGTCTATTCTTAGGGACTCTAATCTTAAGAGGTCAGTTGCGTATCCGTTGGATGAGGCGCCTGGCTCCTATCTCTCCCAGTGGGTCGCTCCGTAGTTCTCAGACACTTGTTTTGACTTCATTTTATGATGAGTTTTTAGCTCGCGTTGGATGTTGATTTTATGCTGGATGTACAGGTGGCTACTCATTTGAAGGGTTTAGCTACAAAAGCCAAAATAAATTAAGGTCATGCTAAAGTGGCCCGAGCTTATAAGGCGAGGGTGGCTGCCCTCACATCTAAGCGAGCTGAGCTGCGAGGTCGGATGCAAAGTATGACCGAGGAAGCTGTGAAGCTCAAGTCAGATCTGAAACATACCACTCTACCAGAAACAGCCGAGGGTGGAGGACGAGGCCCAGCCTTGAGGGCTACCGGCTGCGAGCTTTAGGAGGCCTCTGAGTGAATTGAGGGTCGCGTGAATCCACTCGGGTGGAGGCTAGGGACGGGCCAAGAATCCATCAAGATGATGAACTGCATGGCCGTGGACGAAGCCACGTCCCAAGGCGAGCCGGAGTCTAAGGAAGAGCCATGCAATCAAAGACTACTTTCGCGACAAGACGACACCGCTGGACGAGAAGGCTCGCCATGGCTACTAAGGCTACTGCTCTGCGGACGCCTCAATGAGTGCTATGGGTTGGCGTGGGGATCTTCTATCAAGAAATATTCGTGGCTCAACGGACGGTTATTTGAAGACTGAGGCCGGAGGCATCTAATCAATGGATTTCTTGGTGGCTTGCCTTTCGGTTAGCGCCGCCAATGCCTATCCCGGCCTCGGGATTTCAACTTCACCTTCCCGTAGACGCAGGAGGAGGAAGGGCTGACATGGGCTGAGCTCGCACCCCAAGCCGAGGTCCATTCCCTCTCCATCGCCCGCTCCTTCGATGCTTGATCTCCTGTGCTCGTCTTCGCCTATCCAACGTCGACTTTTACACCCTTTTTTTTTTTTTTTTTTTTTTTGGGCCTGGGACCCAAGATATATGTAACCTTTTCGTCAATGAATATTTCTTAATTCATCTTACTTCTTTCTCCTTTATTCGCGCCTGCGGCCAGCGTTTCCTGCCACTGACTTTTGCTCGTATGTGTGATCCGGATTGCCACCGAGCTGTGATGTGCCGAGCTCCTAAATCGTTCAGCCGAGGCTCCGAGGCTTTCTGGCCTTGGCGGGTTGAATAGCCCGAAATGAACCGAATCCCCTTAGGCCGCATGGTGGCCTGTACGAGTGGACGAGCTCGCCAAAGTGAGCTACCGGGCTCATTTCTACCGTGTTGTATGAGATGACTGGTTCTTAGGTCGCATGGCCTGCGTAGACCGCTGGCTCGTCGCTGTAGGTTGTCAGCCCGCCACCGAAGGCCCGAACCGATTTGGAATTCCTAGTCGCGCTGGCTCGCACTGAGCCGGGCTGAGTTTGGTCAACGTGGAGTCGCCGCCCCATCACTGTGCTCCCGAACCGATTTGACTCCTTAGGCCGCGTGTGTGGCTCGCCGCTGAGTTGTCGAGCGCCCGCCAATATGGGTCATTGTGTTCATTGGTCGATTGCCGTAGAGTCGGGGAATGATTCCTAGATCGCATGGTCTCGTAGAATCATTGAGCTCGCCACGCGGAACCGCTGGGCGAATCCGCGCGCGAATAGCCGGGTGTGGCTCGCCCATGAACTCACACCGCGAATCTACTGGCAAAGGCTTCGTTTATGTGGAATCGCAGAAGAGCTCGCCGCTAAGCACAGCTGGGTGAAAGCCATCCATGTGAACCGGCCGGGAAGAGCTCGCTAATGGGAATCGGCCGAAGAGCTCGCCAATGCGAACTTGCCAATCGCGAACTGGGCCAAGTGTGGCTCGCGTCAGGAACCGCTAGTTGTTTTCGTCTATGTGGAACTGAAGAGCTCGTTTATAAATGGCTGGAAGAGCTCACGCGGTCAAGCTGGGTAGAGCTCGCCCATGTGAACCGCCGAAGAGCTCGCCAATGTGAACCGCTGCTGGGGCGAGTCAGTTTATGTGAACTATTAGGAAGAGTTTCGTTTACGCGGTCAGCCAAGGCGTAGCTCGCCCATGAACCTCGCTGGGAAGAGCTCGGCCACGCGAACCAAGCGCGTGAGCTCGCCGAGAGCATTGGGCTCCGGCTGGCCGGGCCGCCTCGAACCGAGATGGCTCGGTGGTGTGACTCGTCTGCAGTAGACTGACTGGGCCAGCGAGCCATTGGCTCGGGCGCCTCAGGCCCGGCGGCAATGGAGCCGAGTGGCGGCGTAGTCAGAGCGGCGCATAACGGCGATGTAGTCTGTCATCCCACTCCTCGTAGCGCGGACTGGGCCCTGCAGTAGACGAACTCGCCAAAGTGAGCCGCCGGGTCGCGCCGGCCGGTGCGGGCGATGTAGCCTCGAAATATCCGACCCGTAACGACTGCGGCGCAGTAGACGCAACCTGGCCAGCGAGCCGTTGGGCTCCGGCGCCGTGGGCCGAGGGCGGGCGTAGCCAGTGGGCGATGAAGCCCGAGCCGATCCGACTCCTCGGGTGGGGCTGCGGATCAGCAGAGTAGACGAACCCGCCAAAGTGAGCTGGGCTCGGCGCCAGGGCCGAAAGGGCGATGTAGCCGAAAATGGCAAAGGGCGAGGTAGTGAGCGGGCGATGGTAATGAAATGACCGACTCGTAGCGGACTTGTCCAGAGTAGACGAATCCCGCCAGTGAGCCGGGCTCGGGAGCTGGCCGAAAGGGCGAAGTGTGTACTCGAGTCACGTCCGACTCGTGCAAATAGTGGACTCGTGGCAGCAGTGTATCAACCCGCCAAAGTGAGCCGGGCTCCGCGCTATGGTCGAGCGGCGATGTAGCCGAGTGGCGATGTAGCCGAAAGGGCGAGTAGTCTCAGCCGATCCGACTCGTAGCGTGGATTCGTGCAGAGTAGACTAACTCGCCAAAGTGAGCCGCCGGGTCTCTCGGCGCGGCGGCTGAAGTGGCGATGTAGCTCGAAAGCTGGTCCGACCAGGCCATGGATCTCGTGCAGAGTAGACGAACCCATCAAAGTTAGCCGGCCCGGCGCTATGGCCGAAAGTGGCAATGTAGCCGAGTGGGCGATGTAGAGCCCGAGCCGACCGACTCCTCGTAGCGTGATCTGCAGAAGACGAACTCAAAGTGAGCCATTGTAGGCGCCATTCGACCGATTTTCGGAAGGTGCGAACGCCTTAATGTCGATGGCGGAGAATTTAGAACGTCAAGACTTTTTTGAGTGCTTTGGCCCTCTTATAAATGGCAAATTTCCATTGCTATAGAGTTTATATTTTATATTCCGCTTCCGTGCGTGAACCGAAATCCGGGCAGAGATGAAGCGCCAAGTCTGGTCATCTTTCGCTGGAGAGATCCTTCCCCAAGATTCCCGTTCGCTCATTGCTCACGCTCGCTGGAGTCAGAAGCCCTTTAATCTCCCCTTTTATGGAGTCATGTCATTCCCTAGTCTGATAGAATGCACTCGAGAGGGTGACACATTTCTTATGCCGCCTTCCATTTTCTCTCTCGCTCTTCTTTCTCTTTCTTCCTCCTTTCTCCTCTTTTTTATTTTTTCTTCCACATCTCATTCTCCTCTTTTGCTTCTTCCGCACAAACTCTTCCCACCCCTTTTTCTCGTTTTTTCTCCTTCTCTCACATCCTTCTCCCCTTCTCACGAGCTCTTCCACTTTCTTCTTCTCCTCTTTTTCCGCGCCTTTCTAGTCTTCTTCCTATTTCATCTCATTTTCCCTTTTTCTTCCTGAAGGGGTTTTTTTTTTTTGAGGGAACTGCTTGTACTGAGTGCTTTCAAGATGTAATCGATGACACCACTGATTGTAACTAAATGTAGTATGATTGGAATAAAGAGAGATTTTTCTTTTTATGTCTAAGAGCTTTCTCCTTTTATTGTATATAACTTTCTTTGAACATTCTATATCTCTGAAGTCTGGGTGTGGATCGCCTTAACAAAGATAACTAAAAGAAATGGTTGAATCATTAACGAAAATTGATTAATCTCCATTTAAGATTACAAACCAAGGCCCGCCGAGCGTTTAAGATGTTCTCGCATCCTGCATGCTCGTAAAATTTTTTCCCTCTTATGTTTGGAGCTAAGCGCCTAGTCTGACGACTCGAGATATGATGTAGGGGCCTTCCCACCGGGCCCACTTCCCATGCGCCGGATTCTTCCCATGAGCTTTTAAGACCAAATCACCCTACCAGAGCTTCGATGACGCTTTTTCAACTGACCGCTGAGCGCATAGGTCATTGGCTGACCCGATTGTTGGCGAGCTGGGATGCGGTGCTTTGGATCGGGCCTCTGGTCTGGGCCGAGGTATGATCAGCCGCAGACCGTTGATCCGTTGTACCGATATAGCACTCTTCGCAAAACACAAGAAAGAAGTGGGTTTCCGCTTCGCCTCGCGGTCGTCCGACTGCTCAGCTTTCTTTCTGAGAGAAAAGAGAGATTGCTTAGATTGCTTATAGGGCGAATGTTTTTGGCGTACCTTTCATCGATGGGGTGACCTTGTATTTATAAATATTCTCCAAATGACTAAGTAGCTGTGATTCATTCCCATCGATATAGATATTTCTTATTATAAATCAGATCGACGGTATAGATATAGAAAGAGTAGTTTATTTGGGATAATTTCCTTCCTTATTGGGAGATTTGGCCGGACTTGCTAATGATATATTATTAGGACTATTCTATTTTCAGAATTCAGGAGACTTTCCATATGGCCTTAAATGCTTTCTGATTGACGCTCTTTCCCGGGTCAGCCCAAAAAAGTCGAAACAAGCCGGCGTGAAAAGGCTTCGGGAAGGTCTCATTGGGCAAACCTCCCATTTGAAATTCAACCGATGGGCTCGCGGTTTCTACTGGCCGACCTCTTTCGGGTTGTAAAGGGTCATAACCTTATTTTTTTCAAACCCTATCAGAAACTATAATAATTAACAAGTAAATCATGATTACTAGGAAATAGGAGTAAAAATCATAATTAACAAAATACCATAAGCTTCTTTTAGAATCCAAAAAGTATTTAGGAAAGAAAAAATATTAAAAAAAATAATTTTCTCAAATAATTTTATCGTGTTTGATTCACCATGGAAAGTATAAAAAAAATCAAATACAATCAAAATTCTTCAAATTTTTACATATTTAATTTTTTTTAAAAGACATATTTTTAAATTTCTTAGTCTTTATATAACAGGGAAAAAAAATATAATGAGTTTAAATAAATATATAGATTTAATTTATTAAGTTTAAACCTATTTTTTATTTTCCTTCTAATTTTCTTTCCTTTCACTTTTCTGTTCCATTTTCCTATGTGTTTTCTTTTCTTTCATTCCTTATTACTTTCCAATTTCAAACATAACCTAAGATAAGGGCCAAACAGATGAAAAGAAAATCCCTAGAGTATAGCATACATTGAAGAAATCAATAATTATAATTGTGTAAGGGAATAATTTTTTTTAATTAAAATCATAAAATTTGAGAGTAGAAATTAATTTATCAAAATTAATTTTTGAATATTCAATCATCTCATGAAAATTTTAAAGTTTTCATATTGACTAAAAGCCTTATTTCTTTATATGCATCTTTGCTTCACGTTAAGACTAGTTGTATAGTAAAAAAAACCATTTTTTAAAGGATTAAAATTCTGACATATTTATGCTTATTTTTAAAGGAAAAATAAAGAAATGTTTACAGTAATGAGAATTATGTATTAGATAGCTATTTTGAAAATAAATGTAAAGGAGTTACAAAGAATTTGTTTTCCATGATTCAGTTACACGACAAAAAAAAAATGTAAAAATAAGTAAAGATTGTAACAAAAATCTCAAAAATACCTGATATGTTTCTCCTCTCTCAACCCCAACTTCCTCTCTCTCTCTCATTCTGCTTCACTCTCTCATCTCCCATCTCTCTCCCTCACCCAAAGTACATATAATTTAAAATAAATTTTAATATAAAAATAAAAATCAACTTCACATATATTTATTTCTCTTCAATTTTAAATTCAGATTTAATTTTTAAACTTTTAAATTGAAGTTTAAAAATAAAAATAAAAATAAAAATAATATGCTAGCCTATTAGGTTAAAATTGCCAGTTTTTTTAACTATTAGTTGAAGTAATGCATTTAATTGAGATGTATAGTAGTATATTGAGATGTACTAATATAACATAGAGCATGTACTATCATAATATCTCAATGTATTACCATAACATACTGCACTAACTGTTATATTTCGGCATAAAAAATATATATAATTTCGGTAAAGGGAATTTAATTTCAGAAACGAAATGTAGTACGAATCTAATGCATATACGAAAAACTATGTCGAAACTCATATTGAATATGATGAATGAAAGATCGTTACGCCCCGCTATGGTGCTTACGAAATCGGCGCCAATCTCCCAAGTATAACGACACATACCTGTTTATCGCAGCACTACGAGGCACAGGTCTTGCGAACCGGGCTGTATTATACTCTTTGACACACTTAGAAATGAGAACGGAAAAATGGTAGAATAATGAATTAAGAGGGAAAGTAATCTGTTGGAAAAGCAACTTATCTTCGCACGGGCTCGGGTCTTATTAATAAACGATGCAAGAATTGGACAACTTGGATTCTATCAACCGCTAACAATCACGCAGCGCTGCACCCAATGGCGCCAAGCCCAACACCTCGAGCCTAAAGTTTTAAAGAAACATTGCTCAAAAATTTATGGATTAGCAGCCCAGGCCCACACACGCACTGCAGACCGGATCGGTTTGACGACGCCGTAGAACTTGGAACCATACAGTCCTCCCTCCTTCCACAAAAAAGGGGGTACCTCTTAGGGCCCTCCCTTCAGGGCAACTCTAGAGTATATAATACACTAGATTCCTAATGTTTCTTCAATGTGGACTTCTTACTTTCCTCACTCGACTCTTTATATTCCAACTGGGCGGCTCACTTTATCGCCAATTTCCGGGCTCACTTGAAACGAGGATTGACGAACCGTCTACGTTATATTCACAATATAACGAGTAACATATCAGCACTCGGACCCGTCATAAATGACGTGTGGATCCCACTTGTACTTTAGCTTAAAGTGTGCCCCATTGATATTATTTCCAACAATCCCCCACATGAACGGAATTGACGAAAAATTGAAATGCAACAATATGCAAACTCGAGAGAGCATATTAAGGTAATACCATGCATCAAGATAGGTAGCTTTTGGCTTTGAACCTTCCCTAGTGAAAGCCTATTTAATTTATTAGATGCCTAGTGGACACAATGCCTTGAACTGTTCAGACATTTGTGTAAATTTGAACAATAGACTTCACACTGAATATCACCAGATATAGTCTAATTCATACGGTTGTGTTCATTTTGGCCTTGGACAAAACTTGGTTTCAGCAAGTGCTTTAGAGAATTTAGCCTTTTAATAATTCTCAGAGAACCGGCCCAGTTTGCACTCACATAAGTGATTCTTATTAAGAGTATCCTGCTATACTCCACTTGAACATTCAAGATATAAGAATCATTAAAAGAAAACTTATCCCCGACTACCCAATACATCACTTTTCCTATCATAAAGAAACGTAAAAGAAATTAAATTTTTAGTGATCGTAGAGTTATCATAAATTCAAGGTCCCTTTGAACCTATTTCATGGGATCTCCAATCTATTAGGTAGGGTGGCATTATGATTACTCTTTTTTAACAGGTTTCAATCCCATTCCCCTCGATAACTTATACACTTGCTCTATGGCTAGCCCTTTTGTCAATGTATCTGCTATATTATCCATTGACTTAACATAATCAATAGAGATTATTCCCTTTGAGAGCAACTGTCTCACGGTATTATGTCTACGACGAATATGTCGAGACTTACCGTTGTACATATGATTTCGTGCCCATCCTATTGCTGCCTCACTATCACGGTGTATGCAAATACGGTAATCGGTTTAGTCCACATGTGAATATCTTCAAGGGAAGCTTCAAGCCACTATGCTTCTTCTCGCTTTTATCCAATGCAATGAGTTCGACTCATAAAGTGACCTTGCAATGCAAGTCTGCTTAGAAGATTTCCAAGAGACTGCTGCTCCTCCCAAGGTAAACACATATCCACTTGTGGATTTAGTGTCATCGAATCTAATATCCATTGGCATCATCAGATCCTTCTAATACACGATATCTCGTATAATGTAATCCATAATTTAGGGTATGTCTTAGATATCTAAGTACTCTAATTATGGCCGTCCAATGAGACTTACCTGGGTTACTCATGCACCTACTCAATCTACTGACAGCATATGCTAAGTCAGGTCTCAAACAATTCATTAGGTACATAAGACTTCCAATTATTTAAGAGTACTCCAATTGGGAAATACCTTTTCCTGTATTTTTGAATAAGTGTAAATTTGGATCTATCGAGTCATAAAGGGTGATCTATCACATGCTTTCCAAATTTATCAAGATTTTCAACATAATGAGATCGAGATAAGGTATATCCTTCATATGTCTTGGAAATTTTAATTCCTGTAAACACATCCGTAACTCCCAAATCTTTCATGTCAAACTTGGAGTTTAACATCTGTAGTTTTATCATTTCGGGACACATTTAATTAATGATCAACATATCATCCACATATAAACAAATGATGACATAACCTTTATCTGTTCTTCAGATATATACACTTTGTCACATTCATTTATTTTAAACCCATCCAAATAACGACACGTCAAATTTCTTTTTTTTCTATGCTATTGTCGGGTGCTTGTTTTAATCCATAAAGGGATTTAACAAGTCTACATACTTTCTTTTCTTGGCCTGGAACAATAAACCCTTCAAGTTGTTCCATATAGATCTCTTCATCTAAATCGCCATTCAAGAAAGTTTGCCTTGGGTACATCCATTTGATGTATCAAATTATACAACGCAGCCATTGGTACCAGTGCACTTTCTAATGGATGTTATTCTTTTCACAGGGAATAAGTGGCCAAAATAGTTCAGCCTTCTTTTGCCTATACCCCTTAATTACAAGGTGTGCCTTGTATTTATCAATTGATCCATCTGCCTTCATTTTCTTCTTGAATATCCATTTATATCTAAGAGGTTTACAACATGGAGGAAGATCCACCAATTCCCAAGTATGATTATGTAGTATGGATTCGACTTCACTGTTTATGGCCTCTTTCCATAATGGAGCTTCAGATTCCAAAAACAATTCCTGTCTTTTAAGGGTCATTCTCAATCATATAAGACATAAATTCTGGACCAAAGGATTTTGAAGTTCGAAGCATTTGGCCTTGTCTTGGTTCTTCAATCTCTTGGTCATTTGCCTCGTCATAAGTTCTCTTGCTAGAATTAGCTCCTCCATTTTCAGAATTCTCGGCTCTATCAGCTATTATTTCTTGAGGATCCTCATTAACATCCTCATTTTTCCTATAAGGAAAAATATGTTCAAATATCCTTGATTCAATAATAGTATTCACATGCATATCTAGAATGTCTGATTTGCAGATTAAAAATCGATATGCACTACTATTATTTGCATAACCGATGAAAACACAATCAACGGCCCGTCCAATCTCTTTTAGATAGAATCGCCGCTGGCTAAACACCCCCACATTTTCAAGTAATTGTTGGAAGGTTTGTGACCTTTCCATAACTTGCATGGTGTTTGGCTTGTTCTTTTAGGAGGTATCCTATTTAAGATATAATTTGCTGATAGGATAGCCTCCCCCCATAAGTTCTGGGGTAAACCCGAACTTGTCAACATGGCATTCATCATCGCTTTAAGAGTTCTATTTTTCTTCAAATTCACTCTTATTCGATCGAGAGAATAAGAGCCATTTGTTCGATGAATTATGCCATTTTGTGAACAAAATTCATCAAAAGGTGTATCATATTCACCTCCTCTGTCACTCATTATTTTTATCTTTTTGCCAAGTTGATTTTCCACTTCCAGTTTATAATGTTTGAATACTTCCATAGCTTCAATTTTTCCCACCTCTGGTTTGAATAAACTTTAAATAACATATATCTGTGTGAATTAATCCCAAAGGTTCAGTATTTCTTTCAACATTTTTAAATGGCACTTTTGTCATTTTTGCCTCTACGCAAATTTGACATTTATGATTAGGAGCAAATTCAATTTTTGGCAAACACTCTAAATTTACCATTCTTTTTAAAGAACCATAATTTATATATGTCCTGTCCCCGTCATGCCATAAAATAGAAGAATCAACAATATAAAACAGTAAGATTCAATTTTCTCCTATTCATTAATTTTGTATAAAGAAGCTGCGGTATTTAATTTGAACATACTATCAACATATAACCACGGCTGCTCACATGCACTCGCTCGTTATAACAAACTTGTCAGACTCAAAAACAAGTTTGAACCCATTCTTCAACATTAAAGACCCTACAATAAGATTCTTGAGAATCTCTGGAACATGCAACACATTATTCAAAGTAAGCTCCTTACCCAAGGTCATCTTCAGTATGACCTTTCCAATACTAGCGGCCTTAGCAATTGATGAGTTCCCCATAAAGAGTTGTTCTCCACATTCTTTGTAAGTGGAGAACATTTTCTTATCGCCAACATAACATGGCTGGTCGCCTCCAAAGATTCACCCACCACTCTTTGGGATTCCTTACTAAGTTTATCTTTGACATAACAACACATGATAAACTGATATCACCAATTCCATCAGACAAATGGAATTCTTCAGCCATATTGGCACGTCCTTCAAATTTATCCTACATGACTCAAGCAAATTCCTTCGCCTGATGGTCCTCCTTTCCACAAGTATAACACTTGCCCTTGAACTTTGTTTCTCCTTAGAAACCTTGCTTGAAACTTCTTCCCATAAAACTCCTTTCTTATTAAACCTTGAACTCCCACCCTTCGTTTCAACGATATTCGCCTTGGCAGTGATGCCTCGGGGCCACCGAAGAACCCTTATTTCGTACTTCCTCGTTGTCTTCCTCAATCCGTACGCACTATCGCCTCTTCCACTTCATCTCCTTTCGCTTTATGCTTAAGGTAATTTGAAATCTCTGCAACTTGGAGGCAAATTTTCAATTATTGCTCCAACCTAGAAAGGTTCATTAAGAATCATACCTTCAGCATGAAGGTCATGAATAATCAATTGGATTTCTTGGACTTGAATCATAACAATCTTTGAGTCCTGCATTTTGTAGTCCAGGAACCTCCCAATAGTAAACTTCTTTGCTCCAACATTTTCAATTTTATACTTTAAATCCAAGGATTCCCACAAATAGTTGGGCTACTATTTCACCGAAGATTATACAATACGTTATCCACTATCTGTATCATACTTTTTACATAAAAATCCCCTTGCTTCCATGCATCTATGGCAAAATCACGCCCGAAAAATCGCAGCATTTCCTTTGTTTATAGGCCTCATATAAATACTCGCGATGCAGTAATGTATTAAAAACAACATCTTTGCTGCCACCTCTTGAAATCTATTCCATTGAATTTCTCAAGTTTCTCAACCTGATTTCATCGGAACACAGGCCACATGCACTGTAGAGCTATCAACAGAGCAGAGCCATCGGGCGCACAGAGCCTCCGGCGCAACAGAGCCTCGCGCAACAGAGCCATTGGTATAAATACGCAGCCTCCGGTCACAGAATAGCCGTGAAAGGTTACCATCACAAAATTTGTATTCCTTGATCTTCGCATTTTTCTGTTTATCGCATATCAAAATTCAATTTTAAAAATGCCGAAATATAACGAGAAAAAAAAATTGAATTCCAATTTAATTCCAGCATTATATACCGGAATTAATATGATGGAAATAAAGCATATTCATAAATATGAATTTAGTATATTAACTATACCGGAACTATTATAAAGAAATAATAATTTAATTTTAGAGACTAAATTCATTTGTGAAACAAAAAATCTGCTGTGCAAAAAATAAATTCTGTAAATGTAAAGTCTGAAATATACGCAGAATTATACACACTGTGCAGAATTCAATCTGTGCAGAATTTAATTGTGCAGAAATTAACTGTGCAAAAATATCAAAACTGATAATATACCGAAATTATAATTCGAATAACGATCTTCACTCCTATATTTCGGCAAAAATAATATATATATATATATATATATATATATATATATATATATATATATATATATATATATATATATATATATATATATATATATATATATGGTGTATATATATATATATATTTTCGGTAAAGGGAATTTAATTTGAAACAAAAAATCTGCTGTGCAAAAAATAAATTCTGTAAATGTAAAGTCTGGAATATATGCATAATTATACACATTGTGTAGAATTTAACTGTGCAGAATTCAATCTGTGCAGAATTTAATTGTGCAGAAATTAACTGTGCAGAATATCAAAACTGATAATATACCAAAATTATAATTCGAATAACGATCTTTCACTGTTATATTTCGGCAAAAAAAAAAAAAAAAAAATCGGTAAAGGGAATTTAATTTTAGAAACTAAATGTAGTACGAATCTAATGCATATACGGAAAAATGTGTCGAAACTCATATTGAATATGATAAATGAAAGATCGTTACGCCCCACTATGATGCTTACAGAATCGGCGTCAATCTCCCAAGTATAATGACACATACCATGACACAAGACTACGTGGCAATGTGCCCAAGGAATCGGATCAGATGATACTCTCTCGACATAGAAATGAGAACGGAAAAATGGCAGAATAATGAATTAAGAGGGAAAGTAATCTGTTGGAAAATCAACTTATCTTCTGCATAGGGTTTGGGTCTTATTTATAGACCAGCCATGCAGCAGTTGGACAGTTGGATTCTATCAACCGCCAACAACTGCTACAGGCTACAGACCCAATCTGCCAAGCCCAACACTTTGGAGCCCAAAAGTTTTAAAGAAACATTGTTCAAAAATTAAGGATTAGTAGGCCCAGGCCCACACACACGCACTCGGATCGGCCTGATGCGCTGCAGGCGTAATCCTGAACCATATAGGTCCTCCCTCCTTCCACACAAAAGCCGTAGTACCCCTTGGGCCTCTCTTTGGTAACTCTAGAGTATATAAATACTCAGATTCCTATCGTTTCTTCAATGTGGGACTTTATTTTCCTCACATTTGACTCCTTTTATATTCCAACTTTAAGAGGTGCCCACTTGTCACAACTCGTCACTCGGAAATGAGAATGACGAACCGTTTTCTACGTTATATTCACAATATAACGAGTAACATATCAGGACTCTGACCCGTCATCAATGACGTGTGGATCCCACTTGTACTTTAGCTTAAAATGTGACCCATTGATATTATTTCCAACACTAACTACCATAAAATCTCTATATATCATCAATATGAACAGTCCAAAAAACTAATCATTTTAGCCCATTATGTGTTTTTTCTTTGATAGTTTTAAAAATATTTCAATATTGAATTTAGTTTTAAATTTTAGGCTTTGCCACTTAAGCTAAAATTTAAATTTAAAAATTTAAAATAAGTCAATATTTACTTTAAAAATAAATGTAAAAGAAAAATATGTCATTAGAATGATTTATTGAAAATTGAAAATAAAAATTAATAGTTAACTTTAGTTTTAAGAATATTTTAATTTTAATTTTGATTTTTAAACTTCAATTTAAAAGTTTAAAAATTAAATCTGAATTTAAAATTGAAAATAAATAAATAAATGTAAAATTGATCTTTATTTTTATATTAAAATTTATTTTAAATTATATGTTTTTTTGGGTTAGAGAGAGATAAGAGATGAGAGAGAGAGAGAGGCAAAATGAGAGAGAGGTGAGGTAGAGAGGGGAGGAACATGTACATGAAGGTATTTTAGAGATTTTTATTGCAATTATTTCCTTTTTACTTGATTTACAATTATTATTTTTTTGTCATAAACTCAATCATGGAAAACAAATTCTTTGTACCTCCTTTATATTTATTTTCAAAATAGCAACCTAATACATAATTCTCCCTTATTAATTTAAATAAGTGCAAAATATGTCAAAATTACTTTTGAAATACAATGTTTATTTATTTATTTGGAAATGCACATTTTTAGAAGTACATTAAGAAATAACAAAGTTTTAAGTTTGGTAATTTTAATATAATAAATTACTATTTAAATTACATTCTTTGAGAATATTTATTATGTTGGGAAGTTGTAGATAAGGTGCTATTAAGGTTTTCAAAATCTCATAATTCCTCATTCTTTTTAATTACATCACAATTCCCAAAATCCAAATTAAGTATTTTAAAGATAATTTATCATTAAAAGGCATTATTAAAGTATAATTAATACTTAAAGGAAATAAGTTTCTAACACTTAAAGGAATTAAGACCTTGTTTGATTTATTTTTGTTGAAAACTATTCTAGAAAACAGTTTTTGGAAGTACTAAGAATACTATTTTAAAGAACATCATTTTAGTGTTCTCTTAAGATAAGGGGTTTTTGTATTCTACGATCATTTTTAGAACATAAAAATGGAAACAAACATATTTTCAATATTTTTTGTGCTTTCCCTTGCTTTCAGAACAAAAATGAAATCAAACATCATTTATATGAACAGTTTATAAAACAAGAACCAAACAGCCTTTAAAGTTAATGGTGTTCTCTCATAATAAGGGGTTTTGGTATTCTACGTATTTTTTAGAACATAAAATATGGAACCAAATAAATTTTCAATATTTTCGTGCTTTTTGTGCTTTCAGAAAAAAAATTAAACAAAACACAATTTTTGTGCTTTCGGAACAAATTTAAAAACAGAAACCAAACAAAGTTTATTTAAAAACAGGTTTTAAATAAAATATTTATTAATTGTAATTGTGTAAGAGAATGTTTTTTTTTTCAATTAAAATCATAAAATTTGAGAGTTGAAATTAAAAAATCTCAGGTTCCAATCAGTTGTAAAAAAAAAAGATTTTTTTTAAAATAATAAAATATAATGTGAGTGGATCACATAAGAATTCATTTTCCTGTCTTTTCTTTCATCCACTTTTCCTGGCAACCAAACAGGGGAACAATCGGATTTCGAATATCAGATTTTGGAAGCCATAGCTGATCGATCGTCGCTGAATATAATCCCGCTCACACACATGCTTCTCGGTCAATCAAACAGTCGTCATTTCTTGTAAAGAATCGAAGAGAGGTTCGAATCTTCTAGTGAAAGATATCACCAGCTCTGGTAGTGCTTTTTAGAGTTGTATTCCAAAATAATATATTTAAAAAAATAACCAATTTAATAGGTTTTTTAAAATAATTTTTAAATTAGTTTTTAAAACCATAATTAGTGACGGTTTTAATTTTAAACTTAAAATCCTAGTCAACAACTACGGTGTTAATTTAAAAAAAAAAAAATTAAACCGTAGTCATTAACACTATAGTCATTAACTACGATTTTGATAAATACACACTAAATAGACCCTTTTAAAAAAAAAAAGAAGTTATTTTGGGACCAAATTCTACTTTTTGCGTAGAAGGAAAACATGATCCACATCAGTTGGGAGTAAAAAAGTTAGCCCCTCAGTAAATCTTATTGCCCTCTTGTAAATTATCAACAAATGGCATGTTGACAGGCCCAATTAAATAATGTAATTATTTTAGAATTGGGCCGTTGTGGTATGGGTCACAATAAGACATTAAGAGGACGTTTGTTTGTTTTGTTTTGTTTTGTTTTGTTTTTTTTTTTTTTTGGCTTATTTCTAAAGCAAATTGTTTTAGATGGATTCTTTTTTTTTATAACTTATTTTTGAATTTTTGAAATTTTCTTTTGAATAAAAAAGAGAAAATATTAAGAAAAAGTCATATTTAGAATCCATACAAAATATTTTAACATATTTTAAAATCCACATAAAATATTTCAAAATATTTTACAAACATGAAATATTTTTAATTTTGTTTTCATCAATCTATTATTTTTAAATTATATATATATATATATATATATATATATATATTCCATTTTAGTTATATAAAATAAATAAATAAAATTATTTTTTAAGAATGATACACAAATTATTTATCTCTAACAATTTTATCATTTTTTAATTATGTTATAATGATATTATAAAATATATTTTTTATTTTATCATAATAATAAAGGCGATTTGATGAAAATGCCTTTTGAAAACTAAAATTTGAAAATCTAATCATTCATTAATTTTTTACCTCATTTTGACAAAAATACCCTCATTATTTTCTTATAAAAATAGTAATTTCTTTAAAAATATATATATAAATACATGAAATGACAATGGACATTTTTGCCTATTATGAGTCATTCTTAAAAAAAATGAAAAGTATTAGTTTTACAAATTTTGAGTTATTTAAGGTATTTTAACCAAATATTTATATTCTTTAAAAATATTAAAGTTATATCATCGTTACACAAACAAGTACTCATTTAAATTATTTTTTAAATATATTTAAGATGCTGATTTTAAGTATATAAAAAACAAACAACTTAATACTTATTATAAATATATTATTAAAAAACTTTATAATTTAATACTTAATACTTTTAAGTTGCTAAAAAAAAGTTTTATTCACCATTAAGTAAAAAAAACAAACTGTCACTAAATGGGGTATATGTGAAGCACTTAGTTCAAGCAGAATTGTCCGGTTTAACCACCGATTAAGGCGATTTAAATCCGATTCAATTAAAATCCAATCAATGAGGTAGAACCGAACCGAAAAATGGGTCGAACGTCCGGTTTTTAATCAACTATTTCTAATGTAATCTTGACATTTTTGGATGCACACCGAACCGTCTCGCTTCATGGGTCTAAATAAAGAATTCGGCACGCAGTAAAGGTGAAAGTGTGAAGAGGAGCAACACGGTAAAATGATGTAGTGAGTTTTGTACGGTTAGTGATTTAGAAGTTAAACTGATATTTTAGTGTTTTCCAGAGTGGTTATATCGACTTACTTTTGTCTATATATATATATATATACTCTGTTTTCAGTTTTAACATATATGAGAATTTCATTTTCTCTCAAACCTGTTCTGTTTCTAATAATAATTATAGTTTCTCGTATTTTATTCAGTGGTTTTGAGTTCGAGTTTAAGGTTTTTTTTAGCTTATTCAGTAATTTTGAGTTCGAACCCTTAGAATATAGTTATGTTTTATGGTAGAGCTTCATCGTTTTTGTGATCTCTCCATATTTAACATGACTTAAAAACGTTTTTGGTATATATACGGATACCTTTAAAACACATGCAGGAAAGGGTGGGTAGATTGAGTCAAGCCAGCCTGATTGTAGCTGGCAGCTCACAAAGTTCGTAGCAACGGCCATGTACACCGCTGTACTCCAGAACTCACAGATGTGATAGTGCCACTAAAATAATAACCCATACGACTCAGAGTAAAGATAAGTTATAAAATAATAACGATGTGCACTTTATAAGATACGTTATAAAAATAATACCGATAATTCACTAGACGCAGAAAATAATAAATGAGCAATTCAATTGTATGCTATTTAAAATAATAATGCATAATTCAATTAAGAATTAATTAATTAATTTAACGAAAGAGTAGTAAAAGTAATTTTCCTAATAAGATACCCTAGGTATGGAGTAAAGAAAAGAAAATTATTTATATTCTTCTTGAATTTCTTATTTAGAATCTATATGACGCATGTACTCTAATTCAGTACTAAAGAACAAATTTCTAGGTAAAGCATATTCCTTATTTTATTTTTCCATTTCTTTTCGACATAGATTTTAACGTTTCTTTCAGCTTTAGATCAACCTTCGAAAAGAGTCATATATTTAGATTATACTTTCGCCTTTAGGAAATAAAATAAAATAAGGATTGGTGGTGTCATATTGAATTACTTTGAGTATGAGAATAAAAAAATATTTAAGGATAATTTTTGAAAGAAAATAATAATAAACAAATAAGATAAATTTGAAAAGGCTAAATTTTGTATAAATATATGTATTTGATAAGTATTTAAAGATATATGTATTTTGGCAAGTAAATATTTTATTAAGGATTGAGAATTTATTGTATAATAGTCAGATTAATAATTATTTAGCAATTATAGGATATAAGATCCTCGCTAATAATACTTGCTGTCAAGTATGATAATTGCTAGGTAAAAGGTTAGATGAGTATTGTGAAATAATATAATTTGTAAAATAGTATTAATATTATTTCTTTATAGTAAAAGATTTAGTTCAGATTAAGCATAAAATAAATAAATTATTAAAATAAGATCCGAAAGGAATATGAGTTTTATGAAAATTTGTAAAACTACCTAATTCAAATAAGCTTATTTATTTGAACAGCTTGTCAATATTGCTTGAGGTGAACAAAAATATCATTGTTAATATCAAATTAGGAAAGTTTTAAGAATAAATAAGTAATGATGATAGCTTTCCTTATTATTTTAGGAGAAATATCATTGAGGTGAAATTTTTCTCGGATTAGCTTTTTCAAAGCTTTTAAAGACTTCTGAGTAAGGGATCTAGTCACAGCCAAAATTATTATTTTTATATATATGTACGTGTAAGGGATATTAATGCAGATCTTTAAAAAGAAAATTATTTGTTTTTACTTCATTTGAGGATGAAAATTGTTTTAACTGAATTATATATAATCTTGGTTTATGAAAAGTTTTATTTGTTTTATTTATTTAATTATCCATGGATCAAAAAAGTAGTTTTGTATGATTGTACTTAGATTTGTTTATTTACGAAAAGAAAATGGGAGATATGATGTTTTGTAATTAATCCTGAATGAATATTTGACTTTGCCATTTCTACGTCAATCTTAATACAATGACACTATTCTCATTTTTTCAATGTATATAATAAATACATTTACATTTTTTGGAGTGAATGTAATTGATTTGAACCCCAAATTTCAGTAGTTTTGCCAGAGGTTACTAGTACTAGTAAAGGTTTGGTTCCATCTACTTTAAAGAACACTCATGCTAGCCACCCATTCAGTCCCATGATTGACACCATTTGATATTTGACGACTGAGAGAAAAATATATTCAAAATGTATTCTGATTCACTGGGGACATGAAAGTGTTTGAATCGAATTTGATATGAATTTGTTTGGATCACATTCGATACGAACCACATCTCCTATTTTGTTATATGATTGAAAACTTTTTATCCATAAAAATGTATATTAGTATTTCTTATTGAGCTACCAATTCTATCGCTGACATATTTTCAGGTATTTTTAGTTTCCGTGAGGAGTGATGGCTAGGTTGGGGATTTGTCATCATTAGGATTTGATTAGAACTTTATGTTGGATCATGTTGAACTAATAATTAAGTTCATGTTTATGTGAGATGTTGGGTTTTGAAAGTTAATTGAGAAAGTAACTTGGATGATAATACTCGTTTTTATATTAGTACAAAGTTGGATTTGAGAGATCCCAAATATTGTTATATTCTGAACAGCTTTATATGACATGCATAATTGAGATTTGGATATTTAGAAGTAATTTTTGTCGGCATGAAATTTTGAATTTGGAGAATTTATGAATTTAGAAAGTTGCGCATTTACTTTGAACATGTGTTGGTAATTGGACAAAAAGCTAGTTACAAGGAAGGTTAGTGTCGTTTCACACTTCAAACCAGTGAGAACTTGAGGGTGTGGTGTGATCCTGTACCCCTAAATTGGGTTTCGGGGCGTGACAAAGTGGCATCAGAGCTATAGGTTTATGATCTTAGTGAGAACTTATTTAAGTTTGTCTATTGGGATAGTTGAGTGACGTATCAGTTGATAGTTCATATCCGTTTGTGTATTCTGAGCATTCTTTACAAATGTACGTTAGATAATTGATTTCTTGGTGACTAGTTAAAGTTCACTACACTCTTTTGCCTTTATATTGTTTGTTGGTTTAGTGAATATACTTTTATCAATATAAATTATGATTTGAATTTGTCACTTCTATGGGACATGTCATTATGGATAATTTGGTGGATTGAAGTTATTTTATGATGATTGGTAAGAAGAATATTGAATTGACTTAATATTCCTTAAACATTAAGGTTTTTGTTTTATTTTGAGGATGAATTAAGGAGCTTACTACCTTTTATTTGTTTATTGTTTTGGGAAAATATTGTCTTTCCATATTCTTAGTTATCTTGAGTTTAGTTAAAGGGAAACATGTGGATAAATTGTTACGCATAAGCTAAGCCTTACAAGGTAGTTATTTGCTTAGAAATGTTGTTAAGTCTTTTAAGTCAATGTGATGAGCAATGAAAACAATTTGAAATTTGAAAGGATCTAATATTGTTATTAAAGTTTGAAGTTTCTTCGGATTTATTGAGTACTACAAATAAATTATTAAGAGATCTCTAAGATTATCTTATATTTTCAGGCTGACATAGAAAGAAGTTAAGTTTGATTGGTCTTATAACTATGATGATGGATTCATAATTGAAGAAAAGTGGTAGCAACTCTTATTTTGATTACTCTCATTGGTTTGCAAAGATTTGTTTTGCATAATGATGCCTTTCATTAGGATTTATGTTGTGTTCTTATGCAACATGGAAAAATTGATATATACTTATAGATATTTGAAATTTTAAGATAGAGAAAACTACCTTATTATGATTTGAAGTTAGCTAAAATGATTTTTGCACTTCAAATAGGAAGACATTTTTCTTTATTATGTTCTACTCATAGTTTATGATAGTTTGAAGTCTTTGTCTCCTTAAAATGATTTTTAAGCAAGAAATAGAAGATATTGATACAATTACTTAAGGATTATGATGACATTATTCAGTACTAATAAAACAATGAAAATCTTGTGATTTATGCCTTAAATAGAAAAAAAATTGATTCCTTGGAAATCATTTAAGGTTGTCGCAAACGATTATTGTATGATTTGAGATGTTTACAAGTCTATGTTATACCTTTGGATTTTAGAGTTCTTATGTTATAATGCAACTAAATTTGTTTGGAGAATTAAGATCTTATAAGGAATTATTTGAAACTAGTTGAACTTTTAGAACAATTGTTTGTATTTAATAAGATAATAAGATCTTGAGGTAGGATTAGACAATGTCTTAAATAATGGAGACATAAAGAGACAACTTTTGAAGGAGGTTTATTCATTTAAACACAATCTACCACTAAAGGATGCAAAAGTTTAAATATTTAAAACGAAATTTTGATGGTCATATATGAAGTAAGGTATTACATTATTTGACTTTGGGTTTTAGTATGATCGTATATGGAGTTTCACATCAAAAGACCTAATAGTACTTTACCTTCGCTATATTTCTAAATGAGTGTGAAAACTTATTACCATGGACTTTGTGTGATAGGGTTACCAGAACCTTAGTTGATGACAATGTTTCATTATGATGGTTTGTTTAAGGATAAGTCTAATAATTATATCTTAAACTCTCGATATTAAGGAGATTTTGATAATGTATGAAATATTTGATTCTATGGTATGTAATAAGAATTCTTATTTTACTTTTAGATTTTGACTTCATCAAAAAAAAAAAAAAATCGAAGTACTAAGTTAGCTTTGATAGTAGCTTTTATACTTAAACTAATGACTAATTGAGGGAAGTAATTGCAAGTTGGAAATATTTGTTGAGATATTTGGAAGTTGAAAATTTGTTGAGAAAAGGAAAACTCAGTCCTCGATTTGTGGGCTTGTTTGAAATATTAGAGAGAGTAGGTACCTTAACTATAAAACCTTGCCCCCGGAGAACTGTCTAAGATTCATAATGTGTTTTTATGTTTCGACCTTGAGGAAATATGTTTCGATGCTTCTTATGTTGTGGAGCCTATTTAGATTTATGAGGACTTGACATGAAGAAGTGCCGTTCAAATTGTGGATGTGATGAATAAGGTTTTCTCTGACGTCTTTGTTGTCAAGTTGGTAAAAGTCACATGGAGCAATCATATAGTATCCAAGAGGCCGCGGGAGTTGAGAAGATATGAGAGAAAAGCATCCTCAATTATTTCAAGACTCAGGTAAGTCAAGTTTAGAGGACTAAACTTTTATAAAGGAGGGGAGAATATAACACCCAGGAATTTGTATAGGTATAAGTTACGGAAAATAATAACGACAGGAATTTGTATAGGTATAAGTAATGGAAAATAATAACGATAGGAATTTGTATAAGTATAAGTTACGGAAAATAATAATGACAGGAATTTTTATAGGCATACGTTATGAAAATAATAATGATAATTCAATTAGACATTATGAAAATAATAGTGATAATTCAATTAGACGTTATGAAAATAATAATGATAATTCAATTAGTAATTAATTAATTAATTTAATGAAAGAAGAGAGTAAGAGTAATTTTCCTAATAGATACCCTAGGTATAAATTGGAGTAAGAAAAGAAAATTCTTTATATTCTTCTTTGAATTTCTCTTTGGTTGGTAGAATTCCAGAGGATGTACGGCTTTCGAATCTAGGGTTTGAAGAACAAATTTCTCTAGGTAAGATCTTCTTTATTTTATTTTTCCCGATTTCTTTGATGTAGATTTTTTAATGTTTCTTCGGTTTTGAATCATTGAAAGTCATATTTAGATTACACTTTCGTTCTTTAGAAATAAAATAAAATAATTGGTGGTGTCATATTGAATTACTTTGAGTATGAGAATGAAAAAGTATTTAAGGATAATTTTTGAAAGAAAATAATAATAACAAATAAGATAAATTTGAAAAGGCTAAATTTTGTATAAATATATGTATTTGATAAGTATTTAAAGATATATGTATTTTGGCAAGTAAATATTTTATTAAGGATTGAGAATTTATTAGATAAAGAATAGGATTAGAATAATTATTTAGCAATTATAGGAAATAAGATCGATTAATAATACTTGTTGTCAAGTATATGATAATTGATAGGCTAAAAAGGCTAGATAAGTATTGTGAAAATAATATAATTTAGCAAATAGTATTAATATTATTTTTATAGTAAAGGAATTTAGTTCGGATTAAGAGCATAAAAATAAATAAATTATTAAAATCAGATCCAAAAGGAATATAAGTTTTATAAAATTTGTAAAACTACCTAATTCAAATAGTTATCATTTGAACAGTTGTCAATATGTTTGAGGTGAACAAAAATAATATCATTGTTAAGAATATCGAATTATGAAAGTTTTAAGAATAAATAAGTAATGATGATAGTTTCTTCCTTATTATTTTAGGAGAAATATTTCATTGAGGTGAAATTCTTCGGATTAACTCTTTCAAAGCTTTTGAGTACTCCTTTGTTAAGGGATTCTATCTGACTTTTGAAAATTGTATTTTTATATATATGTATGTGTAAGGGATATTAATGTAGATCTTTATGAAAAATTGTTTGTTTTTGCTTCATTCGGGATGAAATTGTTTTAAGCGAATTATATATAATCTTGGTTTATGAAAAGTTTTGCTTGTTTTATTTATTTGATTGTCATGGATCAAAAAGTAGTTTGTATGATTAATTTTGAGATTTATTTTGTTTACGAAAGAAAATGTGGAGATGCGATGTTTTGTAATTTGAACTTTTGGACTAGAGTATTTGAGCTACGGGTTAGTTCGGCCTTGTCAGGAGGAACAATGGTTGTATTTGGCTATTGTCAGCGGGATATAATAGTTGACGCTTTACATTTTTATTGGTGGGGAATGTAATTGATTTGAGCCACATTTTTCTAGGGGTTCGGTTAGATGTTACTAGTACTAGTAGTGTTTGGTTGATGTAATAAAAGACGATTTGCGGCTAGCCACCCATTGAAACTCTAGCATGGTAGGCCATGCCATTTGATGTTGATGGCTGAGAGAAAAATATATTTGAATGTATTTGATTTTGGGCTGGATATGAAAGTGTTTGGTCGAAATTGATATGAAATTGTTTGGATGCGCATTGATATGGCCCGATTTGAAATGGATGTGAGAATGTTTTAGTATATTTTTGTTAATGTTCCAACAATTTTGAATCAAAAGTTTTGATGAAAAACATCTCCTATTTGTTATATGATTTGAAAATTTTTATCCGTGAAAATGTATTGAAGTATTTCTTATTGAGCTTTATTTCGCTCTCGATCGTTGACATATTTTAGTCTTTTGGTTCATGATGAGTGATGGTAGGTTGAGGATTTGTTATCGTTAAGTTTGATTAGAACTTTATGTTGGATCGTGTTGAACTAATAAGTTCATGTTTATGTGAGGATGTTGGGTTTGAAAGTTAATTGAAAGTAGCGGATATTAACACTCGTTTTATATTAGTCGCAAGTTGGATTTGAGAGATAAAATATTGTTATATTACGACTGACTTTATATGACATGCATAATTGAGATTTGGATATTTAGAAAGTAATTTTTGTCGGCATGAAATTTTGAATTTGGAAAATTTATGAATTTAGAAAATTCTTGCGTTCTTTAAGCATGTAATTTGGTAATTTGACAAAAAACTAGTTATAAGGAAGGTTAGTGTTTGCGCTAAACATGGTAAGCGAGTGTGAATTGATAGTCGTACCCTGAGGTGGAGTTCGGGCATGTGATACCGGCTTTCTCTTCCTCCTCTCTTCGCCTCAACATCGGTGAGACTCCTCTCCATCTTCCCCCCTTCTGCCTCCGTTTCTCCTTCAACATTTCCATCGATCATCATTTTTTTATGTTCTTGTTGACTTCTAAACCTACCCTTCGATTTCCCCTGTTTGGTTTCATAGAATCCGAGGGAAAAGAAATGTGATTTCATGCTTTATTTTTGTTTTTCTGGTTAAATTATGGCTCACTGCAACTGAGCTCAGTGGATTTTTCTTTCCTAGGATTCGAAAAGATGGGAAATCTACCAGTCACATTGTTTGTTTCGAATCTTTCGAATCTCTTTTATTCGCATATTTTTCTCCGCAACCAAACGGAGCACTGGTGTTGGATTTTTTTCGGTTTTCTTCTGAAAATTTTGAAGCTAACCTCTGTATTTGTTGACAAGTCAATAGTAATTGGAGTTCACTCGCAGGAGGGAAGAAATTTTGCACAACTATTGATACATTGACCCAGCGGGATACCGTTTGTCAGGACTCCAAGAAGGTACTTGATTTTTCTTGGTAGTTAGTTATCCATTCTTATTTCTCAGATGCGCTTTTTCATGGCTTTGTATTTTGTATTAATTCAGGAATGTCTCCTTTTTGCGAAACTTTATTTATGAGGAATTATTTGACAATTATTTTTTATAATACTTGTTTATTCTTCGTAAAAATAAATAAAGAAAACAAACATATTTTAATTTTCCCATTATTGTTAAAAATATTTATATAAATATAGACAATGATTGAAATTAAAATACTATACATAAAAGTTATTTTTAAAAACGAATAAAACATATTAATAACATTTCATACTCCATACTATACATAAAATATTAATGTCCCGGCCTAAGCCTTCAAGGTTTTATTTTTAGGTTTTCATCAAAGTACCATTTGGATATAGTTCATACTTATATATTTATAAGTCTTATCATTCTTAATCGATGTGAAGCATTGTGAGACTTTGGATGCATACCCAACAATCCTCCCCTTATACCACTTGTTAGAAAACCTCATGGACCTATCTCTATCCATATTGATTTGATATTATTCACTTTGAGCCAAACCCTCATGGTTTTAATTTTGGGTTTTTTTTTCTCAAAATGTCTCATACCAATTGGATATAGTTCATGCTTATATACTTATAAGCCTTCTCATTCTTAACCAATGTGAGACATTATAAGATTTTGGAGCATACCTAACACCATACAAACTTTTATTTTTCAAATTATCATAAAACGATTTAAAAAACGCTTTTTATAAAGAGCTTAAGGCTATGCTTGGCAATTATTTGTAAATAAATGTTTGGGCTTTTAAGGAAAAAGAAAACATTTCATAAGCAATAAATAAAAATAAGTTTTTTGTTTTTAGAAAATAGAAAATAAGAGTCTATTTGTTCACCGTTTTTTAAAACTATTTTTGGTTATGAAAAACGAGGAGAATAATGAAAACATAGAAAACACGTTTGTTTCACAATTTGTTATTCTAAAAAACACGAATAACACATAAAATATTGAAAACACTATATTCAAATAACAAAAATAATTTTCAAAGAACACTAAAATGATGTTATCTGAATTTTCAAAAATTGTTCTTAAGTACAATTTTAAAAATAGGAACCAAACACACCCTAAAATACTCTCAAAAAAAATATTTTTGGTGGTTTTTTAAAGTCCCTTTTTAAAAATAACAATAGAATATTATATTTTGGAAGGAAATCTCTCATTTCCTCTATAATGTGCTTTATTTTTTTTTTATACTATTCTAGTTGTTTCTACTCAAAAAAATAACAATAAAATACGAAGAATAGTTGAAAAACAATATGAAGTATTAAGTCGTTTCAAATTACTAATTAACTTTAAAATGTTTTTTTTACTTATATTTAGTTTTGCATATTACGTTATAGTATTTTGTTTTTATAAGGATTGGATCTTAGGTTCTTCCTTATACCCATCATCCTTTACCACTTGAACAAGTCTCAAGTCTATATAAAATATTTAAAAATTTTTCTTTTTATTATTATTTTTTTGAAATTACTCCCTTCACCAACGAAATCCAAGTGTTTTTCCAAAAACAAAGTGGTGGTTGTTGTAAATTATATCGTAATGATTTAAGATTATATGAAGCTTCAAATAAGTATTATACCATAATGCTTGTAAATTATTACTATTATAATTAAAGGCCCTTTAGAGTAGTCTTTGTCCTAACTTTTTATGGAAGCTCAATCAAAGTCAATATGACATTTTTTCCATGAGATCTTGGGGTGTAAACGAGTCAAGCTACTCGAGTTTGACAAGTATAATACTTGAATTCGACTCGAAGTTAATCTAGTCGAGTTCGAACTCAAGTAGCTTGAGTATTTTGTTGAGTTGAGTTTAAGTATCACAATACCAAACTTGAGCTACTTGCGAGCTTAATGGAACTTTACTATTTTATAAATCGAGTCGAGTCGAGTTCTAATATAAATATTTATTAATTTTTTGATTAATTTGAGCTTTATCGAGTCGAGTTCAAGTAGCTTGACTATTTTTTTAGTCAAACTTTAAACATACGAAAAAAAGCTCGATCGAGTTCGAGTTGAGTTTGAGCTTCAAGTTTTTTAATCGAGTTGATCTCGAGCTTGTAGATTTATATTGGGTTGGGGGTGGTGGTAGTGTGGGCAAATGCCCCCCTAAAATTTTGGATTTTATTTTTTAGCCCCCTCAAATTTTGGAAAAACATTTGTTTGCATAAACATTTGAACCTAGATGTTTAAATTCAAAGTAAAAGCTAATTTCCATTTAACCATGCATATTATTTATGCTTTACTTTTGGCCCTCTAATATTAATTTAAGCATGTTTCGTTCTTAAAAAATGCAAGGAAAAAAAGAGAGAAAAAGTAGAAGGAAAGAAAAAATGAAGGAAAATAAAAATTAAATTAAATCAAATTTATTATTTTTATTTAATACTTCAAACTCTTATTATTTATTTTTATTTTTCATTATGAAGATGATAAAATAATTTTAAAATGCTTAACTTTCTAAATAATTTTATGTATATTTTATTTTCTTTGAGATTTTTTATTAGACAATGAAACATAAAAAAATCATTTTCATTATCATTTTTTCTTTCCTTAGTATTTTTCGTGAACCAAGTGTTGGGATTCCTTAGTGCCAAGCGCACCATTTGGATCACCTTAGCTCATCAAAACGAACCAAAACATAAACCAAGTGATTAAAGCATCATATACCTTTGTAGATCTGATCTTGGAGGGTGATTTGCAACTTGACCAGAAACGAACCACATCCTTGGTTTGTCTCTAACGGTATTGATGAGTGCTCAAAACACTCATGATATACTTGCGTTTTATCATGTTTTCGTTTCATTTCATATAGTAATAAATGTGGTTATCACTCTGTATCTGATACTCGGCTTCTTATGCACTTCAGGTGAAAAAGGAGGCATTTGGAGGTTGTGTGGAGAATTGAAGAAGGAGAACAGAGAATCTAACCCCAACGTCACGGCGTTGAGGTTAGACGACGTGCCTGTCGACATCGCGACGTCGTCGAGACTTAATCAATGAGATTTTTAGATATAAAGAGGAGACGACGAATTCTAATGGGCGGAGGACGGAGAAAATGACGCAGGCATGAATCGAGAGATCGTGTGCACTCTTGTATTTGTATTTTCTTTCTTGAACACCTAATGATTAAAAACTCTATGGTTGTAATGAACAACATGATGTTCTAGATTTATTTTCTAGGGTTTTGTTATACCTTTTCTACATTCATATGGATTAATTATTAATGTTGTCCCATTCAGTATATTAATGGATCTTATATCGACTTGCTCTATTTTCTGTGATTTATTTACATGGTGGTGTTTGGCCAACATTACCATACTCTTGCTGGGAATCTGAGATCGAGAGATAAAGATTCCCAGGGATCCAAGTAAAGCGACACTTGGTAAATCAAAGAGTGATCTCTTGGTTCCAAGTGTGGCGATTAGGGTTTAATCATTTAAGCGTTTCAAAGTCTAGGTTTGAAGCAAAGATGCAATACACCCTATTGGTGAGATAGGCGAATATACCTTGAGAGAGGATATCTTGTAGTCACGATCAACCTGCTAGCGTGAATCCACTAATGTACTAAATGAACAATTTTATCTAGATTATAATCCATTGAGTGTGGCAGGGGGAGGCAAAACCCTAGTCTCCATTAATTGAGTTAGCAACATTCGGGGTTAGCTTTTCTTACATTGGGCCATAATTCACTCAAGTTTGAGGTCCGGATAATATTCTAGAGCCAATTCCAGTATTTGACACTTCTCCTTGTGGGAGCGACACTTGATAAGCCACTACACTACGTAACCTCGACGTGTATACTTGCGCGTATGAGCCTACGTTTTATACTAATTTACACACCTATACTGAACCCGTCAAGTTTTTGGCGCTGTTGCTAGGGAGAAGTTTTGTGTTGATATTGACAATAGAGCAATTAGATATTACTTTGGATCAATTTTGTTATTTGTTTATTTATTTTTTATTTTTATTTTTATTTTGTTTACACAAGTGCTTGGGTCTCTACTGTTTTTATGTGTTGTTGTAGTAAAGGTTGATTTGCGTGCATGCGAAGATAGGCAGGGTGAACTACTTCCGTTTGATCCTGAACCAGATAGAACTGCAAACCGATTACGTAGAGAGGAAAGAGAAGCACACAAGAGAAATCTAGTAGTCATGTAGAACCAGAAGATGCGTCCCAGAGGAGGAAATGGAGAGTATATTAAATCACTGCCACACTCTAGCATGTGGGGGGCACTTTGAGGGGTAGAGGACAGCTGCAAAGGTACTTCAATTGGTATTCTACCGGCCTAGCCTATTCAAGGATGCTCACCAGTTTGTGTTTACTTGTGATAAATGCCAAAGAATAGGGAGCATATCAAAACATGATGAGCCACCCTTGCAAACCATCTTAGAGGTAGAGCTGTTCCATATATGGGGGATGGATTTTATAGGTCTCATCCCTTCTTCATTCAGCAACCTATACATTCTCCTGGCGGTAGATTATGTTTCCAAATGGGTGGAGGCTATACCTACTCGAACTTATGATGCCAGAGTGGTAGCAAAGTTCCTTCGTAGTCACATATTCACCTGGTTAGGAACTCTACGCATGTTGATTACATATGGAGGTACTCACTTTTACAACAAGCTTGTAGACAGCATACTAAGAAATATGGTGTATGACATCGTACATCACTTGCATACCACCCATATACTAATGGCTAAGTAGAGGTGTCAAATAGAGAGATAAATTCTATCTTGGAGAAAATGGTCAATAGCTCGAAGAAAGACCGAGCAAAAAAGATAGATGATGCGCTCTAGGCCTATAGAATAGCATTTAAGACACCCTTGGGGATGTCACCGTTCAGGCTTGTGTTTGGGAAAGCGTGCCACTTGCCCATGGAATTGGAACACAGAGCATATTAGGCAACTAGGTAGTTGAATATGACAGTAAGGTGGTCAGCGAGAAACGCGTATTGTAGCTCAGTGAATTAGAAGAATATTTTAGCAATGAGGCTTATGAAAATGTTAAAATCTATAAAGAAAAGACGAAAGTCTGGCATGATAAACATATTGTGAGGAAAGAGTTTGAGCCGGGTCAACGAGTCATCTTATTTAACTCACGACTCAAGCTCTTACCAGGGAAATTAAAGTCGAGGTGGTCGAGAACATTTACAGTGACTCAAGTTTTTCCCTATGGACGGGTGGAGATCACACACCCAGAGAAAGGGAGCTTTAAAGTCAACGCACAGCGATTGAAGCCATACTTTGGAGGTGACTTTTATGCAAGCAAACAAGCCATCAATCTGAGCACGCCAGAAACGGTGCAGTAAAGAATTCGACCAAACCCACAGTCTCAGGGACATTGAGATTTAGGGAAGTCGAGCTAAAGACATTAAACAAAGCGCTACTTGGGAGGCAACCCAAGCCTTTTGAAGTTTTTCTTTCATTAGTGCAGTTTTGAGTATTGTTGATTATTGCTTTTTGTTTTGATTATTTTTTCGAAATGTCAGTTTTCTCGGAGTTTAGACATTATAACCTAATTGCGTTGTGTGTTTTATTGTGTGTTTTAGGTTCCAAGGCTGAAGCGACGACAGAGAGGTAGCTTTGAAAGCATATTGTAGGCTTGGGGACATGTGGAATCTCATTCAGGGAGTTTTCTATACTTAGAAAAATCTTTGTCAAAACCTTTTGTGAGGCTCTCAGGAACGTCGCAATGTTGGCACTCAATTTCGTGACTTTGGTTAAAAAAAGAAAAATGTAACTCTCTGGAACATCACGACGTTGAAATTTGACCTCTCTGGAACATCACGATGTTAGAATTTTAACTCTCAGGAACGTCGCGACGTTGGCCCAAATGTCACGACGTTGGCCCGAACGTCACGACGTTGCCCTATTTTAAGAAACCGAAATGTAATATTTTCGGCTACTAGAAACTAAAAACCCTAACCTCCCTCAGTTATTTTTGTAGTTTCATTCATCAAACCTCTCCTAAGATCTTCATAAGTGGTTTTCCAGCATCAAGGAGAGCTAAGCACCACGTTTGACCCAAAAAATCTAGGGTTCTATAACAAATTTGGGTAAAAGACCATTTGTTTTCGATTATTGGTGAGTTAAGGTAAAACACTGATTCTTTTTGTTTCTTTTCTATTTCTTTAAGTTGAGAAAGAAATTGGTGAGTGTTTTGAGGTTGTAGAAGCCTTAGTTCTTAGCCAAGAACATTGTTTAACATAGTGCCCACTAGGTGTTTGATTTTTTGCCTAAGTGAGATTTTTGTAATTTTATTGGCTATTCACATAGAGTTTTTGTAAAACTAGAGAAAAATCGAATTTTCCTGAAAAAGGGAAAAACAGTAAATCGCCGCTACAATACAGGTTGAAAACCTAGAAATTTTCTGGATCTTGGATGATGAAACAGACAACACCGTTGGATTCGTCTCGCAAAATCTAGTTACTAAGACGAATTTCGTTAAATTCTAAGATGCTTGGATTTTTCACTAATTTCGGGGCAAAAATGAACCCAAATTGGTGGGTAACACATGACATGATGCATACATGCCATGTGGATTTGTCCAGTCTATAAAAAAAGGATAAGTGGAGGAAAAAAAAGGAAAAAAAACAAAGAAAAAAAAGAGAAGAAAATGAGAGAGAAAGAAAGAGAGGAAGAAATATTTGATGCCTTCTTCCTCCGACTTTCAGATTCGACGATCAGGAGTCTGTCAGCCAAGAAGGTAGGGATTTTCCTGCGTTAATTTCTGTAAGTGTTATTGTAGGGCCCGTGTGGCCAGGTTCCCGCGAATTAGATGCGGTAGTGTGGGGCCAGGACCAGCGTGTAGTGTGTGCTCCACCTTGGGGCCGTCACGGCCATGTGGGACCCGTCACAGTCGTGTGGCGCCGTCTGGTACGTGTGGGGCATTTGGTGCATGGTAGGTGTGATTGTGTTTCCACCTCGGGGTCGTGTCTGGTAGTGTAGGACCGTTTGGTATGTAGAGACCATGTGGCCGTGTTTTTCACCGCCAGGGCCCAGTTTGGCGGTGCGGGGCTGGTTGGTAGGTGTGGGGCCATCTGGCCGTAATGAGACGGTCTGCGAGTAGGCGGAGTGCGGCCGTGTGGGACTATTTGGCGGAGTGTGAGGCTAGATGTGGTTGTGTTTCCACCTCGAGGTCGTTTGGCCAGGTAATGGGATGGTTGACCGTATCGATGGGTTGGTCGTGTAGGACCTTACAGTAGTGTGGGGCCATTGGCCCGTGTAGAAATTTAGTTGAGTAGAGTCGTTTACAGCGTATTGGGTGTATTTGGATTCGATCCCAGCTCGAGAGGGATGGTTTATGAGCGTCTCATGACTGTATGTAGGGAACGGTTTGAGTAGACTCCATGGTCGTTTTCCTGTTTTAATTGGTAACCTGAATCAGTGCAAGTTCCTAGTTGTTTAGTTTTAATTGGTGATAGCATGTTTGTGTGGCCTGTTATGGCTTGTTGCTAGAATTGTTTTGTGGGCATCTCTTATGCCACAATTGGTCTTGATAACCGAGTTGTCTTTGCTCACGTTTAATTGACGTACTTGGTGCTAGTTATCTATTGAATGTTGATATATGAATTCTAATATGTTGACATTGAGATGAAATATTTTGAAATCATATTATTTATTAATATATGTATTGCTATTATATTAACATTGAAGGAATGATGTTTGGAAATTATAAGTGTATTATTTATAATTGTCGAAATACGATGCTTGATCGCGTGGTATTATAGTCATATGACATTCATTACATATGAGACATGGAATTGATAAGCAATGGCGCATACATTGCATATGGACGGGGACATCGCATTAAATGGGTGTGAGTGCATGGTTGGTAAATCGACACTATATTTGGTGTTTGATTAGGTGGGCTCGGTAAATGGGACAACGTCCAACAGAGTTGCATGATTGATTAAACTAGTAAAGAAAATATGTGCCGAGTATTAGTAAGAAGGGATAGATCCTTCCTCGGGTGAAAAAGGACTTGTGATTATGGTCGGACATAGTCCCAGGTGAAGATTAAATAAAAGTGTTTGGAGTTTGCGGGCTCATTGGAGAGACAACAAAAATCCAGCTACCAGCGCGGTAGCATGATTTTGAACATAAAATGGATTTTGAATATAAAATGATCATTGTAATGTATCATCCAAAAAGCTTTTGGTTTATAAACAAATGAAATTTGTTTTGAAAATGATCATTATATGTCATCCATAATGATGGTTTATCACATATGAGCTAAGGGGTTGTGTGAGGGAGTCGGTGAGGACTAGGGGCTTGGTACATGGTGAGTCGCATCTTATTTCATGGCATGACATGTAGGATTCCATATAGAATTGACATGTTCTTATTAGAATGTGAATGTGAAATGTTGAGTGAATATTGCATGTGCACTTAGGTGGGGTAATGCTTGTAGGAGGTATTCTCTACTAGGCATGGCTCACCGCTCGCGGAACTGACCCTTTTAGGTGCAGGGGGTCGACCGGTGAGGCAGTTGCTCGGATAAGTAGTGATTATGAAGAAGACCGACATGTGGCCTTGATAAACTCTTGTAAAAAGTGCTTGGGACAAACTAGTTTTAGCAAGTATTTTGTATAAAAGAATGGTAATTAAATTCTTTTGTATTATTGCTAATATAATCGGGTATGTAATTATGGTAAGAGGGTCATGATCGGACTCTCACGAACTGTATTTAAGTGCATTATTCTCATATTTTTAATTTAAATATGAATGAATGGGTCCCAGTGAAGGGATGTATAGAGGTGGTGCCAAGTAACTTGGTGTCCACGAATAATTGGTATCGGTCCGGAACTAAGGCTTAGGTGCGAATTGACCTAAGGTAGAATTTCCGCAGGTTGACGACTAGTCAACGGGACCCTCGAGTTTTGGGGCATCACAGTTTCATCACACTAGGTGTTTGTAGGTCGATTTGGAGTTTTGTTTAAAGCCTAGAATACCATCCAAACCCTACCTCACTAAGTGCACAATGTCGAGCAAAAAGAAAAAGTTAAGCTCGAAGAAAAGCCGAAAAATTGAAGAGCCTTCTCATGATTACGATAATGAGAAGTTGTTAATGTGAGTGCGACCGAGAAATTCGGTCTCATCTCCAAGAACCGATCCTTTATCAAAGAGAAGGGATTTCACCACCCCGATGATTTCTTTCGCAAAACTATAGCGAATAAGGGTGGAGAGATTAACTACTTGACCCCGATGCTATTTGCCCATGATGGTGGAATACAAAGAATTTCTACCCGATTTAGTTGCCATTATCTTTGAAAAAGGTTCGGTTGTGTGGGGTTTTGGTAGACTTCAATGTGAGTACTAACCCAATGAGTTTATAACAGCAAATTCAGTTAATCCGAGAAGCATATGATAGGCTCAGGAGCCAGACTACTGAAGTTCTTGGGATCTTGCTGAATGGCCGAGGTGAATGGAAACCTAAACAATGAAGGCATGATACATGAGGCCCAGACATTTGGCTACGTCAGTATGGCATCACTTCATCATCGAATCTCTCATTCGACTGACCAATGTGTGTGAAGTGATGGCCAAGAGGGCCTTGCTCAATTATGCAATCATTCAGGACATTCCTTTTGATGTCGGCCGGGTTATAGGGGATGCAATCCTTTATAACAAGGATGCCAAAATGAATCTAGGGAACCTTTGGGGGTTTCTAAACACCTAAGTGATGGGACATCTTTGAAAAAGAGGATTATCATCGAGCCCCAAATAAAAAAATTAAAAAAAAGTGAAAAAGAAAAAAAAATAAAAAAGACATGTGTGATTAGAATAAATGGGATCGTACAATTGGAATCCCAGGCATAGTCTGAGGGGCGGGGCCTTTCAAAGCCTAATGCCCTGAGCCAACTTTTAGGGAGCTATTAACTTCCCTGCCCGCAACATGGGATAGAGGATGGACCCTTCCCATAGTCTAGGGGCCTTTAGGTTTGGTTGAGTATTCAGGGTGAAGTTCGAGGGGAACTAAATGCCCAGTGCCCCTAACCAACTGGTGAGGAGTCACCAATGAATCCCCGCTATACGGACACTCAGCTAAAACTTATAGGCACTAGTTTTCTTTCACACCTAGGTAGTTTAACGTGAATAAAAAGGGTGCGTTCTTATCCTTCCATGGTTAGAATCTTTCAAATAGGTGAGTTGAATTGAAGTTTGGGGGTACTGGAACTTACATATATGTTGGAGATCATGAAACAACTACACATAGATTTATGGGGAAAGGTCATTGAGAACTTGGGGGTGCGTTACTTGGTCAACCTAGCCTTGATAAGCTAAATTCCTTAGAAAGCTGAACAACCTTAAGGATAATCCGATTTTAGAGGAAAAAGGCTGGAATTGCAAGTTTGGTTCATTATGACCTTTCGACATCATGTTTATCACACTTATGTCGTAGGCGTTTTGGTGTGTCATTTTTCATGTGTGTTTTGTTTGGAGTTTGTTTCTTGCTTGGAGACAAATAAGAAGCTAAGTTTGGGGGTGTGATGAGTGCTCAAAACACTCATGATATACCTTCATTTTATCATGTTTTCGTTTCATTTCATATAGTAATAAGTGTGGTTATCACTCTGTATCTGATACTCAGCTTCTTGTGCACTTCAAGTGAAAAAGGCGGCATTTGGAGGCTGTGTGGAGACTTGAAGAAGAATGGAGAACCCAGCCTCAACGTCACGACGTTGAGGTCAGACAACGTGCCTGTCTTCATCACCCCAACGTCGCGACGTCACCAGGACTTAATCAGTGAGATTTTTAGATATAAAGAGGAGATGACGAATTCTAATGGGCGGAGGACGGAGAAGACAATGCAGGCGTGAATCGAGAGATCGTGTGCACTCTTGTATTTGTCTTTTCTTTCTCGAACACCTAATGATTAAAAACTACATAGTTTGTAATGAACATGATGTTGAATTTATTTTCTAGAGATTTTGTTGTGCCTTTGCTGCATTCATACGGATTAATTATTAATGTGGTCTATTGATATATTAATGGATCTTATATCGACTTGTCTATTTTAGTGATTTGTTATGGTAGTGTTTGCTTGAAATTAGCATTCTTTCACCCAGATATGAGATCGAGATAAAGATTCCCGGGGATCACGAGTAGAGCGTGACAGCAGTAAATCGGAGATGAGAGATCTCTGGTTCAAGTGTGGTAGTGGGTTTAATCATTCGAGCGTTTTGGAGTCGAGAGGTTGAAATGAAGATGCAACACACCACATGATTGGCGAGATGGCGAATATACCTCGAGATAGGATATCTAGTAGGCACGATCAACTTCTGGCGTGAATCGTTAATGTACTGAATAGACGATTTTATCTAGTTATAATCATTGAGTATGGCGAAGGGAAAAACCACCAGTCTATAAAATTTCAACGTTGAGTTAACCAAATATTTTAGGGTTAGCTTTTCTTTACATTAGTCATAATTCACTCGAGTTTCAGGTCTGGATAATATTCTAGAGACAATTCCAGTATTCGACACACTTCTCCTTGTGGGAATGACACTTGGCGAAACCAGCAAACTATGTAACCTCGGCAAAAATTGTGCTTGTGCGTGCAGACTCGTTTTATCTTAATTACACACCTATACCAAGCCAAATCGGTATCCACATGAAGATGAGACCGAGAACCTCGAGACGAGTTGAAAGCAAACTCGATTGCTAGCCGATTTGGTCTCAATGAGGATGAAGGGTTACTCGAATCTCCATTCTTCTTTGTTGTTCTTCACAAGAACAAGAGAGAACTCCCATCTCTCTAAAGTTGGAGATTAGGGTTTCATACACGAAACCCATTTTGGAATTCTAGGGTTAGGGTTTCTCCCATAACCACATATTTATAGGAGAAACCTATCCTATGAAAAGACTAACAAGCCCTCACTTAAGATGGAATGTGCTACATGCATCTCTATGCATGGTAGCATGCTCCCTCATGAGCAAGCTTTTGCCTATCCCATTCTCACAATGAGTCGTCTTAGCCTCGAGATTCCACTAATCCCAGAGCGATCTAATCGCCAAAGTTAAGTCCCTCATGATTGGATCACATCCAAGTCCGTTTTATATCAAGTCTTCATCTTCTAAGGGTGTGACCCATTAGGTTATAGATTATATTGTACTTGATTTAACTATTGAATTAAGCGAGTCATGAGAAGCGTGTTTAGCAACACATCATATTTGATTGTGGGAGAGTGATGCTTTGACACAAACCCTTCCATAGACAATTCACTTGCCCCGCGATTCATCCTTTCGCGATCATAAAGTTTTTTTTTTTCGTTTGGGGCATGGACGATGGTGGCTCACTGGGAGCCGCTGCATGCCATCTAGCCCAGTATAAGATCTTGTCCACTGAATCATTACTCATCATTTATGCACACGAGACACTTTTCCATGGCATTTCCACTATGGCGAAGATTTCAGAATGGGTCCTTACAGACGTGGTATATTCTCCTACATTGAGTGATGAATCTTTTTGGCTACTCGATTGCCTTTAGATACCTCAGAGTTGGCAGCGATAATCAGCTCATGAGCAACCTTTTGAAAGCTGACGGAATGAAGTCAAGGCATAGAATCGGCGGTGAGATGTCTTAGGCACCTTAAAATTACAGGATACTTTTTGCGTATTGCTATGATGAGACAATCATCTACATTTAAATAGATAATCCATTATGATTGTCTGCATATCTCTGATGAACTTAGCTACTCTTAGCAAGCATCCATATGCTGACTCTAATCATCTCGCGATCACGTTTATAAGATCCACTGCTTAGTCAATCATGGAGAATGACATGTCTTCGTCACGATTAATATTCGATCGTTAATCATATGACTAGGGATAATTTAGATACTAACATAATTGCACATGATAGGAATATTCTTATCATGATCTCATCATGGTTTCCTTTATGCTATGTTATGTATCATGGACTTCATTAATTCGATTAAAGATCTATATCAATTAAACATATGAATACCAAATTAATGAAGAAGCTTTTCATATTAAACAATGTGTAATGCGTACAAAAAGTGGTAAGGGTGATTGCCTTTAGAGCACTTCTCTAACAAACCTCCACTTGCGCTAAAGCTAATTGCCTTTGTATCTTATACCTCAGGTAAGTAGATGTAAATCATACTTCTTCTAGAGAGAAGTGGCTTAACTAAGAGATTAGACACATTCTTACCAGTGGGCATATCTCTATCTCTATACCATGATCACTAAATATTTCTCAAATCAAATGGCATCACCTTGAGTACTAGTTTGGACCTTTGATGAGACTATGGTTCCTTTATTTTCTGATGGCTCAGTGTCATCCCGATACTACGATGTCGGTCCAATGATGCTAGGGACCACTCCTAGTTCATAAATGAACTAACTTGTCTAAAACGCTTCCCTAAATTTGCCATCGAGGAAGCTGACGATGTACTCTGGTTGGGTTATAGAATCCTGATGTCTCTACTTGGAACTCCTCCAACTGACTGTGCCACCATTCAATGTGAACATTTAGCTTGATTGAGATTTGGAGACATCTCTATCAATTTATTAGCTGGCATCTTACCATAAGATCACAATCTCCATTAATCAAGAATACATCCATGAATTCTTCTCATTAGCGAGAATATTCTTGGCTTGACCACCTATTGGCCTTACAGGTCCCATGGTATCTGCTTGTGACTCTGAATCATATGATCGTTAGGTCACTAGTACACATTCATGTATACATGATTACGATCCATGGTAGGCTTACATGGGAATTAAATGCTCATGCACAATCCTCTCATCTTGTGTCTTTGGACACATGGACATCGAGAGGGTGATCCCACTAGACATGGGAATGTGTCTTCTCTTGGGCTGCTCCATGCTGAACCCCTTTAGTGTCTAAGCTATGTAAGTAGATTGTGAAATACCAAGCAACCTACCCAATCTATCTCTATAGATTTATATCCCCAATATGTAAGTCACTTCTCTAAGGTCTTCCATGGAGGATGTTCTTGGATAACCAAAATATTGATAGATTGTATCTTTGAGACATCATTTCCAATAATTGATATGTCATCCACATATAATACTAAGACATGGTTACTCCTTATTTGACACTGACTTAGCACCTACGTGTTAGAAAAGGGTGTCACGAGCTATAGACTTTAAACTACAGTGGTGAGTAGTTCTAAAACATTCTTTAAATATAATCATATAATTTAACATATATTACATAACCACACTATCATACCCCACTATGTGAAGCATTCAAAGCATCACTTACATATTATTTACAAATCCTTTTCATTGTACCTAAAAGTTTATATACATTATACGTTTCAAAATAAAACATTAAAAAAAAAAAAAACACTGTAGGTGAGCACCCATCATTGAGATGGCCTTTGATGTTGATGTGGAATGTCTTGTTCTCTAGCAGCCTCCTCGATACCTACACGGATAAACACCCGTGCTAAGCATAAAGCTTAGTGAGGATCCTTACGCATGGATGACCACTAGCCATGATCATCATTAATACCTAAATCTGACTTCTTTATGCATATATATATATATATATATATATATATATATATATATATATATATATATATATATATATATATATATATAATCTTATAAACTTATGAGTTACAATAATCCATAGACTTACCATAATTAGATAATTTAATTCATTATATTAAATCTCATGCTATGCTAACTTCTACTAAATGCTTTGTCTATCCGAATTCCATATCATTTAGTCATGAGTATAATGACTATTCATTGTATTTTATATTTCCATTATATATTCTGAATTACTTCCCTATGTTTATGATTCATGTCTCATTTATCACTTTCTTTCATCTCTTTTACATGTGTCATGCTTGCATTTCTGAAAGGCGGCACGGGGGAAAGAATTTGTATGCAGGGTCATACATCCTTTATCTGTGACAGTGATCTCTATCATGCTATATTGTACTTAGTGGCAAGTCACGATAACTAAAAAGCAGGGCTAACTATATATCTATATCTTGCAATAATGAATCCTAATAGGCATGCTCATCTATCCATCTTCCTGGTCATAAGCAGTTAATCAGTTTTATTATGTTTTCAGTACATATCTCACATACATAAATAACTATTGTTCTCATGTATGTGTTGACCAGTCTTAGAATAATTTATACTACTCTTGCAAGGACTATTACCTAATCCCGATAAAAAGCACAAAAAACTTGTTGACAAAATAAATTTCGTATGGTCATGGCAAAGTGGCTTTGTCAATGATTTTATTAAAAATTTAATTTAATTAATATGGCTACTGAAGTACACGTAATAAATATAGTAATAAAGTGGATCTATCGGTCAGGATATAAATTACAAGATTAAAAGAAGAAATTTGAGTTCAACTACCCCATTCAGAGTTCTACACTATTTGAACTTCCATTTCATAAAATTTTCAATAACTTCCAACTAAGAATTTCACTATCCTAAAATTTCACCATCTATAATAAAATAAAATTTTAAAATCTGAACTAAACTAGACTAGAAGCAGTTATTCTTTGGGAGAGACAGGATTTCAACATTGTGAAATTATCAATTCTGTAACATGTTCTTCATTACTGTTTTATCATGGTGGAATCGTTTGTATCGAAGAGCGAGGTAATTATAGTTTGGATTTCTCCCTTAACCATACATTTCACTTATTAGAGAATCATGTTTATTTTTGAAACATGTGTCTAACCAATTACTTATAATCAGATTTTCTTTATAAGATCTAGGTATTTTTCTTTTCCAATACTTCATACCCATTTCTTAATCTCTTGCTTCCCAATTACTTAATCTCTTTCTAATTATGCGGAAAAGACCTCTTGCTCAATCAGATCTTTCCAATGAGTTGCTTATTTCTCAAAAACTAAATCCACAATTAAACCTTTAAATCTTGATTAGAAATTTCAATACATTTATGTCCATTAAGAAAGAAATAAATTCCAGTTTTTCTCTGGACTTCATTAGATTCAAATAATAATCGGAATTGTTTCTTCCAACAATTTCGACAGTCTTCAAGAACTTACGAGCAATTACCCTTTATTTCAAGTCCGTTAAACAGAATTTAAATCCTACGCTAAATCTAATCTACGAAGAAAGAAAAATAAAAGAAAAATATAATCTACAAAGAGAGTCGCGGCTCCCGGGGATGCTTGGTTTCCCGTAGGCCTCAGCTGCCTTGCTTTCTCGAATGTTTCTATTTATAGCACCACTGGAGTTTAAGCCCTAAATCAGGGTTACATTGTGGATCCTAAGGTCGCGGGATTGTTCTTGGTCGTGACACGAAAATGTTATTTGCGATAGAGTTTAATTCTATATCGTGAGTCTGTTCATGACATGCGATGGTGCATCGTAACTGGCACCATATGTCCTTCTTAGATTGAGTCGCAACAAAGTTTTCTTAGTCACAACAGTATTTGTTTCTTTAGCATATTTATTTCGTTGCGACATATCTTTCTTTTGCTCTTTAACAATTTGTCCTGCAAAGGTATGTCGTTCTATTCATTCTATGTTGTGACTGTCTTATGTGTGTTTACTAGAACAGTTATGTTGCGACATTGACGATTGTGTTGTGACATTGTTTATGTGCAGCTTCTTCAAATTTGTATCGTGACAATTTTATGTTAAGGAACAGACACTGAGGAGAAAGCATTTCGGTGTTCTTATTTGCAACCATGTTTCTTATGTGCTCAGCCATTCACATCCACGACTAGGAAAGTCTATCGCGTGAGAAGTCTTGTCGCCCCCAACTGTTCTTATTTACGGCTTCACTTTGATGTTCTGTGTAGTCTCTTAATTGTTGTAGAGGTTTTTACGTGTCGTGACAGGACTATCTGTGTTCGACATTTTTGTGTCGCTACGCCAGCCTTCCTATCACGACATGACCTATCTAAGCTTGAGTATGTACAGCGATATTAAACTCTTTTGTTACAGCCGGGGTTGGATTCGGCTGAAAGTCAGTATCATTTGTTGCGACTTTGTTTCTCTGTCAGGACCAGAAATCTTGTCTTTCAGTGTCGCGACATTCATTACCTTGACACTCTGAGGAGACTTCGCTATCCGGTGTCGTGACATAGGGTGCCTTATCCACGAGAGAGGGGTCTTTCTTACGTATTCTTTACTGTCTCAGCCAGGCTTTTCGAGTTGTGATAACCCGATATCGCGGCGAAAAGATTACATGGCTGACATAGATTATCTGCTGGCCCATTTTCATTAACCATAACATAAGTGATATACGCGATATTCTTCACCTTATTCCTCTTTAATTTCTTGTGGCGACATAAGATACCTCGTCGCGATAGAATTTATACTTTCTTCCTATTTCGATTAATACATGACAAAGAGCTTTTATGTCGGGACGGAGTTCATAGTGTTGACATCCGGTATTTGAGATAAACCTTGCCTTGACATTAACTCTTTGTCTCAAGCTGACTTGTTACATTCTTCTCATGTTGCATGCGACACACTATCTTTATCGCAGTATAGCTCTTCTTAATGTCGATCCCTTATGTTAAGCCGGAGGAAATATGGTCGTGACAGATTTCCTTAGCCATTTGCTTAGATGTTTGTTGCGACACACAGAACTCTGTCGTGACATATATTGCTGCAATTGCTCTTTTTCTCTTCTTTCTTGCTGAAATTTTCTCATTTTTTAATTAAAACCTGCAAAACACAAAGTTGGTGAATAATCCATAATTTGGCATTAAAACATATCTGAATATACTAAAAATAAGCCAAAAAAATGGATTAAAAATAGATGAGTTTAAGACTCATCAAATTCCCCCAAAACTTAAAGTTTTGCTTGTCCATAAATAAAGAAAAGAAATTTTGTTTTGTCTGGCAATTCGACTTTATTTTAAGGACATTTTAAAACTCTCATAATCCTTTTAATCAAAAACTCTTTGTATTAGGCCCCAGATTGAATTCTGACTTGTAGTTTCAAATTTAGAATTTCAATTCAGAATTAAAGGAAAATTACACAATTCACGCATCCTGAAACACATTAATGATTTTTGAAATGTAAACAATTCAGTTAATTCAACCTGATTTGTGAGTATGTGATGGTCTTCTTTACCTTTTCTCCTTGGCAAAATTAGCTAATTTTGGGGCACGACACGATTCTTGTATAACATTTAGTCCCTTATGTATTTTTTCATATTAGTACCAGCTAATGTAAGTAAATCCTGACCTTGAGATCAATTAGGTCTTTTAGGCTTGTAAAGTTTGGCTTGGGTAATTGGGTGGATAATTGGAGAATTTAGGCTAAAAATTACCCAAATTCCAATCTTCACTTTTTGCATCTTTGTCTCTATCCTTCATCCCTTTCTTTTTTACTGATGTCAGAAAAGAAAATTTTCCCCCAAACTGGATCTTGATGTATCATAATGCATACTCCCATCTTGGAAATTTTCTTTGCCATTGTCATTCTTATCAAGTTAGTCCCTTTAGATAGAAGCCCTTTTTGATTTTCTTTTCACTTGTCAAGGATTTTTAGGAATAGTGCAATGTTTTGTCTTTTTAGGCTTTCTACCACTCTTAGAGAACTTTGGGTTAAGCGGCTCCACTGATTGGTATTAGGGTACTAGGTGTTGAAACACCCACATGAACTTAATTGTTCGAGAGGAAGCGTAAAATGATTTATTCCCGATTTGTGATTCCTGATATGACTTCTTCTTTGCATTCCTTTCCTTTCCTTCATTTGTTCTTTTCTTTTTCCATCCTTTATTCTTGTTTTTCCCTTCAATTCAAAATAACATTCCCTCAATCTTGTCCTTTTTCTGTATTTTGAGGTTCTTTTCTTGAAATATGGGCAATAAAGGGTTCTTTACTGTAGGATTAGAATAAAGGAAGGATTTGAGGTTTCTAATTACGGTTGATGAAGAGAAATTAGAGCAATTTAGCTCAGTGCGGAACTACAGAGTGTATGCTTATTGCATATTATGAGGTAGGCTTGAAAGACTCGAACTTCGAAGGATGGCACAAATAATTTCTGTTAGTAGTATTACTGGGATTCGTCTTGACTAATGTCCCAACAAGTTCTAGGACATTGGACTGTTGTTGTGAATGAACCAGATGTCCCTAATCTTTCCCTTGATTTGTTAAGGACTCACTTTGACTATGTGCATTGTTTTCGAGTTTTCGCGGCGCTACATTTTACTGACAATCTCGAAAGTCTTATTTGTGTTTCACATTAAGTGCATCTTCCTAAGTTGATCATTCGGCTTCATTCGACCAAGCGCAGCTTCCTTTTCCAATTGGGGATTAGCTACCTGATGCATCTATACGGTTGTTGGATTTGAATTTTGTTGTTGTGTTATTTTAAATCAAGTCTGAGGTTCATTTTGATCATGCATTTGGCTCCATGACAATATAACCTGACTTGATTCGTTCTCGAGTCATTTCACCCGAACATCTTTGCATCGATTAAACGATTGGTCAGTAGTTGATTTCTTCTTTATTGACAGGCAAATGGCAATCATGAAGTAAAGAAAATTAATTAAAACACACCAAACAATCAAAAACAAAAATGAACACAAAATTTTTGCACAAATCTTTATTTTATTAAGAGGAATGGCTTTGAATACAAAGAGGATGAGGAATGATTACAGATTTAGTTTGGAGAGAAAACAGACTACAAGGGTTTACCTCCTTCTTTTGTAGGATTTGGAAGTTTTCGGGTTTGGAGGTTCAAGGTTAAAGGTAGCTAAAGATGGAGGGAACTTTGGAATGGAGATGTCTGGATTTTCTTTTGTTGATGATTCTTCTCTCTGAAAGAGGTAGTATTCATTTGTATACCTCACCAGGGTGACCAATTGATCTTGCCTTTGAGCCAAATTATTCACAGATCCTTCAAGTTTAGTGAGCACATTGTGTATGTTCACTAAATTTGAATTCACGATCAGGCTATCATTCCATAATTTAAATGTATAGTTGTTATCCATCTACAGCTCTTTATCTCTCTCTTCTCCATGAGCTTTCCAAATTCCTTGAATTATTCTTTATAAGATGTTTAAACCCCTCGTATCTCTGACATGTTGCTTCCATCGCCAGCTCTCTCTTTATAAAAAGGTTAGCACATCTTCATCCCTTTTCAGCTGTTCATTGTAGAATGTATTTATTTTCCAGGTCGGCGCTGCATTAGTGCTCTTTCTCGCTACATTCCTCTTTCCATTCCTCATCTCTTTGTTTGAGCATTTGTTCCCATTGTTGTTCTCTTTTTCTGAAATCAGCCTTCAGAAATTCCTCTCTAATCTTTTGTTGCTGCTCCCACCTTTTCTCTATCTCCTCCATTTACTTCTTCATTGACACCAGCATCTCCATAATTTCAGCATTTCCTTGATTACTCCTGAAGCACTCTGCTGGTTTGAAAAAAGCCTCCCTTACATTATGAGGTGAATGAATGATTGGGCTTCTTCTGTTCTGCATCTCCTCCTCTATTGGCAATTGGCTCTCCTCTGGGATTTGTCCCATCCATAATTCTTCATTTTCTTAACTGCATCGGAAGCCTCTGCCCGGCTTTGATCTCCATTTCCTTTCTCTTTTTGTTCTTTGGGCCTTTAAGCACCTCCTGTCAAGGTTAAAGGAGAAACCTTAGGGCAAGTTTCTTCCTCTTGCCCACTTCCCGTGAATCAGCCCGAAATCTGGTAAGTGATCATTCTTTGGATGGGGGAATTAGTCCCAACACACATTTTTAAGGCTCTGATAGATGGGTCAATTATCTTCCTAGCATTAAACTTGTATCTGCTTGACGAGAATGTCTGAGATTATGGCTTCCTGCTCCCTTATTGTACTCAGATGATTGGTGGGTATGATAACAAAAGCAATGAAATAAAAAAAAAACCTTAGCTTCTTCTGTGGGGGAGCCTCTATTGATTGATTTGTGGGGATTCTTCTTTGTTGAGCTCCATTTCCCCTTTCCGGACGTCAAGAAATTTACAATCTTCTCATGGTTAGGCTCTTTAAGCAGTTTCTTGTACTTAGATCCATTCTTGGGATCTTTGATCTGGAGCACATCATTGATCCTTTCATGGACCATGGGAACCCATATACCTCTGACACACACTGAATCTTCTTTCATCTTTGCCATGTTGCGCCAGGTTACATTCTGCTGCCCGTGAGCTTGGTGGTTTGTGCGTGAAGAAACCAACTCGAAGCCCTTTTCTCAATTGTCTAGTTAAAGTGAGGCGAACTTGCAAAACCCCTCTCTCTATAAATCCTTTGTAAACAGTTCTCCTTCCCGATGGAAATGCTTCATATGAGATGAATGCTTTATCATCTTCTAATTCTTTATTTTGCTCAGCTCTACTTTGCTATGTTCTTTTCTGCTTGTTTCTTTTCGGAGCTTGGTTTTGTTCCTCTCCCCTCACTTATGATTCTGCAACTAGGGCTTTTTCAGTTTGAGGTTCTAGATGAACCTTCGCTTCACCTGCTGCATATTCTGCCATCATCTCACTGAGATTTGGGACCAGGTTTTGAGGTTCTACAATTTTAGAGCTTTGGATTTGGGGTTTAGGTTCTTTGAAGTCTAGGGTTTTGAGAGTTCAAAGAGAGGAAGAAAGTGAGATTTGTGTGAGATTATGAATGATGTGAGGCAATTGGAAAGAGATGGCCGTTAAGTTTTGAAAAATTCTTCAGTTAATGGCTCAATAAATCAATGTTTCTCTTCGTGTGTTGCTCTGATTGGCTGATTGAGTCACAATGATAACTTTTGGCTTAAATGTGGATTGATGTTGTGACTCCTCACGTTTGAAATTTTCCTCGGCCCTTTAGTATTAACACCTTCATGTTCTTGCTGTTGTAAAGGTTGTAGCAACAAAGGCTAATCGACATTAAGAGATCTGTTGCGACATGTGTGTTTAGCTGCCTAACAGGAGTTCCAATCTGTCGCGGCGGGAAAAGTGTTATCGTGACATACTGCTTGGCTTTGAAAATTTGAAAGTGGGTCGCGGCAGTCCGCTAAAGTTGGTCGCGGCGTTGTTTTATTTGTCATTCCGCTAAGGTACGAAATTACATTTGCGACGCGAAAACAAGGTCGTGAGTTCCCATCATTTTTGATAAGTGATGCCATGACAACGCTATAGTGTATCCTGACGGTAGGTCTCTAAGGAAGGCAGTTTTATCTGCGTAACTTTATGTCGCGACTACTTTTCTTTAAGGATTGTCTTGTCGGTGAAATCTTATTTGCGACCCTGACCTTTTCCTTTGATTATAAAACAGTGTCGCGACACGAGCTTTATTGTCGCGACCCAATATTTGTTTTCCAAATTTTCTACAACTGAACTCCGCTACCGATGCGGTTAATCACCCGCGATTCAATCCCGATTGCTCTGATTCGGGCTTGTGAAAGCATATAAAGCAGATTATTCTCAATTCGATTCCTAGCGGCAATCATTAACATTAAAACGCAATGAAAGAATTTAAGCAATTAGCACCTGGAAGTTGTCTAATTAATCATGCTTTAAAATCATCAAACTTCTCAAACTTCAACTGTGCATTATTATCTAAAAACAAGTTGAGGGAATTAGAAATACTCCCCTTGTGGCTATTTCCTGCACAATTCGATTTACAGGCGGTGTGCTTTATATCTTTTACGATTAAATTCATATCTCTGTCGAATCAAAATTTAGCAAATGATCAAACATCCTAATAAAACTTCTAATAAAAAGAAATTAAAACCACAAAATCCTAAAAGCAATCAACATCAATCAAGTTAACAAAAATAAACAAAATCTGTTTGGGTTGCCTCCCAAGAAGTTGCTCAGTTTAATGTCCTTAGCTAGACATAGGTTGCAGAGTGTCTTCAGTTTCAGTAATTTCTTTCTCCCTTTTCCAAATCTGGATCTGCCTCCTTCATGCTTCCTCCAAGATAATGCTTTAATCTCTGACCGTTTACTTTGAATTCACCTTGATTAGGTCTTCAGTATTCTTGCTCCGAAAAGGTGTACTTGCTGTATGTATGGACCACTCCATCTTGACTTTAGTTTCCCTGGAAAGAGCTTTATCCTAGAGTTGTAAAAAAGAACTTGTTCTCCTGCCTTGAATTCTCTCCTCAAAATCTTTTGATCATGCCACTTTTTGGTTTTTTCTTTGTAGATTCTAGCATTGTCATAAGCTTCATTTCTCAGCTCTTCCAGTTCATTCATTTGGAGTAGTCTCTTTTCCTTTGTAGCTTGAAAGTCACAATTTAGTTTCTTGATGACCCACATAGCCTTGTATTCCAGTTCTAAGGGGAGATGACAAGGTTTTCCATATACAATTTTGTATGGGGACATTCCAATGGGAGTTTTGTAAGCAGTTCTATAAGCCCATAATGCATCTTCCAGTTTTATAGACTAGTCCTTCCTGCTTGCCTTAACTGTTTTCTCCATAATTTTCTTGATCTCCCTATTGGAAATTTCAGTTTGTCCATTTGATTGAGGATGATAAGCCAATCCCATTAGATGTTTGATTCCATATATGCTCATGAGTTTTGCAAAAACTTTATTTGCAAAATGGCTTCCCTCATCACTGATGATTGTTCTGGGTGTTCCAAATCTTCTCAAAATGTTTCTTTGTATAAACCCAACCACTGTGATGACATCATTTCTGGGACAAGTTATTGCTTCCACCCATTTGGATACATAATCCATATCTAGGAGGTTGTGCATATTGCCAAATGATGATGGGAAAGGTCCTATAAAGTCTATTCCCCATACATCAAAAATCTGCACCACAAGAATTCCTTGCAGGGGCATTTCATTTCTTAGCAAGTTTCCCATTCTCGGCCAAGGCATCCTCACAATGTTTAACCCATTCAAAACAGTCTTTGAATAAAGCAGGCCAATAAAATCCTGATTGGAGAATTTTCTAGGTTGTCTTGTCTCCTGCAAAGTGTCCTCCATATGGTGATGCATAACATTTCTCCATAATACCACCTTGTTCTGTTCCTGGGACACATCTCCTTATGATCATATATGCTCCTCTTCTATACAGTAGTGGGTCATCCCATATACTCCCAATCTATGATCAATTCTTAATTTCCTCGTACGGTAAGCTTGAATTAGTAGGCGTGACTCCTGAAGCTAAATGATTCACAATATCTTAATTCAGGTGTTTATGCGATGCATAATATTTGCTCATTAGGAAAAAATTTCTACTATCTCTGTTTCCTTTTATGTTCCAGCAATTCTCTCCAATTTAGACAAGTGATTTGCTATCACATTGTCACTACCCTTTTTATCCTTGATCTCAAGATCAAACTCTTGCAGCAGTAGCACCCATCTGATCAGTCTTGGCTTGACATCTTTCTTTGCCATTAGATATTTAATTGTAGCATGATCAGTATGTATTACAATATGGGACCCCAATATATAAGGCCTGAATTTTTCATAAGCAAATACCATTGCCGTATCTCCTTCTCTATGGTGAAGTAGTTCTCTCATGCTTCATTGAATGTTTTGTTGGCATAGTATATTGCCTTGAATATCTTTTCAGTTCTCTGTCCCAATACAGGTCCCATTGCATAATCACTAGCATCACACATAATTTCAAACTCATTGTTCTAGTATGGTGTTAACATAATGGGAGCTGATACTAATCTGGATTGATTTCCCTCAATCTGATCTGCATCAAATTCATGAAATAAAATTTTGCATCTTTTTCGGCCGATCTACCTGATGGTTTAGAATTTTGAAAATTCCTTTATGAACCTTTTGTAAAATCCGGCATATCTGAGAAGCTTCTTTATTCCTTTCAACATTGTAGGTGACATGAGAGTTTTATAACAACAATCTTTGCTTGGTCTACTTCGATCCATCGGTAGAAATCTGTGCCTAGCAATGCAACCCGGTTACCATGAAATGGCATTTTCCAATTTAAAGCTAGATTCTTGTCTTGGCACCTCTGATCTTTCATTGCTAAGTTTCTCAAACAATCATCAAAGCTGGATCCATAAGCCAGAAGTCATCATGAATGTTCATAACCTCTTACCCAGTCGGAAAATATAGACATCATACATCTTTGAAGGTGGCGAGAGGCGTTACATAACTAAATGGCATCCTTCACAAGGCAAGGTGCCATAAGGACATCTTCAAATGTTGGTTTCTCCTAATCCTCTGAGGCTATTGCAATCTGGTTATAACCAGAATATCCATCGAAAACAATAATGGGGTGTCTTGCTACTTCTCGACATCGGTCGATGAAGGTGGGGATAATGGTCCTTTTTGGTACTTGATGTGGGTTTACTATAGTCTATACACACTCTCCATCCTGTCACAATTATTGTAGGAATCAATTCATTATTTTCATTTCTAATCACAGTGAATCCTCCCTTCTTTGGAACCACATGTACTAGGCTCACCTAAGGACTGTCTAAGATTGTATATATAAAGCCTGCATTTAGCCATTTTAGTACTTCTTTTTACTTCTTTCATTACTGGATTCAGCCTCATCTGATGTTCTACATAAGTTCTAGCCTTACTCCTCGACGGATCTTATGCATCTGATTGAGGAATGAAGTTCAACTACAAATCTTCTATAAACATTTGTACTTCTTATACTTTACGAGAGTCTCAGTTTTACTCTTAGAGCTAGTTAATCCAGTGAAATGATAAATTGCATTTTCCTTTTAAGTTTGCAAAAGGTACACCTTTAAATATTCGAGCAGTTCCTTAAGTATTAAACCCTCACGAACTTTTGTTTTCTTACTGCAACTTTTTCTTCATAACTTCTTTGGACCTTTACTTGGATTTCTCCGACGGGGAATCTGAGATCTTTTTAATTTAAAATTGGGTTAATTTCATTGAATGGGTAAGATCACGGAAATTCATCTCATTCTCATTCATTGAATTCTGAAAATTACAAGCAGTGGCTAGTTCAAAACTGATAGGAATTTTTGTTTCTACAATTTCACAGTCAACACTATTGAGTTCTAGTTGTTTCAAACTGTGATTGAGGTGCACTTCTTCATCTCGACCACGAGAGTCGGTCCTTTTTTCCACATCAATCGGTCTTTGTTAGTAGAATAGTTTTCCTAACGTTGAAGTAGGATTTGTTTGTCATCCTCGTATTAATGACCATAAAGTCCCTTTGGAAGAATAAATTTCCCCACCTTGATCGAAGCACATCTTCAAGGATGCCCTCGAGATGAGCCATTACTTGTCTCCCGTCTGCGAGGTAATGGTTGTGGGAGTAGGCTCCCCGAGCTTAATCTTTGAGCAACAGGACGGAGGCATCGGTGATGTTGGCCCGAGGAATCACACAATGCTTTTCCCATATCGGCATCCACCCAATCTTGCGAGGTATAGTGAAAGTTTGCTGGATCTGCCTTTTCTCGGTAAGGTCTTACGAATCAACGCCTTTGCCTTTGTGGAGTTCTTTGTTGGGTTCACTATCCCTTCCTCGGTAATCTTCACTCTTTTTGCTCGATATATCTTTCGTAGATTTTGCATCTTGGGGCATACGAAGGTTAATGCCTCGAGAAGGAATGTTGATCTCTATCTTCTTAAACATGTTTGGGAATTTGAGAAGCTATCGCTTTAGCTTTTGCTTTGTAGTCTTTAAGGGAGATGGAGTGGAGGATTGTAAGCTTTGCTTTAGCCGTCTTTCCTGTGATTAAGTGCATTTATGTTGTTTTCTCTTTCGGTAGTTTACATTTGTCTTTGCTGAGTTCTTCTCGATTTCTTTTTGTTTCTCTTCCTTAGTAACCCTCTTTTCACCTCTCCTTTCATCCCCAGCTCTGCGCTCCTCGGAGTGCGCCATGGAGTCCTTTGGATTCTTTTTAGTGTCACTTATAAGTAGATCATAGAAATATTTACTGACTTGGGCGGAGTTGTCTATTTGTATCTACGGATTCTTTAAGAGGCATTAGTGTTTTGTTGGCTCTGTTGTATTTGCTTGGAAGTTTTGAGTCATAAAATTTCTTTTCATCTGATTGAAAATCCTTTTGTTTCGACATGAAATGAAGCATCGATCTTCAAAGAGTTGGGTCCTTTTCACAATACGATACTCTCTATATTGTCCCACTGCACTCGCATTGTTCTTTGAAACCTATATTGAGCATAACTAGTGGTAGTGCAATCGAAACTGAAGACTACTGATGTGCTCCTGCCATATGAAAAATTTTCTACGGTTCCTCGGTGCTGGTGTATAGTGTGTTGAAAGTTGGGGTTAGGCTTGAAGTGACAGCTTCTTTGCTCATTCATATACTTAGTCTCCTCGACTTGGTAGGACTCTTCTCGACTAGTTCCTCGACTCTTCTTCTTCTTTCTTCTTGCTCCCACTTCATATACGTTGTAGATTCTTCTTCATTGTTTCCCGAGTTTGTTCATCCATTTACATCCCGGCTTGCCCATCATTTATCATTATCGAAAACCCAGTAAGACCATTTCTTCGACTTTATTCTTGCTCACCCGAAGTTTGAGGATGGAGCCTTGTAGTTACATTTGGCAAGGTCTTTAATCAGTTCCATGCCTCCTGCACTTATTCATTTTAAAAGCTCATGGCTGAGGATGCATCAGTGCTCTGTGGGCATAATTCATGGCATGATAGAAAATATCCATCTAAGTGGTCAAGTCTATTCCATGCATAGGACATCTTTTCAGCAATCTTTTGAATCTCTCCCATGCAGTGTAGAGACTCTCATATTCCCCTTGCTTTAAGACAATTATTTCTCCTCTTTTCTCAATAGTGAGAGCTGGAGGGAAAAATCTAATCATATATGCCTCCACCAGCTCTTCTTAAGTGTTCACTAATCCCACTGGTAGTGAGTCAAACCATGTTGATGCCATGTTTCTCAATGAAATTGGGAATAGTTGAAGCTTGATTACATCTGGTCTCACCCACGTTCGGCAATTTGTGTTTGCCATCCTCATGAATCTCCCGGTGCTCATTGGGATCTTAGGAGAGGGTGGCACGTGAGAGTGATGTTCTTTGCACCATTGTAGTGGTAGCTTCAACTGGTGTTTGCTTGATGGGAGGTTCTCTCGACTTAGTACTCCTCTTAAGATAATAGGCCTCCAAAATTCCTCCGTAGTGTTAGGCCTTTGAGATCTCTCTGCTTCTTAACTTCTTACGGAATATTTCTGATCTTTCTCTCGATTTCTACTTGGTATTCTGGTTCTACACTTTAGGGATTCTTCTCGGGTCTGGCCAAGGGTTATCTCGATTTCAGTATCTGAGGCCTTGATTTGATTATAGTCTTCTATGCATTAAATTCTTCACAGTGAAACACACTAAGATGAATGGAGCCCGATGATATGAAATTTATATATCTGTTTAGGCTTCGAATATCGAGTGGCTTATTCGATGCCTAACATTAAAACTGTTTTATTTGTTTTTCTAAAATTTTGTAAAACAAGAAAAATGTCCAAATTAGCATTTCTCTCTTTTGTCGAATATTGATTTTAAATTCCTTTGATCCGTGCTTGATGCGAAAACTTGACAGTTCTTGTATAGAGCTCGAATTTATGCTACTCTTACCCAGGACTATTACTAATCCCGATCAAGACATCAAAAAACTTGTTGACGAAATCGACTTGTATGCTCATAATAAATGATTTTATTAAAAATTTAATTTGAAGTGCGTATCTGAGTGCACAGTCGTCCTGAGTAATAAAAGTGGACATAAATTCAGGATATCATTCCCGCGAGAGATTAAAGAGAATTCAAAGTTCAATTACTGACTACTCGAGTTACCTGTATTTTGAACTTCCATTTCATCAAAATTTTAGTAACCTAACTAAGGAATTTCCTATCTAAAATTTCTACATCTATAATAAAAGAAAATTTTCGTCCTATACCTAAAGTGGTGAACGGATTATTCTTGGAAGGAGACACTAGGATTTCAATGCTGTGAAATTATTAATTCCTGCAACATATTCTTCATTATGTTTTATCATGAACTGGAATCTGAATTTGTCAAATAGACAAGGTAGTATAGTTTGGATTTCTCCCTTAACCATACATTTCACTTATTAGAGAATCATGTTCATTTATGAAACATGTGTCTAACTTGATTACTTATGTCAGTTTTCTTTATAAGATCACGGATGTTTTCTTTCAGTGATAACGGACCCATTTCTTATGACTACGGATCTCTTACTTTGAGGCGGGGCCATTTGCAGGATCTGCAGATGAATTGATGTCTCATCCTTGAGATGCTTAAAGAGTTCTCCGCTTTCTTGATTAGATCTAAAAGTATACAGGTCAAGATCCATTCCTCGAACCCAAGGAGCAATCTACAATTGATTGAATTGATAGATCCCTCATTTAATTCTCAAACCATGAGTAAATTGATGATTTATCGTAATCTTTTAAAGCTCATTAGTTCTTCAATAATAGTCTAACATGCCACTAAGTAATGCATCAGGCTCTCGGGTGATTAGTGCCCCAAAGTCTTTATTTTGAGCCCTTTATTTATTATAGGTTTTGAGTGCTTTTGTATCGCAATCATTAATTAACCGATTGCACATTAACGTCCCTCTTATTCTACTAATGTCGCATTTTGTGGAAAATTTTGCGATTTTCTGAGCTAATCATGCCAAAATTGTTGATCGATCGAACATGAAAATTGAGTCAAACCAACCTTACGTAAATCGAGAGACTAAGAGGAAAGAAGAGCAAAAAATAGAAGAAATAGCAAGATGGAGGATGCAGGAAGCAGGTTGGAGGATGTAGGAAGAAAATTGGCAATTTCGCTATGGCATAGCAAAAATTTCTCAATGATAGCGAAAATTTCGCTATGATAAATTTTATTATCCTTAGCGAAAATCCTTGTGCATAAGCGAAATTTACGCTTCACATTTTTTGTGTTAAGCTATTTCAGTTTTAGTTTTTTCTCCTTTCATACCCTTGTAATAGCCTTTGTTTTGGTTTGTTTTGTAATTTCCCTTGCTCTTGCTCTTATATAAGCTAGAGTCGGGTTTGTAAACATCAATCGATCGACGATAAATTTTGGAGAAGCTTTCACGCTCTCTTGTTTCCCGCTTCTTCTTTGCTTCATTTTCTTTCCCTTTCTTTTCCATTTTATGGGCAACAGTACCCTCAGGGATTGCCCATTCGGAGGATGGTTAAGCTAAAACCTCCCTCTTTGAAGTGGAAGGCTGCTTTGGGTGCGGGATCTGAAATTTCTTGGAGGTCCTCATTTTTCAGCGAGGCCTCCGCTGCTTTATCGTCACATGTTCTCGCTGACATTAGAGTTTAGATCCCGCCGATTCATGTTTGAATGAATTGATACTTGAAGTAATCTTTTAGTTCTCATTTGATGCTTATTACTAGATCTTTATGATGTTCATTTAGTTACCATTTATTACCCGTTGTAATGTAAGTCGAGAGACCTTCGTTTAGTATTTGAGAACATAAATGGCGATGGATGCCATTTCAAAGGATAATTATTTAGGGTTCAGTTTTATAGCTAAATAAAGATGAGTTCGGGAGATGACTATATGTGATCCTCCCCGACCTTGAGAAAATGGACCCGAGAACCTCGGTGACCTTTAGAACCCTAAATCCGATGGCGACACTTTAAGGAGACTTCTTTTACATTTTATTTTATTTAAATTTCAGTTTGTCAACCATTACACCCCCTGTTTTTATCAAAACCTTAAATCCAAACCAAATTCTGTTTGAGCTTATGATAAATCATTTGTGCAAAAACTCATTCGTGTTCGACCCTGAACGCCGCTATCTTGTAGCTTGACTACGGCAGTAGGAAGAAAATTAGGATATAAATTTTGTTGATTCGGATCACCTATTTGTGTACGAATCAAAATAGGCGCCGTTAGAGGATGGTGCCCTAAGTGCAAATGATGACACGATGTTTTACTTGTGATCCCTCATCACAAGTCTTGGTGAGTACTCTCTCTGTATATATTACTGTTAATATTAGTTTCAGTTCACAATTCCTAACCTTTTAGGTAGGATTGCTTCTTTGTCGTTGGGTGTTTACCCTGTTTTTACTGCAGGAATTTCCAGTGGATTAGAAATCCAGAAGGCAGACTACTCACTGTATTGCATACATGTCTATGAGGGATTACAAGAACCAGTCATGGCAAAGTCGGCCGGCCTGTGGAGAGGAATCCAAATGAATATAGGTCCATGAGGGACTATAGAAACCAATGGATGAGGTCACCATATGGTAGTACTTACAACCATAGTTGGGGGAATCACACCAATTCCTCATGGGAGTATACACCTCCTGAACCTCCATTTTATGTTTCAACTCCTCAGTCACCTCAGCCACTACAGTCAATCCCTCCATTTGAACAAGCCATTTTGGACCTTACTCGGATAGTGGATGACTTTGTGGTAGAGCAGAAGGGAATTAATGCCCATTCGAATCAAATAATTGTCACTATGGAAGACAATTTGAACAAGAAATTGGATGGGCTGAAAAATGATTTTGAGCATAAATGGGACAACCTGCAAGACTCCATTGAAAACCTCATCAATCAGCAGCAATGTCCACCAGAGGAGGAGTGCCAAAGTGACACCATGGTAGAGGAGGCAGGTGTCAGTAACTGACCACACGGGGCTTATAGAGATTTTATTGAAATATCGAAGGGTTGTGAATCACCAGTCGTGTTATTGTTTATCCCGAGGAAAGAAAGAAATCCTTACTTTATAAGCGGGAAGAGACGGTGGAAAGAAATAGTGGAAGAGCCCCAGAGCTTGTTTTGAAACCATTTCACACGAATTGAACCCCACTTTGCCACTGACCACGAGATTGCTTGTAGCCCCCTCCGGTAATAAATTATATTCTACCTTCACTGCACCACAGCCAACCTGAAGCACCCACCACTAAGGCACCAGCCTTGCCTTTACTTTTTGTGAAAGCCTCAAGAAATTAGTGGCCACTGTTAGAGCTTTTGCCACTACATCAAAAACCTGCTTGATGCCTGGCTGCGTATCAGTTGGATTCGGGTCTGATTAGTTTGGAGCACGAACCTGCATTCTAATCCCCACTTTTTGTCTTAATTTTCTTGTTTTGTTTTATTTAGCGTATGTTTTGATTTTATTGTTTTTCACCCCAGATTTTCACTAATTTTTAAGTTAATCTTTGTTCTAGCATGTTTTTTCACTTTTATGAAAATTTTCCTAATTTTTCTTGTGTTAATTTTTGCAGTTTGTGTGCAAATTTTGAAGCCTGGATTGAAGAAATGGCAAGCAGCAGGAAGCAGGAGGAGCAGAAAATTTCGCAGGCATAGAGAAATTTTCGCAATTGTAGCGAAATGTTGGCGCAGTGAAAATTTTGCTACCATAGCGAAATTTCTCTATGTAGCGAAATTGGTGTACGGTTGTCCCCCATATAAAACAAAACAGTGCACAGTAACTAAGGTAAAAATAAAATAAAATAAAATAAAATCGTCTCTCACACAAACATATTATTAAAATATATATATATATATATATATATATATATATATATATATATATATATATATATATATATATATATATATATATATATTTGTTTTTTTAAATTATTATTTTAATTATTTTTATTTGTCTAAAAAAGAATTGTCTCTTTAAAAAAAGAAAGTTTTTATTTTTATTTTTATTATTTTATTAGTAGCAAAATTTTCGCTATGATAGATTTTCGCTATGATATGAGGAATTTTTCGCTATACTTGTTGTTTGCCTCTCTAATTTTTGTTTAAACTCATCGCTTTCATCAGAACTCCAGTTTAGTTTCTTGGTACGTTGAAATATTAGAGTGTAGAATCCAAATATGGCCAAAAGAACACTTTTGAAGTATATGAATGTGTATTTTCAAAATGCTTCAACGGTCACTTTTCCTCTACTTTTCTTCTCTAACTTGTTTATTTGAATTTAACGAATTGAATAGGTGTCGATGGAAAGATTGAAGTCTCCTAATAACAACGATCATATCATCAAGGTAACACTTCAATACAACTTTCAATCCGAGGCCCCATTCTGCGGACAATGAGATATTTGGTTGGGAGAGTTAGTGAAGGGAAGTGGCACACATTATATTTTGTTATTTGATCTCAGCCCTGTTTGTGATGTTTAGTGGCTTGTTGGTTCTTTTTTTTTTTGTGAAGCTGTTATACTATACAACTTATTTTGTTCAAAAACTGCACCCATTTTTTTTTGTGTTTTGCCTAACCTGTGGTTTGAAAAATTGAAACTTTTTGTCCAATTCTATTGATGTTAGATTGGTTCCATGCCTAATGGAGTGGATGATTAGTTAAATTAAGTGGACTGACCTTTTTCTTCCTCCTTTATCTAACCACACCTTTGTGCTTTGTCAGTTCTTTAATAACACGAAAAAGCAACCTCGCTACTTTGCACAACCTATCCTAGTGTTGTTGACTACCTTTAATAGGTTAAGGACCCCTGTGGAAAGAAGGCCAATGCGTCTTCCAAAAAAAAAAAAAAGGAAATAAAAAGAAGTGAAAAAGGGAAAAAGAAAAGAAAAAAGAAAAAGAAGAAAATTGCAACGCTTTACCTTGAAACAGAGCACGGTCCGAGGGGCATATGGAAGAAACTTTAAGAAGCTAGGTGCCACTAAGCCTTCACTAGTTGGGGTGTGAGCTTAATTATTCCTTCATGGGTGGATGGTGGAGTTTAGCTCAAAGGTTGTGTATTAACAGGTCTGAAATCATTCGAAGTCAGGGATGAAACTTGAAGAGTTTGTGGTGGACAAATCCTTATGACTTGATGCCCTAAGCCTTAATTGGTTGGGAGTGTGATGACAGATCCAGATTACATGGACTTTGGTGAGGGGTCGATTCCTCGACGTATTGCACCTCTGACACAAAAGAATTGTGGAATAAGGAGGTGGGTCTGATTTATTTGGGTTGAAGTTAGCATGCTAGAGTCGTGGTAGTAGCTAGGTTGGGGGAGAGTGCAGTTGTGGTTTATTGTTGAGAAGCGATCAAAGCAAACACTTAGATTTAATTGGAAGTTTACGGTTGAGTCGTAGAAGGCTCTTTTGATGCTCAATTTTGTGGCATTCATTCTCTCGAAATAGTTTATTGGACAAGGTTTGATGATTCTTACTTAGGTTAGGCATTACTTATTCACAACCTTTTTGAAATATAATTTTGTGGTATTATTTTGTTATCATTTTATGCTCTTTCTTCTAACTTTCATTCTTCAGGGACCTGTGATATGTAGGTTGAGGCATGGATAGATTAAAAAGTGCTATTTTGAACCCTATTTATTATAGGTTTTTGGGTGCTTTTTTGTATACTAATCTCATTCTAATTAACCGATTTGCACATTAAAGGTCCCTACTATTCTACGTCGCATTTGTGGAAAATTTAGTTTTCTGCGAGCTAATCATTACCAAAATTATTGGTCGAATCAAAGCACTGAAATTCGAGTCAAACTCAACATCGTAAATCAGAGACTAAGAGGAAATAAGAGCAGAAAATAGAAGATATAACAAGATGGAGGATGCAGGAAGCAGGTTGGAGGATGCAGGAAGAAAATTGGCAATTGCGCTATGGCATAGCGAAAATTTCGCAATGATAGCGAAAATTTCGCAATCATAGCGAAAATTTCGCAGTCATAGCGAAAATTTCACTATGACCAAATTTTCGCTATGATATGAAATTTAAGCTATGATAGCGAGGCCGCTATCATAAGCGAAAATTAGCTATCATAAGCGAAATCACTATGCATAGCGAAATTTAGCCTCTTGTTTTGTGTTGCTGACTCCGTTTGTTTCTCTTTCTACCCTTGTAATAGCCTTTGTTTTTGGTTTGTTTTGTAATTTCCCACTGCACTATATGGCTGAGTTAAGGTTTGTAAGCTTGATAATCAAGTCGGCAATAAATTTTTTGGGCTTTTCGACTCTCCTGTTTCCGCATCTTCTTTGCTTCATTTTCTTTCCCTTTCTTTTCCATTTGCAGGCGATAGCACCCTCCTAGGATGACAACTCGGAGGATGGTTGGCTAAAACCCTTCCCTCTTTGAAGTGGAAGGCTGCTAGGTGCAGGATCTAGGCTACTGGAGGTCCTCTGTTTTTCACGCAGGTACTCTTCGCTGCTTGATGCATGTTCTCCTTTTTTAACATTAGGTTTAGATCCCTTGATTCATGTTGAATAGCGGTGCCAGGTAATCTTTTAGTTCTCATTTGATGCTTATTACTAGATCTTGTGATGTTCATTGGTTACCATTTGTATTACCCGTTGTAATGTGAGTCAAGGGAGTTTCGTTTAGCGTGAGAACATAAATGGCCGAGTGGATGCCATTTTCAAGGATAATTATTTGGGGTTCGGTTTTTATAGCTAAATGAAGATCCCGGGTTCGGGAGATGACTATATGTCATCCTCCCAGCCAGCGAGCTGGACAGAGAACCTCTCAATGACCTTTAGAACCTAAATCCAGTAGCCTGACACTTTAAGGAGACTTCTTTTACATTTTATTTTATTTAAATTTCAGTTTGTCAACCATTACACCCCCTGTTTTTATCAAAACCTTAAAATCCAAACCAAATTCACCATTTTTGAGCTTAACAGTAAATCATTTGTGCAAAGAAAACTCATTCCTGTGTTCGACCCTAGAACCGCTATACTGCAGTAGCTTGACTACGGTAGTAGGAGGAAAATTAGGATATAAATTTTGTTGATTCCGGATCACCCTACTGTGGCACGAATCATCAGGACTCTCCAACTCTTTGTCACTCAGAGGGCCTCCTGGAAATCAGAGCCAGACAACAGTCCTTAATTGGGTATAAGTTACTAATGTTGGGAACAATTCACTTCATGAACAACACCATTCAAATAAATTCAAAATTCTCAATCCAAGAATTCACTTTCTAATTGTGCAGGAAAGGCCATAACTAACAATCAGATCTTTCCTAGTGGAAGTTGTATTTCTCGAAAACTAAATCTCAATAAACATTGAAATACTGATCAGGAAATTTCCAATGCAACTGTAATCAACTGAAATAAATAAATTCCAATTTTTCTCTGGACTTCATTAAATTCAAACAGTAATCGGAATTGATCTTCAACAATTATTTCCAAACTTGAACTTAAGACAATGCACTATTTCAAGTCCGGTAAACAAATTTAAATTTCAGCTAATCTAATCTCTGAAGAAAGAAAAATAAATGAAAATAAAAAAGAAAATATAATACAAAAGAGTCTTAACTCCCGGATGCTGCAGACTTTCACATCGAAACCTCTTATCTTGCTTTCCTCGAATGTTTCTATTATAGAGCCTGAGTTTGGAGCCTAGAATTCGAGTTACATTGTGGATCTCAAAATTCTGGCCAGTTGCATTCGGTCGCGACCTGAAAGTGTTGTTGTGATAGAGTTTTAATTCACATATCACGGTCTGTGCGACATCGTGGTACCAATCACGACCTGCTCCTTGTGCATCCTTCTTAGATTAAGTCGTGACAAAGTTTTCTTGGTCACGACAGTATTTTTTTCTTTAGCATATTTTTTCTTTCGGGACAGAGTTTCCTCTATCGCGTGGATCTTTGGCTCTTTATGATTTATCCTGCAAGGTTTGTCATTATTCATTACATGCTCCTTTGGTATCTTATGTGTTTATTGGAGCAGTTATGTTCACGACATTGGCGATATGTTAATGACTTTGTTTATATTGCTTCTTGAGTGGTATCGCGGCCCGATTTTATGTTCGCGACAACATTATGATACCTTTGTTGCAACCATGTTTCTTAATATTATCCATGATCCTATCGTGACCAGGAAAGTCTATCGCGACAAAGTCTTGTCGCTACTTAACCTGATTTCTTGTTGCAGCTTCACTTTGATGTTGCGACATAGTCTCTTGGTGTTGTAGAGGTTTTTTTTTCTGTTGCGACCAGGTTTTTATGTCGCAACAAGACTATCCGTGTTCAACTTATTTTTGTGTCGCGACCTTAATATTTTGGTCGCTACATCAAAACTTCTCTTCAGCTTGAAGTATGTCGTAGTATTGAACTCTTTTGTTCCAACCAGGTCAATTCACTAAGTTAGCATCACTTGTCGCGACTTTATTTCTCTGTCAGGACCAGAAATCTTGTCTTTCCGTGTCGCGACATAACTTCTTCATATAGTGTCACGACATAGATTGCCTTATCGTGAGAGAGGTCTTTCTTCTGCGTATTCTTTATGTCTCAATAGGTTTTTCCAAGTTGTGATAACTTGTGTCGCGACAAGAAAAGATTTTGTCGTGACATAGATTCTGCCTTCTATTTTCATTATGTCGCAACATAAACTGATCTATCGCAGTATTCTTCCTATATTGCTCTTTAATTTCTTGTCGCGACATAAGATACCTCATCGTGACAGAATTTCTACTTTCTTCCTGTTTCCAGTGTCGCCACAGGAGCTTTTATGTCGCGATAGGTTCTTCTTGGTGTTGACATCCAGTTGATAAACCTTGTCGCAACATTAACATTCTTTGTCTCAGCTGACTTTTTACATTCTTCTCATGTTCTTTCGCAACATGCTATCTTTTGTTGCAACATAGCTCTTCTTATACATTCAATCCCTTGTGTTGCGACAGAGGAAATATTGTCGTGACAAATTTCCTTAGCCATTTGCTTATATGTTTGTTGCGACACACAGAACTCTGTCGCGACATAGACTGCTGCAATTGCTCTTTTTCTCTTCTTTCTTACTGAAATTTTCTCCTTTTTGAATTAAAACCTGCAAAACACAAAGTTGGTGAATAATCCATAATTTGGCATTAAAACATATCTGAATATACTAAAAATAAGCCAGAAAAATGGATTAAAAATAGACGAGTTTAAGACTCATCAGCATGCATATGAGATATTCACTTTCCATTATTCTCATATTCATAAAGAGCACTTTCACATATCTCTTATCATCATAGGAATGTATTCTATGTTACTTTATATACCAATTATACATGTATTCTCTTTTCTTCACATGGCTAGAATTCATGTCCTTTATTATTCCATTCTATTTATTCCATATTATTTAGCATTAAATCATATAAATTTTAGGTGAATTTCTTTATCTCACTTAGCTAAGTTATATTGACTTATTTTCATACAAAACCATCTCCAATAATACTTTGAGAGTATATAAGAGACATTTAGATGTCTCCAAATCCTATAGGAGAGGACATGAAAATCCTTTCCCAAAACAGGGTCCGACTTCCCTTAATTTTTGGGTACAATGAGTTCAAAATCTCAACATATTTCCTTCATGCACTTTGTCCCTCTATGAATCTATTTTACTCAGAAATTGGAATCACTCCATTTAAATAATTCAAACTCAAGTTATGGCATTTTAATGTCAAGCCCAGGTATGTTTGCTCGATTTACTGCTTGGTACCTCTTGTGAGACTAGATTTGAGGAAATCTGCTCATAATTTGACACTAGTTCCTTCTACTTAGTTGAAGCTACAGTGTTAAGAGTTCTTCTCCAATTGGAATCATCCAATTTGGACTACCAAAACTCAAGATGTGTCCTAAACAATCAGAACTGCTATGTTTTCAAAAATAGAACCTGTAACCGGTCTTTAGACCCAAATTAGAGGGTCTTAAAGTCACATTAATACTTTAGGATTTGCTTGGAAAATGTATTCACGAGGTCTTGGAAAACTGTTCTCAAGCGAAATTTAGAAATTGGAGCACTCTAGGCCATGATATGGCCAAATAAGTCACTTAGGGTTTTGGGGAAATTTTGGCGTATGCTAAAACCTGACATTTCCTTTATACAAAACTCCTCGATTGGGGACCCTGAGCCAAATAACGATTGCCAACAACACAAACCATAAAGAATTGATCTTGAGAGTCTGACACCTTGATTCCTTCTCTTCAAACTTTGCTTTTTTTCTCTTATTTTCTTTGCTTTCTTCTCGAATTATGCAAAGAAGTAAGAACCTTGTTTTTCTCTTTGCTTGAACCAAAAACTAAATAAGCTTGATGGAGAGCACAAGCTGCTGATCTCTTTCTCCACAAAACACCGGTGCCTAAGCTCTCCCCATACCCAAATTGGATTTTTCCCCAATTATAAGACAAGTTTGTCTCCTTATTTGGCTTCCACTTTTAATTTTTGCTATTGGGTCTTTCTATTTCATTCTAATTGTACATCAACTTATCATAATTATTGTAATGCCCTGAAAATACCCTAACAGTTTTATAACATGTTCAGGGTGTAAAATAAATTAAATTGTATTTTTTCAGCTTTTAAATTGTTAAAAACGAAAAATGATAAAAACAGAAAATTATCTGAGAGTCGAGATAAATTTGGTATGATGTCAAATGAGGAGCCAAGGGTCATAAATAGAGATATAAATGCAAAATGAAAATGTGATAAAGTGTATTGCAAATGAAAGTGAAATGAAGCCTTAAAAATGCAAAAATGAGAAAAGAGGAATTTGTGGGCTAGCCAAACAAGGCTTTTGCTCCATGAAATCAAGGATTAGGGTGATCAAGAGGAAGAAGGAAGATTGGTGTTGAAGAATCAAAGATTTTAAGGTAAGAAATCAAACCCTAACTTTCCTTAATGTTGTGTTTGGGTTTAGAAAAGAATACAAGTTGGTATAAAAATGATGTTGATTGGTTTATTTCGGTTTAGGGGGGTTGCTTTAAGTTGTTATATGGTTGTTTAGATTAGTGTTGAGGAATTTTGTATAAAGGAAATGTTAGGTTTTAGGGAATGCTGTCAAATTTTCGAAACCATTGTTTTGTTTTAGCATAACTTGTATCGCCCATCCAGATCAGTAATTAAATTTTGGGTAAACTAGACTTCTATGATAACAAATCTCTCTGAAATAAGTGTATCCAAATTCGGACCTCATTGGACCCAGCAAATTCGTCAAAGTGAGGCTATGTTTTTGGGTCAATTAAGTTCGGTTACGTCTGATTTTGGTGTTTGAAACGATTTCAATATTTAGGCCATAAGTGGGAGTTTCACTCATCCAAATTGAGTGATTTAAATTTTAAAATTAGAAACTAGATTTCTATGAGAAAATTTTTTCATGAAATAGGTAATATTCAAATTTGGACCCCATTAGACACAGAAATTCGATGCAAGGGCCTTTGTTTTGTATTGAAAATGGAATAGTCGGATGTTTAGGACATCTCTTGGGTTTCGATTAACCGAATTGGATGATTCAATTTATGAATAAAATAGATTTATAGAACGATGGAATTGAAAGAAGTTGGAGTAAAATATGGCTCATTTGTTTCCCGAGAAGAAAATTTACACAAAGTGAAGGTGTGTTTGGTAGAAAACAACCCTAACTAGAAACCTAAGCCAATTGATATTGTTCTCTAATTGTGATGGATTAGGGGTTGGCGACGAGGAAAACCTGAATTGAAATCGAGATTCTGAGGATAGGAATCAAAGTGCGGTGACCTTTTTGGTTCGTTCTCTATTCTTCTGTTCTTATTTCAAGTATCAAAATTGTTTGCATAATTATTGAAATGATTTTCAATAAAACTGCATATTGATTTATTTTAAGTGAATTGAGAAAATTGATTGCCATGAAAAAAAAATTGTATAAGTATTGAAATATGCTACTTGAGTATAAATGTATATACCCTATTGTAAATTTCTATGATTGATTTTTTTAATGCCCTTAATAGAATGTTATCCGTCATATTCGAGTTAAGGATAGATTAGTATACCAATAAAGAGGTCAAACTAGCGATCTCTTGTGAATGAAGCGTAATGTAGTGTCACTCCGTCATGCTTGGCGGAGTGATATCGGTAGTGTTCGCTAAAATGATTTTTAATGTGGTCGACAGCCCGGTGGGGTATGCGATTATAAAACCTTTTTACTTTGACGCAGCCCGGCGGGACCGTGCCGTGATTAGTTATCCTCACGCCTTTGGCGTTATCTAGGAATTCGTTTTAAGGGCAAAATGATAAGAATATTTGTGAAATGTCCATGATTTGTGTTTTGAATGATTTATTGCATATAAAGTGCATAATTGGAATGATCAATGAAGCGTAAATGAATGTATATGAATGAATATATGTATTGTATTTGCATTGATCATTCAAAGATTCAAAGCATGAACTGAAAAAATTGCATGATTTGACTTAAGTATTGGGAAATGGAAGAATACTTATAGAGCTAGCTAAGCATGAAAGTGCTTAGTGCGTTGCTTTTATCATAGCGTAGGTATCGGGTGAACGGGTATGAAGACGTAGACCGCAGTGAATCAGAGTCATCGTCAAAGCCACATGAAGGATAAGTAAAGCTCCGTCACATGCATACATGAAATTATTAGACTCATTTTGTAAAAACACTATTATGAAAATTGAACTCTTATTATGTTTTGTAAATATTTGGATATTGAAAATGGCTAATAATGCTGCATTGTATAAATGTGGGAAATGGACCAAATGGGTATGAAATGCCACATCGAATGAAAAGAGTTTGTGATCAAATGATGGAGTTGCTTATGTTAAAGTGGTATTTACGTATATATATTTTCATTGAGTATTTGAAATGTGTTTGAAAAAGTAATTGTATTTGTATTATTTGAAATGATTAAAAAAAAAATGAAGAGTGAGGACCGCATCCATGGTCAGTTCGACCTCAGGGTCGGTCACGGCCCGAGGCGCGAGGCCGCCTGATTGAGTAGTGTTATCGAGCCTAGGTTTAGGCGGTTCTACAAAATGATTTTGAAATTGTTTATGACATGCATTGCATTTTCATATAAGGATGATGTGATACGATGCCGAGACATCGGTCTTAATGAGTAAGCATGGATGGCTCAGGACCCCATAAGGTCAGAGGTGACTTAGGAAGTCGCCCAAATAGCCCTGCTAGTGTGGAAGGTGGGCAAGCCTCCCATGCTCCATCGATTAGTAAGCAACGTCAAGCAGCAGGAAGTGTTATAGATATCCTGCAGCGGATGCTAGCTCGAGACTACTTTATAAAGAGTGGCACAACCCATTTACGATTGTTCCTCGACCCAGTCGACCATAGAGAAAATGGCAAAATATCGACCCCTGGATTTCCTAGGGAAGAAAGACGATGAGCCTTCCATGGTGGAAAATTGGCTCGAAAGAACTGAAGGAATGCTGTGGAAAATGCATTGGACACCAGAGCAGAATTTAGAGTGTGCGACCTCTTTACTACAAGATGAGGCTTACCAGTTGTGGGTTTTAGTGACTAGGACCGCACCATCGGAGAGTGTTACATGGGAGTTCTTCTTGGAAGAATTCAGGAAGCAATATGTGGGTCGTATCTATCTGAGCAATATGAGAGAGAGTTTCATAATTTGAAACAAAGACAGATGAGTGTGATTGAGTATCAGAGAGAATTCACCCAGTTTAGAAAGTATGCTCCTGAGATGCTAGTGACTAAGGAAGAGAAATGCCGCAAGTTTGAATATGGCCTCAATGACCCTATTCGGGCCCATTTCACAGGATTTTGCCATGATGACTTTTCTAAAATTGTGACATGTGCTCTAAATGTTGAAAGAGTAAAGAAAGAAGAGTATGAAAGAAAAGAAAGAAAGAAAACGAGGAGTAAGAAAAACCTACAGACGGTCAGTTCTTATCGGCTGATAAATTCAAAGGACCCACCGGGGTTCTAATCAACCTCTGACTCGAGGATCGGCAGGCTAGGTAGTAAGACTATTCTCTAGGCACCATCGATTGCTAGTGCCTTTAGGAGGTTCTTGAGAGGACCGGCTAGTCCTTATTGCACACATTGTGGGAGGAAACATAAAGGAGAGTGTTGGAGATTGACAAGTGCTTGTTTGGTATGTGGACCTCTAATGAGCATAAAGAGTGAGAGTTTATCCACCAGAAGGCCGTTAGGATGCCTTATTCAGTTGAGATGGATTTAGTAGTATAGAAGAGAAAGCAGGGCAGCCAAGAGTGTTGCATCATCAGAGTGCAACTGAGACAAGCGACACATCTTATGGGTAGACGGGATGCTCATGCTTGGCCAGGCATATGTGAAGGCGGTGGAAGAAGATGCCTTTGGATGTGATAGTTGGTAATTTCTATATCTTTGAGACTATTGTACATGCATTGATAGATCCAGGTTCAACCCACTCTTATATTTGTATAACCATTCCGAGTTTAGGTAATTTATTGATGAGTCTTAAACTCATATATTTTAAATCCATTTTTCTAGCATGTTTTTAGTATTTTCAAAGCTATTTTAATGCCAAATTCTGGAGTATTTACAAACTTTGTGTTTTGCAGGAGTTAATTCAAAAAGGAGAGATTTCTAGCAAGAATGAAGAGAAAAACAGCAATTGCAGCAGTCTCTGTCGCGACAGAGTTTGGTGTGTCGAGATAAAAGTCTAAGAAAATGGATAGAAAACTGTGTTGCAACAATATTTTCGGTGTCGTAACACAAGATCTAAAAATTGGCAGATGAGCTATGTCGCAAAAAAAAAAAAAGAGTCATCAGAACCCAATGTGAAAGGCTTGAATGAGACAAAAGATTAGTTATGTCATGACATAATGAAAGATCGAAGGTGTTAATCTATGTCATGACATAATCTACTCTGTCGCGACACTAACTCTTGCAACATGGAGGAGCTGGTTGAGACAAAAGAGAGCACTGAAAGAAGAAGTTCTACCACATAGCAATGCAGAGTGTCAAGACAAATGACGCCACTTGTCAACTAGCCCGGGTCGCAACAAAGGAACCAACGCGGCAAATGATACTTTGTTTTCGGCGAAATATCCATGTCGTGACATGGATCTTGGACAACACAAACACGCAAATGTCGAATAGAGAGTGAGAAAACGAGGTCGCGGCTGCACTTTTCCGTGTCACACAAAGGCCTCAACACGTAAAGAAATTCACATAACAAACCGTAGCGACACGATTAAGCTGAACACAAAAGAGTCTTATCGCAACATGAAAACTGGGTCGCGACAACAAATATTGACAACACTAAGAAGCCATGTCTCAACATCAGAACAAAGCCGCAAACGCAAAGTCGCTTCTCGCGGCAACAAGCTCACGCACACTTATTGGTCGTGGATGTAAAATGTAGATAATGCACGACAGTTGTCGTTAAACATAACCTCGAATGCATGTCGCGCGACATGAAATGTGTCCTGGTCAGACACCAACTTTGAAGCCGCATTTGAAATCATATGACATGATTATCATGTTGGTAAGATGAACTTTGAAGAATGTACAAATGATATTTGATAGGTTGAAACTCTGACAGAAAGACATAATTAAAGGAAAGTAAAGACTGTCAGAACAAAAATAGGGTTGTCACAACTGAAGAAGAAGGAGGCAGATCTTTAAGTCACTTCCACAGCATCTGATCGATACTTGCAACAAAGACTCCGCAACAAAGACACCAACAACAAAATTTGTATCCTATATTTCTCCCATCGCCAGAATGCCATCACAAGATATTCAGTATTCAATGACGGGGGTTTTCTTCAGACAAATGATTTAAGTGAAGTAAAAATGGTGAATTAAATTTGGATTTTAAGGCTCAGGTAAAAACAGGAGATCAAGGTTCACCGACTAAAACCAAAATAAGAAAAAATGCAAAGAACCTCGTTATGTCGCCACCGCTATTTTAAGGTAACCAACATGCCCCCGGTATTTTTTCCTCACACTGAGGATGACATATCATTTCCGAACCGGATCTTCGCTATTTTTAAAAACTAAACCCTATGACTTTTGAAACATATTTCAAATGGGCATAAATGTTCAGCAAAGGAAAACATCCCAAAACCCTACTCACGATAACTAGCAAGAAACAACTAACCGAGCCTCAATGGATCAGCGAAAAGTATCCATTGAACCCCAAAAAGCTTGCCAAGTACACATTAAAGAGAGTATATTTAGAGACTTAATCCTAATGAAGCAGAACGCAAAACAACCATAAATACGTGGTTAAAAATGTGGGAACCGCTGGGCTTTTACCCTTAAACTTAGCAAACAGTCTCCTTTTCAGATGAGGTCTAATGGAATATCCTGAGTTGTCATCCTCGTATGAGTGCTCTGCACTTCAAAACTAGTTAAAAAGGTTAAATGAAGCAGCCAGGAAAACGGAGCTCAAAGCTCCCCAAAATTTATCAGGATGTTGATCGATAGTTTACAAACCTCGACTCTAGCTTATATAGTGTGCGTGAGCAAGGAAAATTACAAAAACAACCAAACAAAGGCTATTATAAGGGTAGAAAAGAGAAAAACCAAACTGATCAAGAAAACAAAACAGAGCTAAAAAATTTCGCTATGCACAATGATTTTCGCTATCATATCGAAAATTCGCTATGATAGCTTAAAATTCATATCATAGCAAAACAGAATAATGAAAAATTGAAATTTTCGCTATGTACGCGATTTCTCGCTACCGAAGGAGCACTGCTATCATAGCGAAATCACCCAACAGAAGGAATTTCCAAAGACTGCTCCACGGTCACTCATCTCACCGCTCCCTCGCTTCCTTTTCTTCTATTTTCGCTTCCTCTGGTCCACATCTATGATGCCGAGTTTGACTCGAATTCTTCATGTTTGACCTCAATGTTACATGATTAGCTCGACAAAACCCAAAATTTGCCATAAAATGGCATCGAGAATAGTAGGGACCTTTAATGTAAATTAAGTTAATTAGAATGATTAATATACAAAAAGCACCTAAAATCTATAATAAATAAGGTTCAAAATAACACTTTTGGGCACTAATCGCACAAATCCTCTATCGGACACAACTTCTAGGTTGCCACGCAGAAGCCGCAATCGGGCCATAATATTAGGGATCTACATAGCCCTTCACTTTGTGGCCCAAACTTTAGGCTCTATAAATAGAAACGATCATGGAAAGCTTAGTAAGGGCCAACAAGATCTATTTAACTAGAGTACCCGGGGAGTCGAGGACTATTTTCATTTTTTTCTTTTTTCATTTTTCTTTTCTTCGTAGATTGGGGATTTAGCGTAGGACTGCTTAATTTGTTTAACGGATCCAAACAAAGAATTGTCTAAGTTTTCAAGTTGAATTTAAACTCAAATTCATTTATTTATTATCGTTAATCACCAATCCTAGACAAAAAGCTAGAACTCATTTCTTCAATTATCATGGGCGTGGAATTTCTTCCTCACTATTATTTCAGTGTATACTTTATAATCCGCTGAGAATACAACTTCTGCTAGGAAATATTTGATGTTAGTTATGGTCTTTTCTACACAATGAGAAGAAAATTTCTTGAGTTAAATTTTGAATTTATTTAAATGGTGTTGTTCTTGAAATTAATTGTTCCCAATTTTAGTAGCTTATACCCATGAAAGACTATTGTCCTGCCTGATTTCCGTAGAGGCCCTCTGAAAAGGATGAGATGGAGATTCCTGAGAGCTTAGACTAGTTACTTGGGGGTATGCTAGACTAATATTGAAGAACTAATGAGCTTTGAAAGGTTACTTAGATAAATCCTCAATTTGCTCATAGTTTGAGAATGGGTTGAGTGATATATCAATTTAATTAATTAGAGATCTCTCCTTGGTCTGGAAGAATGATCTTGGATCTGTTAGCATGAGATCTTAATCAAGGAAAGAGAAAATCCTTCGCATCTTAAGATCTAGACATCATTCATTTTGTAGAAATCTAGCAATCGCCCCGTTTCGAAGCACAAATCAATCATAAGAAATGGGTATGAAGTATTGGAAAAGAATCAAATCTTACAGAAACAATTACAAGTAATTGATTAGAATCATGATTCGTAAATGAACAGAGCCTCTCGCCTGAAAAGTATGCGGTGTTAGAGAGGAACAAACATAATACCTTCCTCTCGACAAATTCGCATTCCAACTCATGGAAAATAGAATGAGATTATGATGCAGAATTGGATAATTTCACAAAGAAAGTGAAATCCCAAGTCTACTCAAGAATAATCCGGTTCAAATTCCAATATATTTAGATTTAAATTTTTCCCTTTTATTTTAAATGTAGGATTCCAGTTATTAAAATTCTTATTAGGTTACTAAATTTTCTTTGAAATGGACGTTCAATTAGTGTAGAACTTGAGTAGTTGGGGTAATTGAAGTTTAAATTCTTTTCAATCTTTGTGGGAACGATATCCGGACTTGCTGATTCACTTCACATTGTGACGACCTAAGTAATTTGCGCTTTTAAGACCAAATTAAATCTTTAATTGATTTTAGTGACAAAAATTATTCTTCTATGAGCATACCGTATATTTCATTTTAATGTTTTGGCGATATTTACGGGACCAGGTAATAGTCCTGAAGTGGTGAGTGTCAATGTGCACTGTATACATGCAAATAATTCCAACAGTTTGCGCCGTTGCCGCAGGATTTTAATCAGCCTATGTTTATAATTTTAGTGGTAGTGTCAGAATTTGTATATATCGTATATCTTAATGTTTTTTTCCGCTGCTGTTTGGGATCAAGGAATTTAAAAATCATTATTCTGATAAAAGAGAAAATGCTAATTTCTGGACATTTTTCTTATGTTTTTACAAAAATTTTTAAAATCAACAAAAATAATTTTAGTCAAGCTAGCATCGAATAAGCTACTGATCTTTTTGGAAGCTTAATAGATATATAATTTTTTGTTATCACTGACTCTATTTGATCTCAGTGTGTTTCCAATTTCAGAAAAATATTAAATGCATCGAAAATCAGAAGCAGAACTGCTACTTCAAGATACATAAATTAAAAGAACCCTGAAAAATCTGAGAAAAGCTACCAGTGCTGAAGATAGAAGTATGGCTAATCAAATAAAAAGATTGCAGATTATTCTAGAAGAAGAAGAAGCAGAGAAACAACAGAGGCTCAATATTAAATGGAGGAATTCTTGAGGCCCACCATCACAAAGGTCACTGGGTCAGGAGACAACCCCTTATTGAAGTAAACAATTTTGAGTCAAGCCACTTTGATTACAATGGTAAGCAACACCCGGGCCCACTCGCACCCTTTTCGAAGATCTAAATGAGCAATCGAGATTTACGAGATGGAAAACACTGTGAAACTGAATGGAGTAAGACTAGATGTGATCAAGCTTCAACTCTTCCCATTTTCATTGAGAGGCGTGGCAGCCACATGGTTTGACTCACTGCTAATGGGATCAATGAATACTTGGGAAGAATCAGGAGGCACTATGAGCAGATATTTTTTCCTCCAACTCACCACGAGAAGATGGAGAACACGTTCAAGCAAGTGAGGATGAGAGTTCCCTACAATCGCATGAGAGGTTCAAGAGATTGGTTGAAGAGGTGCCCGTATGCATGGGATAGATTTGATAACCCATGACATTTTTCAATATACATGAATTATACCTCCAAAGGTGATACCTGATAACTCATTGTGGAGGTTTTAAAAGAAGAAGTGTAGAGGAGGCAAGGCAAGTTATAGAAGACCTTGCCAAATGCAACTACAAGACTCCATCTGAATCTTCAGGAGCAGCAGCAGGATGAGGGGAAATGGTCTGATTAGATTGGCTAGAACTACAGCCATAGAAGCTAAGCTTGATGCAATTATGAATAATGAGAAACAGGAGCATGCACACTACACATGAAGTCGAAGAGCAGCTGGAGAGAAGGGAAGGAGGGAAAAGAGGCGAGGGGTGATATAGGAATAAGAGTCCCACTGTCGAGAGAAACAAAGTATATGAATGAGCAGAGAAGTTACAACTTCAAGCATAACCCCAACTTGCCAACATACTACACTCCAGCACTGAGGAACCATGAAAGCTTTTCGTATGGTGGGGGAGCACAACAGGGCCCTAGACATGGACAGAACTACCATCAAGTTTATACTCAGCCTGGGTTCCAATAGCAGCAGCAAAATAGGGACAATAGAGGAGAGTATTAAGGGTAAAAAATAACTCAAACCTTTGAAGATCAGGTGCTGCAATTCATGACAGAAAACAAAAGGATCTTGAATGTGCATGAGAAAAAATTGTTGAACTTGAGAATTTCCAAGCTAACACAACCGTGTTTCAAACAAATATCAATGCTACATTGAAAAACTTGGAGACTCAAGTAGGGCAGATGGCCCTATCCTTGCAAAGCTAATCCAGAAATACATTTCCCAGTAGTACTTATATCAATCCTAAAGATTCTACACCATCTGAATGATAGCAAGGATGAAATGCAAGGAAGCAAGAAAATGTGTGACAAAGCATGCATGGAGATCAACCAATGAAGAAAAGCTCACTAGAGGAGTAAGCAAAGGATGCTAAAGAAAAGACAAATTACAAGAACGTCTAGCTAGGGACACTAAACTGGTAGCTTTTGGAGGCAAACTCTGCCAGAATTTTCTATTTTTTGTTTTTGCTTAGTCCGGTTTATTCAAGAGAATTTTACATTTGATGTTCATTTAATATGTTAGTAGTTTTATTTTATTTGTTGTTGCTTTTCAAGAAAATTAAGCAAAATTCAAAGAAGAACCATTTTAAGAAGCAAATTGTTTCCAAAAGAAAATATGCAGAAAATGACTATAAGGGTGAGTAATCTGTCAACTCTAACTGTTCAAGGATAATGCATATCTCGAATGTTTTGGGAATGTTATGTTGCTTTAATGAAACATATTCTGAATATCAAAGTGAATATTGAATTAAGAATTGAGATATGTTAATACTAAGTAAAGATTTTGATGGTTAAAACAAGTTTTCACAAGTAGTCACCGAGTATGAGGATATGTTTTTTTAAAATTTTTATGAGAGAAAACATGAGAGTACTTTAAAACTTCAAATATGTTGCAAATACGTTTTTCTAAGTCGCGACACAGTTGAATTAGGAAGCAAGTTGAAAAAAAAGAAAATTATGTCGCAACATAAGTCTATTTTGTCGCGACATAATTTTCAATTGATCTTGCAGGTCATTACACTGGCTACTCGCCAGGTCGCCACATTTGGACAGCCTCATTTACAAATAATGATGAACTCACGCGACACTTTCAGATGTCGCAATAGAGAATTAATGATATATAGACCTGAGGGCAGTATTTATCACAACATTTAATGTAGCACACAATGAATTAGTTGGCTTATAAATGGAAAATTCTTGAAAACTGAATAGCCACCTTTCTCATAAACTCTCACCTGTCTCAGCTTCTTTACTCGAGTCTCTCTCATCTCACTCTCTAAAACCTTAGAGTTCAGAAACCCTAACATTACCATATCTAATCTTACCACCCTGATTCCAAACATCCAAGAAGTCATGGAAGAGTACACTGAGCTAGAGAATCAAACAGAGCAAGGTTTTGAAGCAACAATTAGGCAAGTTGAGGAAAGGGATGATGACAATGTATGAGAATCATCAAATGCTGAATGAACCAAGAAAAAGAAAAAGGGGAGCGGATGAAGCCAGAGCAAGAAACTTAATTTCAGAAAAGGCAGCATCTTTGATGGAAGGAAGTCTGAAGAATAGAGGCTTCATTGCTGAGAGAGGGTTCAAAAACATTATCTCTCCTTTTGCTGAGGTGCTAGAAATGAGAACGGCAATGTCATTAGAACACAAAGACTTTAGTCAGGCTTCCTGGGGTGAAAGAATTCATGTAAACATGGTGGAAATGAAGAAAATATGTGTCAGAGGCCACAGGTGAGTCTCAGAGAGAAAAGATAAACAGATCGGCTCAACTGAAAGGTGCAAAAGAATGGTCTAAGTTCAAGAACGTTAAATAAACTAGGAACACCGTAAAAGAGTAGACCACCATGGCAGAAAAGGCTAATTGGAGGGACACAAGATAAACCTTCTAGGATCCATTTCAGAGGAGACTTAACCGAAGAAGCCAAGGTAATGGTTCTACTTTACAGAAGTTATGTTCCCAAGGCCATCTAAGCATCTAAGTATAGTTGGAAGAGGAGGCAATCCTCCATCACAAGGGTTACAAGATAAATGTGGGAAAGATTATTAAAAATTCTATCTCACATTGTTGAAAGCAAACGCAGAGGGATGATCTCCACACCCAAAGAATAATAACCAAATTTCGTATCCAAGGGGGAGTTAAGGAAGAATGGGGGATCGAGGAACTATTTCAGCCTCCGACTTTAATGTATAACAAAAGGACCAAAGAACAGAGGGAAGGGCAAGGAAAAAGAAACAAAAGAAGGAAAAATGAAGGAAGGTTGCACTAAGCTAGAACAATGGGAAGACAAAATTCCATTGCAATCAGAAGCTTAGAGGAGTCAAAGCCAATTCTGGGGTGCACCCTCAGAGCTGAGACAAACCCAACATGAACAAGCTGAAAGTTCATGATAAAATTGCAATTAATCAGAATTGATAAAATTGCTGATGACTATGCGGCAGGAGATGAAAGAGAAAATGACCGCTTAAAGACACGCCTCCAAATTTGTGGATATATTTTATCAAGAGCTCAAGAAGGGACCATAATTTAGAAGATGCACTGAAGAAAAGGGATGAAGAGTGGAGAGCAGAAATAGAAAAAAAGGACATAGAGTGGAGAACAACCTTAAGAGATAGAGACAATGCATTGAAGCCAAGCATGGATTCAAGAGATAATAACTACATGAAATACCAGGATCCGCCAACAGTTTTCGCATGATGAGCTATGAGGTTAAAATAACAAGATTGTTCTTCGAATTCTAGCTATGAGGCAAATGAAAGAACTATTAAGAGAGCAATGCCAAGATCCTAGATCATTATGAAGACGTCGTAAGAAGAAGATACTTCTACCACAACTGAATCTGGGATCGTAGACCCAACACTATATCCCCGTGGTGTCATTGCACTCCACCTATACCCTTAAACCAACCCGCATTCATCAAGGTGCACTTTCACACCTGTATGGAAGCAAAGATAAAACTCCTAGAACATCAGGGAAAAAGGAACCACCTGATAGATATGCAGAAAAATCATCTAAGGATGAAGTAACCAAGGAGAGGCCGAAGGAATAAAATGAACAATACACTACCTCCTCCAATTCTCATCTTTGTACCAAAGCCATCTCCTTAATAAAATAAAATTACGCGGCACTTTGTATCTTCTTTGTGTTTTTGCTTGTTTTTTATTGATGTGTTTTAATTAATTGTCTTTGTTTCAATGTTTGTCATCTGCTTAGTTGAATAAAGAAGAAATCAGCTACTTGGATCTAATTATTTATTAGTTTAGCACAATGGTTTGAAATTGTACTTGATTAAGGCAATTCATGTGCTGTATTGTTTTTGAGTTGAATGCATGATCAAATTAACTCTTTTACTTGATTAGAACAAACCTCATAACCAAACAAACCTAAGTATAATTGAAATTATGGTAGGCATCAATGAATTGGAAAAGGAAGTTGCATGTGTAAGCTCAAATGAAGTTTAAGGTTCAGATTTAGGAAAATGTATTAAATAGACAACACAAATAAGACTTTTTGTAACCAGGAGTAAACAAGAAGGTCAGTGAAAGTCCTGAAAAACAATGCACATGGTCAAAATGTTCCTTAACAAATTGAAAAGGATTAGGGACATCTTCTGGGTTCAGTCACAGTCAAACAGTTCAAGGTCCTAGAACTTGTTAGATTATTAGTCAAGGTGAAATCCTAGGCAATACCACTAACAGGAAGTGATATAGGCCATCCTTGGAAGTTTGAGCCTTTCAAGCCTACCCTCATAATATGCATAAGCATATACTCTAATTCCATATTTGAGCCAAATTGTCTAGTTTCTTCATTTAAACAGCAATTAGAAGCCTCAAACCCTTCTTTTATTCTAATCCTACAGTAAAGAACCCTTATTTACCCAAGTTTCAGGATAAGAACTTCAAAATACAGAAAATAACAAGTTTGGGGGAATGTTATATTGATTTAGGTAAAATGAATATGATGGAATGCAGAAGAATGGAGAAAATGGAAAGATGGGTGAAATAAAATTGTAATAATAAGGGATTAAAGTTTATCTGTATCTCTTAATATTTAAATGGTAAGATGCTATTTAATCTTAATGCTGATCAAGGTATGCTAACCCAGTCTAGTGTGTACACACAAGACATCGTGACTAATCCTAAAAAAATTTTGACAAGTAAAAGAAAAAAAAAATGGGACTTCTCTCTAAAAGATGCAAAGCTGAGAATATGCAGTATGATACATCAAGGATAAGTTAGGAGGAATATATTTTTCATAAATTAGTAGAAAAGAAAAGGATGAAGGATAGAGGCAAAGATACACACTTGAAGAGTGGAACTGCAAAGTTTAGTTTCAAATTTCCACTTATCTACCCACCACCAAGCCAAACTCATAGCCTAAAAGACTTAATTGATTCAAGGTGGTATCATTCATTAGTGGAGATCACGATAAAAAGCACATGAGACTTTGAAGAGTTAAAAAGAAATCAAGGGCTACTATGTAGAGTCCTTAAGATTAGAAAACAAATGGCAAACTAACTAGTTTCAATCAGAGGCTGATTAAAAAGGATTGCAGTGCAAACAAAAATGTCCTTGCCAAAATAAAGCTAATTATATGAGAACAAACAAAATCTTATTTTGTCAAAAGCAAAACTTAAGTCAGGAATTTGATGAGTCTTAAACTCATATATTTTTAATCCATTTTTTTGGCCTGTTTTTAGTATTTTCAAATCTATTTTGATGCCAAATTATGGAGTATTTACAAACTTTATGTTTTGCAGAAGTTAATTCAAAGAGGAGATTTACAACAGAAGAAAGAGAAATATAATTAGAGCAAATTCACATGACAGAGTTCGGTGTGTCATGACAAAAAGCCCACAAATGGCTCGAGAATCAGATTCAACAATATTTCAGTGTCAATACAAGATCTAAAAATTGGCAGATGAGCTATGTCGCAAAAAAAAAAAAAGAGCCTATCGCAACCAGAAATAGGAAGAAGCTAGCTGAGACAAAGATTAGTTATGTTGCGACATAATGAAATATCAGAAGGTAGAATCTATGTCATGACATAATCTACTGGTCAGCGAATACTCAACTCGCATGAGGGAGCCGGGTCAAGATAAAAGAGAGCACCGAAAGAAGAAGTTCGGTCACACAAGAAAATTTATGTCACGATAAATGATCGCCACTTGTCAACTAGCCTGTCGCAACAAAGGAACCTAACGCTGCAACATACTTCGCCGAGGAAATAAGTCTATGTCGCGGATACATCTGATGCCACAACATAGAAATACCGAACGAGCGAACGAGGTCGTGATGCACTTTTCCAGTTACTACAAAGGTCAACACACGCAAAGAAGTTCCGGTCACCATAACAAACTAGGTCGCGATAGAACGATTAAGTTTAACACGTATAGGTCGCAACATGAAAAATGGGTCACAGCAGCCATTGACAACACCAAGAAGCCATGTCGCACGACTAACAGTTAAAACAAGAAATCGCTTCGCAACAGTTCTCCGTCAGCGAAGCCGCATTTTATGGGTCACACAACGCACGCAGCCAGGTTGTAACATAACCTGAACAGAGATGTTGTCGCGACATGAAAACTTGGGTCGCGACACCAACTTGTAGAAGCTGCATTGAAACTATGTTGCGACATGATTATCGATGTTGCGACATAATTGTTTGAAGAATGCACAAAATATTGTCACGACAAAGAAAACTCACAGACAGAGCACAACCAAAGAAAGAAGACTGTCAGAACAAAGACAATTATTATAAACTAAGTAAGAAGGAGCACAAATCTTCAAGTCGCGACAGATGACTGCATACCTGCAACAAAGACCTACAACAAAGACACAAAACTCTGTCGCGACACAACTTCTAGGTTGTGACAAAGAAGGCAAATATGGGGAATAATTTTTAGGGATTCACACATAGCCTCAATTTTAGGGCCTAAACTTTTAAGGCTCTATAAATAGAAACGACTGCGGAAAGTGAGGCAGTCAGTCAGCATCGGACAAACCAAAGTACTTGGGAGCTGAGGACTCTTTATTATTAATTTTCTTTTATTTTTCTTATTTTTCTTTTCTTCGTAGATTAGATTTAGCGTAGGATTGTTTAATTACATCGGATCCAAACAAGTAAATGTTTGAAGTTTTGAAGTTGAATTTAAACTCGAAATTCATTTACGACATCATAATTCAATAACCTCAGACAAAAGGTAGAACTCATTTCTTCACTGATCAAGCATAAGTGGAATTTTCCTGATCATTATTTCAATGTATAATGTAATCCAGTTTTCGAGAACACAACTTCAAGCAGGTGATTCATGTTAGTTAAGGCCTTTTCTCGCACAAAGAGTAAGAAAAATTTTGTTAATTTAATTTATTTTAACAAATACTTGAACACTGAGTCTTGAATTTTAGCAGCTATAACCCCATGACACTATTGTCTGGCTCGAGCTTCAGGAGTCCTCTGAGTGATACTGTAGATGATCTCAGAGCTGTAATTCGCCATTTAAAGGCTAGACTAATATTGAAGAACTAATGAGCTTTGAAAGGAATGAACTTCTCAATTTGGTTCTAACAGTTTGAGAACGGGTTGAGTGATATATCAATTTAATCAATTAGAGATCTCTCCTCAACTGAAGAATGATCTTGATCTCGTGTTAGCATGAGATCTAATCAAGGAAAGAGAAAACTCTTTCAGATCTTAAGGACGAGACATCATTCATTGTGTAGAAATCTAGCAACTGCCTTATCTTGGGAAGCAATAAATCTACAGTCATAAGAAATGGGTATGAAGTATTGGAAAAGAAAAATACCTAGATCTTACAGAGAAATTATAATTACAAGTAATTGATTAGAATCATGATTCAGAAATGAACAAGAGCCCCGCTTCGCTGAAAAGTATGGTCGAGGAGGAATCAAACTATACTACTCTTCCTGACAAATTACATTCCAATCACAAGGGCAATAGAATGAGATTATGATGCAGGAATTGATAATTTCACTGCAGTGAAATCTCAGTGTCTACTTTCAGCAATAATCCGGTTCAGTCTAGTTTATATTTAAGATTTAAATTTTTCCCTTTATTTTAAATGTAGGATTCCAGTTATTAAAATTCTTATTAGGTTACTAAATTTTCTCTGAAATTGACGTTCAAATAGTGTAGAACTTGAGTAGTTGGGGTAACTGAAGTTTAAATTCTTTTCAATCTTTGTGGGAACGATATCCGGACTTATTGATCCACTTTATTACTTGTACGACCTATGCACTTGCAGTTTTTAAGACCAAATTAAATCTTTAATTGATTTCATTGACAAAAAATATTCTTCTTATGAGCATACCTGTTATATTTGGTTTTAAAAAGTTTTTAGCGCTATTGTTGGGGACTGAGTAATAGTCCTTGGGCAGTAGTGTCACAGAATTGTATACATGCAAAAATGGTCTTAACAAGTTTTTTACGCCGTTAATGGTGATTTTAGCTCGCCTATGCTTATAACTTTTGTGGTGTCGTAAATTTCGAAGAGACACATGATATCTTAACATTTATCGAAGAGTAAAACCGACATGATATTTTGCGACAAACCACTCTGGGCATGAAAATGTTGCAAGAGAGCTCATGAGCATCATCCATCGCAATACTGTTAAGGAGTTCCTTGAAGACGGATCGAGCTGTCATTTCAGAGCTCTTACAGATATCGGGGGATGGATCGGGTTGTCCAAACCAAGTGGTAATGATCAGAACAAAGATATGACCCATGACAACTATGTATAGAAGGCCCTTTACGTTATATATCGAACCACCTCTCTCTAATGTGATGATCCAAATTTCGCTAACAAGAACCATGGTTTAGTATGTGCGTTTCAATGTCAGATGAGATAATAAAACAGCTGTTTCAGTTTACCAAAACCTACATCTGTGGTTGAACCGATGTGTTTCCAGAAAATTCACCGGGTTGCCCATATAAGAGATTGAGTTTCTGACCACGCGGTTCAAAGCACTCAGAATAATTCGGCTACACCAGAACAATTCCGTGGGAGTTAAAAGAACGAAGCCTCAGCTGCATCCATGGTTAGAGGGGCGGATTTATTCGGTCCGAGTGTGTAACGTCGTTTGGCCCAACGTTTTGTTAGGTTACATACACTCAGGTTGTATTAACTGATAGACACTTAAACAGATTGATGTTGAAGAACAACATCACACCTGCGATATTAGACGATTCAACAAATGAAAGAACAAATACTTTCGGAAGACAACCGTAACCAGGTATCAATGGGTTATGACTTGGCGACGCGACGGTATAGAATGCCGCAGAACGCGATATACGATTAAGAGTCTTGAATGTTGTTAAGACAAATGCACTGACTGACTTAATCTAAGGAATATGTTTCTGACTGACAGATCAACTTTATCGTTGTGTTTATGGGGACACATCCTTTGCATCAAAGACCTGAAGATCATTATACACACCTTCGTGAAAAGCCAGAACCCAAAGGAACATTTATAGAAAATCGAAAGCGCAAAGCACTTTGGTTAAGAGAATGTCCCTTCTGACACACGATATCAATAAATTCATGATCCAAAGAAGATAGAGGTGATTATTGAATGGGAAACCAATTTGAAATGGTCAGCTGGCGTGGCTCGGGAACAAAGTGTGTTACTACAAAAGGCTTCATGAGGGTTTTGGTATGATCAGAGTCTGAATGACAAGATTTGCTCCAAAGAATATGAGATTTTATGATGGAAAAGCAACAAGCTTGTTTTATGTTGGTGCTATTTTACCAAGGACTTATCTTTATCTTGTTCTAATCTATCAGAAGGAATGATGACTTAAAGATGTCATTTATCGTGACTGATGTGTCCGTGTGGAGGCAAGTGAAGCTACGCTTCAGCGCGCAGCTTCATGTTGAACTCACTCTATAGATTTGAATCACTGTTCATTGTGTTTTGCATTGAAAATATGATATTACTGACTTATGGAGAAAATACCATCTACAACTGAATTAGTCTTGGCATTAGCCTTCAAAGAGCTAACTCGAGATTAACGTATACTATTAACGGACCATGATTATGACTGTGTGATCACTCATCATCCTGTGCGCCAATGTAGTAGCATATACTCCGGGAAGTAGAAAGTTGAATAAAAACTTCAGCGTTAATGCCTCATTTATTGCTGACAAACCAGGTGTAAGAGTACAGAATGAGAGGCAATAATCAGATTTGAGCAAATGAAAGTAGAGTGGCAAAAGAATGACAGAAAATTGCTGCAAGTGTCAATCAGAATAGAGTATGGAAAGAAACTAAGCTAATGTTTAAAGGATGATGATTGATTGGTGATGATATGATCGGTTTGCATCCAACATTATTAATTGAAGAACCCATACTTTTGATATAGCATGGATCTTTTTTGTTGTAATCTCGATAGCACAAAAAATGTATCGATTTAAAGACTTATAATAGTGATCCCAATGAAAGAGATACTAATTTGTGACCAAGTGTATGGTGTGTGAAAAAGTGAAGGCAGAACATCAAGTTCCTTTGGGATTATTGCAACCTATTAAAATACCCGAATGGAAATTGGATCGAATCACAATGGATTTTGTGGTCAGGTTACCTGTGACAAGAAGAAAGATGACCTGGCTGGTCGGGTAGACTGATTGACTGTTAGCTCTACTTCTACTAGGCAGAAACCGACTATTCACTTGAAAGCCACAGCTTACATAAAGAAAATAGTGTTCACATAGTGGGATTCCACACACCACTTTATAGAGATCCAAAGCCACCTTCACACAGCAAAGAGGCTTAAAGTACTTGATCACTTTAAGATAGTTGCTCACCATAAAATCCACGGAGATCTTGTGAGTGATCCACAAGAAAGATATGGTCATAGTTGTGGGTGATTAATCTATAAAGGGAAGGGATGGTAGACACATCTTCTGAAGGAATTTGTGGTACACATGAGATTCCGTTCTGATGATTGAATGCACTTCCTGCATGTCTCCTGAAGAATGCACACACAAATGCTGGTTCAAAGGCTTAAAGATAATCAGCCCATTTGATTCAAGAAACGAGGAAAAAGTGGAAAATGACGGTGGATGAAGACGGAAGGGCCACAAATACAAAATCCTAATCGAATATGGTGAAGAAAGATATTCACATGAGAGACTCACAAATGCTTTAGCATCGCTGAATAATATAATGAGATTTGGAAAAGTAAAAGCTTGAGCCCAGTTCATCAAATACAAAGAGTGATAGAGGCAGGTCCAAGGGCATACAAATTAGCTTTATCTAAAGTTGGAAAAATTCATAATGTTTTCCATGTCAATATATTATGATGGTACAGCGTCAAACTGATCAGATAGTCTCGTCATGACGATTGTTTAGACCTGATTAATCAGATAAAGATATTTAGTAGAGACTTGGCTCACGCGGAAAGATTGTAAAAAGCAAATCCCATTATGTGCGTTATGGAGAAACCACAATCTGAGAGTCATGGAGGTTACAGTTATGAATAATCTTCAACTCGTTTAATTGTATAAAATTTCGGAGATCAAATTATTTTGAGGGAGATGTAACGCTGAGGCACCTTAAACAGTTTTATAACATGTTGTTATTGTAATAAATTAAATTGTATTTTTCCACACTGAATTGTTAAAACTAATGATGAAAACTGTACTATACAGGATCAGATAAATTTGGTAAAATAAAGAGAAGCTATTATCATAAATAGAAGTGCAATGCCAAATGAAAATGTGATAAAGCTGTGATTGAACATATGTTGGAGGCTTAGTTTACAAAATAAAACAGAAAGATAACTGGGCTAGCTGAAAAACAAGGTTGAGTGGCAGATTTTGATGAGACCCTAAATATTGGTCTTTGAGAGGGCACGGCACATTTATGTAATGGAGAGAAAGTGGAAATTTTTGAAGCAGAGGAGAGGGAGAACATTTAGTGGTCTTTAAAACCATAAAATCATGATTAGGTGAATGGCAAAGAAGATAAAGATTGGTATTGAAGAATCAAAACATTAAATGTAAGAAACGCAACCCCAACTTCTTAATGCTGTGTTTCGTTTGTAGGAACTGTTAAGAAAAATGATGTTGACTGGTTTATCATTTTTGGGGTTTTCTAAGTTTGTTCATGTTGCCGGATTGCGTCGAGAATTTTTGTATAAAGGAAATAAGGTTTTAGGGGAGATGTCACGTACTTCAAAATCTATTTGCTTTAAACATAATGCTACCACCATCCAATGAGTAATCAATTTCTAGATAAATTATACTTAGATAATAATAAATCTCTGAAGTAACAAGGTGATCTAATGATCCCATTGAACCCAAAAATTTTCAGTGATTATGTTTTTTGGTCACTCGTTCAATTACATGTGTACTTTAGTAATTTAATAATTTTTCGGTATTTAGCCATAAAATATTTCCTCATCCAAACTTGATATCCAATTTCAGGTAAACTAAACGTTTGTATAACAAATTCTCCAGCACAAGTGTATCCAAATTTGGGACCCTGATGTTAGAACTGCAACTACTGTATGGAGCTCTGTTTTTGGGCAAATTCTTGCCTTGTTGAAAATATAAATACCTCTATATGGAGACATTTCAGAGCTTTGTGCTCTCACTGGATATTCAACTTTTGAATAAAATAGACTTTATAGAGGAACAATGGACTTAAAGAGTTAAAAAATGAAAATCATTTGTCTCAGAGTAATTTTTACAAGTGAAGGTGTGTTGGGTAGAAAACAACTGAATGAGAACTCAAATAATAATTGATATTGTTCTGTTCACATTATTGGTATATGACAGGAAAACTCGAATTGAAATCAAGATTCCGATATAGAAAATCATAACAATCTTTGTTCTTTCTATTTTCTTCTTATTTAAGATCAAATTGAGCAAGAATTGTTAAATGATTTTAATAAACTATGATGATTTTATTACAATTGGAGAAATTGATTGTGAAAATGATTGTCAAGAAAAATATTGGTACTGTATTGAAATAAAGTTACGGAGTATGTTTTATACCTCAATAAAATTTCAAGACTGATTTTAATGCCCTTAATAGAATGTTATCCATCAGATCTGTTAAGATAGATTGGTATATCAAATATAACAAAACTAGTGACGGTAGTCGAACGTAATGCAAGCACACCCGACTATATTCACCACAATATCAGTAGTGTTCATAAAATGATTTTTAATAACCAACGCAGAGGTTTAGCTAACGCACATGTTATAAACCCGATACCTACCACGACTACCGCGTTTATGGATTCTATCCGCTAATAAAATGATGGTTAATCAAGGGCAAATGATAAGAATATTTCATAAAATGGATGATTGTGTTTTGAATTATTTATTGGCTATCAAAAAGTATTTGAACGACCGCTGAACCGTAAATGAATACAGCATGAAACAATATATGTATTAATGGTAATGACTATTCAAAATATTCAAAAGCATGAATAAAAATGGAAGATTTGAACAACCAGCCAAGGTAAGATTATGAGGAACCACTGGCATGAAAATGTTAGCGCTGCTTTTATCATTAAAAGAAAATCGAATGAACAAGTACGGCGACGACCGCAAAGGAATCGTAGTCATCACAGTCACTTATGATGGGTAAAGCTCCGCTCATGCAATATATGAAATTGATATGTCATTTTTAATAAGACCATTGGGAAGATTGAACTCTGATTATGTTTGTAAATATTTGGATATTGAAAACACAATGTTTATTTATAAATGTGAAATGACCAAAATAAAGTATGAAATGCCATCAATGAAAAAGAGCCCAGATCACATGGGCCCCTTATAAAGTGGTATTTATGTATATGGTATTTCATTAATATTGAAATGTGTTTGGAAAAGTAATTGTATTTCGGAGTTTATCTAAATGATCAAAAAAGTATGAATCGCGCCCCGGTCCTGATTTGGTCTTCTGTCGGTCAGGTATCAATAATGGTCAGCCAATAATATTCAATACATATAATCATCTAATTGAATGTCTAATCTTAAATCTAAATTTACCACTTATCCTTTGTAATTCTCTGCAATTTCATTATACCTAATTCTTTCTTAAGACTTTAACTTAAATTTTTTTAAAACATTAATTGATCTTTCTATTTTACTTTAAATACGCCATAAAACTATTAGGCATAATTGGGGGTGTTACAATTCTCCCCCAAAGAATTTACCCCAAATTCACACCCAACTCAAATGAGATGCATGGCACTCGTAGCCATTGTTGCCTTTAGCTCCCATGTTGCCTTCACACCTGTGGAAGCTACACAGCACTTTAATAATGGTAATCAACATCTCAACCACTAAATTTCATTAATATAGCTTCCGGGGTTTCACTCAGAAACAACTTACGACCCTCACCTCTCAGACAGGTAGGATATTTATCAATTTATCTCAGATTCCGCAGCATAGATATTGAAAATATATCATGCAATTTCCACTGACCTAGAGGAGCAGAGCCAAAATATGCCGCACTGGGTCCATTCTCTCCTAAAACCTCATACGGGCCAATGAACCTCGAACTCAACCTATTTCTTCCCACCCAAGCACCCTTCATCCTTAGACACTTTGGTGAATACTTATCACCACTCATATTCAATGTCCTCATTTTCAAATAGCAGGATTTCATCGATCACTAGCACCTTAACTTTATTAACAACCTGAACTTTCTTTGTATCTTTTACTATGTCCTGGACTAATCACTTACACTATCTAATATGTTCATACAGAGTGTCTAAGATTCCAATCACATATTTCATATATACATATTGGATTGATAACCATTGTTATAGAAAATTCCATCAATGGAATATACTATCCCAACTTCCAAGAAATCCACATATTATCCTCAACACATTTTGCCACTTGAATCAATCTTCCTCTATCATCTGAACTTATTCATGTATTAAAACAGACTAAACTGAATTATTTAATATGACGGTAAACCTCTAGGAATCTTGATAAAACTGGTCCTGCCGACATGAATCGATAAAGGGAACACAATGCAATCAGATAACTATGATATTGCTGACAGTCTCAGCCTTCGTTTCACCCATAGAATAGGTCCATCCCTAATTATAAATGGCCAACTTCAGAGTTTATCAATTATCACCCAACATCATGCTTCATAAGATAAAGGCCATGAAGAACTATAGCTATATTATCCCATTTCCATTATGGAATTGGAATGGGATTCAATAGGCGTGACGACACTTGGTGTTTAGCTTTGACTTGCTGACACGTCAAACACTTAGACACATAATCCGTTACATCTCTTTTCATACCTTTCCACCAATAGTTCTGTTTCAAATCCTGGTACATCTTGTTACCAGAGCTGCACAGAAACACTGTTATGGGTTTCATGTAACAACTCTTTCTTTAGCTCACCGTCGGGCCAGCACATAATCTATCTTTGAAATAAAAAGCTCCTATCCCTTTTACTGAAAAACTCACTCGACTGTTCTCACCAGCAGAATCTTTCCAACTTATCATTCTTTTGAAAGAGATAACGTCCGCTCAAGAGCAAAGTTGAGCTCTTAATTGAGCTAGTAAAGCTCCATCACCAAGTATTCTCCAATCGTGTCAAGGACAAAGAGGCCATTCTTTCAAGTAAGGCATTAACCACCACATTGGCTTTCCCGAGATGGTAATCAACTATACAATCATAGTCTTTAAACAACTCTAGCCACCTCCGCTGTCTCAAATTCAACTCTTTCTAAGTCAATAGGTACTTGAGACTCTTGTTGTCTATGTAAACTTTACACTTTTCCCCATATAAGTAGTGTCGCCATATTTTCAAAGCAAACACTACCGCAACCAACTCTAGGTCATGAGGATAATTTTGCTCATGGCTTCAACTGCCTAGATGCATAGGCCATAACTTTACCATCTTGCATTAGCACACATCCCAGACCTATCCTTGAAGCATCACTGTACAGGGTTACTCAGGGTCAGTTATGTCAACATTCGAGCTTTAACTGCTCAAAGCTAGCTTGGCACTTGTCATTCCACTCAAACTTCAAATCTTTTCTGAGCAGTGATTTGTGTTTGTAGTAGGTTATGTTGGAATAAAATTACACCCTATTCTCCTACTGTGAGCATAGCTAATGCAAAGATGGCTCTAGGTCAACACAAGGACGGGGTTTTCTTGACAAATGATTATGCTAAGGCCAATCAAAGAATCGACTTGGATGGGGTTTTGTAAAAACAAAGGTTGAATTGTTGTTTGGTAACTGATAATGAAATAAGTAAAAATGTGAAATAGAACTCCTTTGGGCGTAAACAAAGGATCTTTATGGCAAACGAGGGTTTGTGGTTCTTTCCCTCGCTGGGAGGATGACCTATAGTCATTTCCCGAACCGGATCTTCATTTAGCTATAAAACCTAACCCTTAATAACTATCCTTTGAAAAATGGTATTCATTGAGCATCAGTGGTCACCGACAGTGGAAAATAAGTCTCCTTGACTCACCTTCCAATGGATCATAGAAGGTAACTAATGAATCTCAGTGGATCTAGCAATAAGCATCCATTGAACACTAAAAGCTTACCAAATAATAACCATTCAAGAGATTCTAAGGATCAAACCTAGTTAGAAAGGAAACACAAACCGCTGAGTACTTCATGCGTGAACATGAAACCCCTCCAGTTGCCTTCGGATCTTGCACCTAACAGCCTTCTCCTTCAAGGAGGAAAGGTTTCTAGGCGCTCATCCTCCGAGTTGTCATCCTAGGAGGGTGTTTGGCTAGTGAGAAAGGGAGAGAAAGTGAGGGAAAATGAGAGAAAATTCAAGAAGGGGGAATGTTCTCGCCCATAAACTTTATTAATGAGCAAAAGGTCTCTTTTTACAGTGATGCTTGGGACTTAAATACTGCCCAAAGCCAAGCAAAAAATAACCAAAAGCAGCAAACTGTTACAGGGACAAAATGGGAAGAATTAGATGAATCAGTGTCAAAAGTCAAAAGTAGGAACATTCAACGCGGCCGGAAACTTGAATAGCGGCGTGGAAGGCAATTTCGCCGCGAAAATTTTCGCAGTCCGCTCCATTTCTTTCCGCTTGCTTTCGTTTCTTTTCTTCCGGTTTTTGATTTGCAGCCAGAGTTGAACTTGATTCTCCATGGTTGAGCTGAATCCTATCTACGTGATAAAAGCCCGTAAAAAACAAACAAAACTTGCCACAAAATTTGATTAGTAGATTTGCTAGGTCCTTAACATGCCAATTGGGTTAATTAGGCTGATTAGTACACAAAAAGTGCTCAAAACCTGTACTAATAAGGGTGTAAAATAGCACTTTTTAGGTAGTAATCACACCTCCCAACCGACACATTGCTAGTCCCTTAGCAATGAAAGAAGAAGAAAGCAATCAAAAGCAAGATGAGCTATAAATATATCTATACAAAAATGGTTTTCAAAATCATTGAAGTGATAAAACCCAACCTGCAGCGTAAGTTATCAAAGCCCTGTCCAATTACCATCTCAAGAAGAGTGTGTGCTATGCAAAATCAAATGTCAAAACAGTGTCAACTCCAAGAGAACCAACCTAAAACCTTCCATAAAAACCTAAGTGTTAACTTGATTAGTTTTCAAAAATAATCTGTCAAACTGTCCTATCCCCCTAACCTAGCAGACTAACCAACCTCAATAGATCAGGACCCACTTTTATTCCACAACTCCCTTTTTTGATGTAGGGTGTACGTCGAGGGTATTGAACTCAATAAGTGTCCATGTAATCTGGTCCACCGACACCAACCAGACTAAGGTTTAGGGCATCAAGTCATAAGGATCTTTCGACCACTAACTCTTCAGGTTTCACCCCGGACTCTTAATGAGTTCAAAACTCCAACACCTACAATTTGCTAAGCTCTACCTATCCACCTATAATGAGTTAAAGCTGCAGATTCCAAATCCATTGGTTTGTGGCACCGAGCTTTGCACTTTCACTCTCTGACCAGGCTCGAGTTTCAAGGCAAAAGAGCTCACAATTTTTCTTTTCGCCTCCCTCCCCCCCTCTTTCTTTTTAAAGACCTGATCTTTATTCAGGGGGCCCCGACCTATTAAAATAAGTGGTCAGCGTACTATACTAGACTTTGCAGAAGGAAGGCAAGGCATTTTTTCAAATTTTATAAATGAAATTCAATGCATAGTGTGTGGTTAGTTCAAGTGTGGAAAAAAAAGGTCGAATACCATAAGAATTTCAACATGTTATCAACTCAACTAAGCATAACACCATTCTAACATCAACAACATTGGAACAAAATTTCAATTTCTCACACTGCAAGCTAGGCATTACAAAATTTTTTTCTTCTGAAAATCAGAAATTGAAAGCATGAACTAGACTAAAAAATGGTCATTGTAAAAAAACTAACTAGCAAGCCATTTAAATAAACAAAAAGACTTTCTCAAAAACATAAAACAACACTTCCTTCCTTAACTCTCCCCCCAACCAAATTCAACATTGTCCTCAATGTGGCTATGGAATGAAAATTTAAGGGAGGAAATGATACCTCCTTGATGAAATGTACCCGTTGTTGGATAGGAAACTTTGCAAGCTTTCCACCGAGACCTTATTCACTCCATTTAGGCTTCAAATGAACAAGTTGGAAGAAGAAAAAAGAGAAGAAAAGTAACGAGTTGGAGAATTTTGAAACTTACGCATTTATAATAATCTCAAAAATGTTCTTTCTGGCTATATTTAGATTCTACACTCTCTAAGCTTTCCAACGATGCCAAAATTACCCAAAACGGAGTTCAGATGAAAAAGTTATGGTCAAAACAAAATGTGGCCAAGTAAAATTGAAAGGTCTTAAAAAAATTACAGGTCGCAAATTTAAATTTTTTTATTTTTTTGAGAAAATTTTCAAAGACAATTTTTTTTATATATATAAATTTTTTTAAATATATAAATAAAATAAAATAATAATTTTTTTTAATTAATAATAATAAAATAAAAGGTGGCAATATGGCGCTATAGTGTTGCTTAAAATTTAGTTAACGTGCGAAATTTCAAGTAGTTTCATGTAAATATTCGCCAGGTCGAAATATTTGGTAAGCCGCCAAATTTTCTTCGTAGGTTGCGAAAATTCTTAGGCTCTTTCTGGACCTTCTTGCTGCAAAAATTTGACACAAACTGCAAAAATAACACAGGAAAAATTTTAAAAAATTGCAGAAAAATGAAAAATAAGCTAGAAACAAAGATTAACTTAAAATTAGAGAAAATCTAAAAAGAAAAATTGAATAAAACAAAATAAGATAAAAAAATAAAATAAAATAAATAAAATAAAATCGAAATAGGTGTTGGGGAGACTGAAGTCCCCATGCCGCCTTGCCGAGGCTACCGAACTGTGGAGCCGGTACTATCAAGTCCAAAGCCCCCAAATCTCGAACCAAGATGGGGCAGCCATCCACCGCGGTCATGCAAAATATGAGTAAATGCAATGTCTTTGATGCGGCAAGTTTGAACAATGGCCACTAACTTCCTACAGTTTTGCACAACCAGTGTAGATGGGGTGGCCTTTATAGTAGGTGTTTCAGGTGTCGAGTGTTCTGCAGGTGTAGGTAGGATGTGCACTGGGTCAAGACGAGGCAGTGGGCTGTTGGTGGCTTAGGTAGTGGGCTTTTGGGGCTCTTCCCCTGCTTCCTTTCCACTACCTTCCTCACTCAACAAGGGAAGGATTTCTTCCTCCTTTTCCTATGGACAAACAAAGAAGACCAACAGTCCGAGGATCTCGCATAACCCTCTCGTAATATTCAAAGAAGCCACACCTTCAGAGCTACCGGTAGACAATGCTCCTCCACCATGGTGTCAATCAGGCACTCTTCCTTTGGGTAAACATGTTGATGATTGGCAAGCCTCAAAATTGATTTCTGCAAGTTGTCAAATTTCTGATCAATTTCTCTTTGAAGTCCATAAATTCTCTTGTCCACATTGTTTTCCACAATGTCGATTTTCTGACTTAATTGAGCATTGATTGACTTATGTTTTTCCACAAAGTCACCCACCAACTTGCTAAGGTTTAGAATGGCTTGTTCAATTGAAGAGGTTGACTATGGTGGTTGAGGCTGAGAAGTAGAAGCACATTGTGGATGTGCAGAAGGTGCATATTGTGGAGGTTTTGGTCCCCATGAGAGATTTAGGTGGTTCCCCAACTAGGTTGTGCTACCATATGGTGCATTTGTCGAGGCACATGTAGGAGGGTGCACTCACCATGGAGGGTTTCTATAGTCCCTCATGGACCCATATGCATTAGGCTTTCCATTGGGTACCGATTATAAGCTGTTTCCTTCCCTTGAATTCCATTTTGTCGGATTCAAATCTTCACTGAGACAAGCACTCCTACAGCAAGAACAAGGCAAACACAAGACAACAAAGAAACAATCCTACTTTTTTTTTCTTTTTTTCTTTTTTAACAGTGAAATGAACTAACTAAAAAAAAAACTGACAATAAAATGATAAAAGAAAATTCACCAGAACTTGTGATGAGGATCACAAGTGTTCAACAGCTCATCAAATGCACTAAGGCACCATCCCTGGCAACGGCGCCATTTGATTCGCGGTTTAATTCAGTAAAGATTAGAGATTTGGTGTTTGGAATCAAAAATATTTATAAACCTAAACCTCCTACTTCCGTAGCATAGCTACTACAGTATAGTGGCTCTAGGGTCGAACACAAGGATGGGTTTTCTTCGCACAAATGATTTGCAGTTAAGGCCAAAATGGTGAATTAAATTTGGATTTTGGGGTTTTGTAAAACAAGGGCTAACTGTTTTAAACTGAAATGAAATAAGTAAAAAATGTGAAATAGAACTCCTTGAAGTTAGTCACTAGGGTTGGATTCCTATGGAACCGAGGGTTTCCGTGGTCCTTTCCCCTCACGCTGGGAGGATGACCTATAGTCATTTCCGAACCTGGATCTTCATTTAGCTATAAAAACCTAACCCTTAATAACTATCTTGAAAATGGTATTCATCGAGCATCGCGGTCACCGATAAAGGAAAATAAGTCTTGACTCACCTTCCAATGGATCATAGAAGGTAACTAATGAATCTCAGTGGATCTATCAATAAGCATCCACTGAACCCTAAAAGCTTACCAAATATTAACCATTCAAGGAGATTCGAAGGGATCAAAACCTAAAGTTAGAAAGGAAACACAAAACTGCCAGTGAGTACCTGCATGAAGAACATGGAACCCCTCCAGTTGCCTTCAGATCCTGTACCCAGCAGCCTTCTTCTTCGAGGAAAGGTTTCTAGCCGCTCATCCTCCGAGTTGTCATCCTAGGAGGGTGTTTGGCTAGTGAGAAAGGGAGAGAAAGTGAGGAAAAATGAGAGAAAATTCAAAAGGAAAGTTCCCGCCCATAAGCTTTATTAATGAGCAAAAGGCCTCTTTTTACAGTGATGCTTGGGACTTAAATACTGCCTAAAGCCAAGCAAAATACCAAAATAACCAAAAGCAATAAACTGTTACAGGGACAAAATGGGAAGAAAGGATGAACAAAAGTCAAAAAGTCAAAAGGTGAACATTCAATGCACTGAAACTTGAACAAGGCGCAGGCGGTAATTCGCAGTCGTGAAATTTTCGCAGGTTGCGAAAATTTTGCAATCCTGCTCCATTTCTTTTGCTTTGCTTTCTGCTTCTCTTTTCTTTTGGTTTTTGATTTGCAGCTATGAGTTAAACTTGGATTCTCCATGGTTAAGTCGAATCCTCTATTTACGTGATAAAAGCCTCAGAAAAACAACAAAACTTGCCACAAAATTTGATTAAGATTTGCCAGGTCCTTAACATGCCAATTGGGTTAATTAGGGCTGATTAGTACACAAAGTGCTCAAACCCGTATTACTGCGGTGTAAAAGACTGGGTAGTAATGAAGCCAGTGGGAGCGGAGATGCTATGACAGAAAAGCCGTTCACAAATCTTCTATAATATCCGGCTAACCCCACAACACTTCTGTCACATTTCGGGGTGGCTTCCAGTTCACAATAGCTTCAATCTTAGCTGGATCAACTTTAATTCCTTTAGTAGAGACAATGTGGCTTAGGAAGAAAACTTCCTTTAGCAAAAAGTCACATTTATCAGCTTGGCATACAACTGCTTTTCTCTCAAAGTCTGTAGAACCATCCTTAGATGTTGTTCATGCTCTTCCTTATTCTTAGAATACACCAATATATCATCAATAAAAACCACCACAAACTGATCTAAATAGGGTCGAAACACCCTATTCATCAAATCCATAAATGCCACTGTTGCATTCGTCAACCCAAAAGGCATTACTAAAAACTCGTAATGACCATATCCGTCCTGAATGCTGTCTTCGGAACATAAACATCTTTTACCCTCAACTGGTAGTACTCAGATCGTAGATCTATCTTAGAAAAGATACCTACTCCCTTCAACTGATCAAATAAATCTTCTATTTTAAGCAACGATTCCTTTTTCTTCACTGTTGCTTTATTGATATGTTTATAATCAATGCACATTCGCAATGTTCCATCCTTTTTCTTCACAAATAAAACAGGTGCACCCCAAGGAGAAACACTGGGTCTAATAAACCCTTTATCCAACAGCTCCTGTAACTACAGCCTCAACTTTTTAATTCAAAAGGAGCCATCCTATAAGATACCCTAGAAATCGGGGTTGTTCCTGGTATAATCTCTATGGACAAGTCCACCTCCCTCTCAAGTGGAATGCCAAGTAACTCTTCAGGGAATACATCTGGAAATTCCCTTACTAGTGGAATCTTTTCCACATTTACTTGACCTCTCTTAGAGTCAAGTATCAAGGCAAAAAATGCCTCACATCCTTTCCTCAGAAATCTCCTAGCTTGCATAGCTGAGATCACATTGGACATTGCGCTAGATCTAATGCCCTTTACTATCACCTCTAACTAGTCAGTGCACCTCAACACTACTGTCTTCTTTTCACAATCTAGTATAGCTTTATGATTAGACAACCAAATTCATACCCAAAATCCAAACCAAATTCTGAAGTGAGCAATCAAATTAGCTTGAAAATTTCATCCCGATAACTATGGGGCAATTTTTGTACACCCTATTCACATTGACAATGTGCCCCAAAGGACATGCATATCATATGATAGTCGCTCCACCGTCGTCATCTTATCGAACACATGCTTAATGAAATAGTTAAGGCAAGAATGAGTAGATCCAGTGGTCATTAATGCAATGCACATTTTTAAATGATCATAAAGAGAAATTATACCAAATAATAATCTCTGCATTCTCGGTCCCCACGAGCCTCTGCCATAAGATATGCTCGTGGCCGCGTGAAGTCATAGAACGATCTACTGTCTCCAACACTATGCCTCCTTGTCCTCTATGCTGGCTTTGGCCCCCTCGACCTCTACCTCTATCTTGAGTCGACGGTGGTAGTCACCCTCCCCACTGCTACTTTGAGGATTCTATTATCCCTTGACTTCTTTGGGACAACTTACATAAATGCTCATCGTTTCCATCAGCACCCTCCTCACAACAATCCCAAAACTCCCAAATGTCGTCGATGGCAATGAGGGCACTCTAGAGTTTCTCCTAGTCCTGTTGAAGCACTCCCACAAGACTAGGTACTACTTCTTATTTCTTATCTTCTTCCCTTAACTATGTATTTTACTCATTTTGGGACTCTGCCTCTTACTCCGAGAGTAAGAAGCTCCTCTAGGAAAGCTTCCTTTTTAGCTTCTTTTCTTCTGCTGTTTACTGTATTTTCCTTGTACTTTCATTGCTTGCACCAACCGATAAAAAGTCACCTATTTGAGAAAAGTAACATAAAAGCAAATAATTTTTATGCACTCATTCACCATCTTCAAATTGCCTAATAATCGAAAATGCTTTCAAAGTAGGATCGACCTGTGTGCATACTTATTAAGATGGCTAAATTCTTTTTCATACTCTGCCACTGAAAAATTCCTTTGCTTCAAATTCAGGAACTGCTTCCACTTGGTCTCCCTATATATATTTGTAACGTACTTTGCCTTGAACTCTTGGATAAAGAAATCCCAAGGCATGGAACTGAATCCTGACTTTTCAAATTACCCCACTAAATACTATATGCCTCACTTGCCAATAGTGAGACTGCACATGATACTTTCTAATCGGGAGGGCATCTAACTTCCTCCAATACACTTTGTAGCTTTTCTAACCAATATTCGACTTTATCAAATTCTTTCATGCTTGTCCCCTGGAATTCCTTAGCTCCATGTCTTCATGCTCCATTCGAAATTGGGAGCAAATACACTATCCAATACTGAAAGCCATGTCTTCGAGATATTCTCGCAAAGCCTGGCTGCCTTATTGGAGAGCATTTCTTTCACTTTGAAAGATTCGTAAAGATCCAAGCATGACCCTTGATCTCCTCCTAGGGTTCACACTCCCGCCCGCTTCTTCGCCGGATTAGAGGGCGATCCATCCTATTCAGAAAATAAAGACATCCACATCAGGCCAACACATTACTATACACATACTTGTCTATCATCTACCCTATCTAGAGTCGCCTAAAACCTAGGCTTTGATACCACCGTTGTGACACCCCAACTTGGCACCTCTGTGTTAGGAAAGGGTGTCACGAAACTATAGACTTTAAACCTGATTAACTGAGTAATTCTAAAACATTCCTTAAATATAATCATATAATTTAACATATATTATAGAAACACACTATCATACCCCACTATGTGAAGCGTTCAAAGCATCACTTACATATTATTTATAAATCCTTTTCATTGTACCCAAAAGTTTATATACATTATACGGTTCAAAATAAAACATTAAAAAAAACATTGTAGGTGAGCTGTCACGCCCCTACCCTCGCCTGGGCGAAGATAGGGGGCGCGGCACGAGACTAGGACTCTTTAACCTACTTTTCGGACTTTAGTGGGCCCATTTCTTATATAAATCTATAAGGAAATAAAAATTCTAATACCACCACCATGGTGGTGTTTAATTGACTTATACATATTCCTGAGTCCCATTTACTTGTACATAAACAAATCCACTATTACAAAAACTTTTACATATACATTACCAAACAAAAACAAAAAACCTACATCAGGTGGACTTCTATTGTTGTGTTGGTCCTGACTGATGGGAACGCCATGGATGTCCTCTTCGGTACCTACATGGATGAAACATCCGTGCTAAGATTATAGCTTAGTGGGAAACAAATATGACCACTTGAAGTGATCCACGTTTACAGAATACATATATCATAAAGCATATGTCAGAGTTTACATATACAGAATACTATAACAGCGTTTTCATATACATAATTCTTGTAATGGAACTTTCATATCTCCCGTAGGAGTTCAGAACATATATCATATACAGGGAGTACCCGAGGCACACGTAACTCAATTGCATCGCTTTATGCTTACTTCTTATTCATAATTCAGATTCTTATAATTTAATTTCATGTATCTTATTATTCGAGTATACAACATATAAGTATATGCTTGCATAGACCGGTAACAATGAATGAGAGGAACACATTACAATAGGTACTAAGGCAATGCATGCATCAATAGAACATGTCCGCCCACATACCGTAAGTGTCGTGAGCACTAGCAGAGTGCCAAAGCACCGACGTAACGTGTCTCGCCCACGCAATGTGGCGTCGTAGCACTAGCGTGAGTACCGGCTAATCGATCAAAAATACCTATTCATTTACTATTCGGTCTTAAGTAGGCATACGATTATGTGTTTCAAGACTCGTTATATCATTCTTAATCTCATTAGCAAATGGGCAAAGAACAAGGTTTGCCCAACGACCGGATCGCCGAGGCAAAATGATAGAATATTTTTCATATAACTTTTATACTTGTACGAACCCTTTCATTCACTTATTAGGATCCTCATTAATCCAATGGACGATTGTTAGACTTAATGGAAGAGAGGAACTAAAACAGAACTTACAGGTACGCCTAGGCGGAGAGTTCTCTCAGGGCCGAAAGCATGCTACGCCCAGCGAATCCGTAAAGTGCAAAAAACCCCCGCTCAGTCTCGCCCAGGCAGAGCTCGCACCTAGAAGGGACTCCTACGCCTAGGCGTAGGGGTATCGAGCAGAAACAAAAATGGCCAGTTTTGGCCATTTTCACCGGAATTCTTTCAACCAAAACACCTCATTTCGAAACAAAACCATAACACTAACTTAAACCAACCAAAAACACATGTATTGAAAAGTTAGGGTTTTCTTAACCTAACTTAAACAAGTATTTCCAAACAATCCCAAACCAAAGTTCTAAACAAGAGTTCTATACTTCCAAACAAGTATCCTTACACAAAGTTTCCAAACTAGTATTCCATACAATTTCCATACAAAGTTCCATACCTTGGCTTTTCTTCTGTTCTCTTCTTCCTTCTTCCTTATTCTTCTCCTCTTCTTCTTTTCTCTCAAACTTTAAGCCCTAGCCTTCACCCAACAAATGAGATATTTTTGGCTTTATTCCCTTTTTTAAGTTAAGGCCTTGTTTGGCAAAAAAAACCCATTTTTGCATTCTTTTCCATTTTTTTCTATTTGTTCCTCCTTCTCTCTATTATTTACAAATCAACTTATCAAATTCTTATAATAGCATATCATCTACTTATGTTTTGACTTTTGGGTCCTAAGTTGGTAATTTAATAATTTACCCTTGACTCTTAACTTAATCTCAAGTTTTATCATTTAACCTTTTTCCCTTTTAACACTTAAATTTTCGAAAAATGCAAATTTACTTTTATTATACCCTAAACATGTAATAAAATGACTAGGGTATAATTTGGGGTGTTACATGAGCACCCATCACTGAGATGGCCTTTGATGTTGATGTGGAATGTCATGTCCTCTAGCCGCCTCCTCGGTACCTACACGGATAAACACTCGTGTTAAGCATAAAGCTTAGTGAGGATCCTTACGCATGGATGACCACTAACCATGATCATCACATTCTAATACTCATACAACTTGCTATGCATATATATATGTATATATATAATCTTATAAACTTGTAAGTTACAATAATCCATTAACTTACCACAATTAGATAATTTAATTCATTATATTAATCTCATGTGCTATGCTAACTTCATGTGCTTGTCTGTCTCGAATTCCATATCATTTTAGTCATAGTATGTATTATTCATGTATTTTATATTTCCATTATATATTACAAATTACTTCCTATGTTTATGATTCATGTCTCATTTATCCATATATCTTAATCTCTTTTTACATGTGTCATGCCTGCGTTTTCCAAAGAAGTGGATACAGGAAAGGACTATATGTACCTGAAGGTACTATCATTATACGTGACAGTGATCTCTCTCTGTACTATACTTAGAGCTAGCAATTTGGTCAGGCCCGTTAGACTGGCAGACCAACCGAAATTAGAGTAGTGGGCTTTAATTTTGTTGGCGGCACGAAAAATTTGTCGACAGGTGATTGCCAGACTGAGCATGCTCCGGATCGGGTTAGCCTGATTTTGGTGGCTCGGTTGACAAATTAAAATAAACCCTTTTTTACTTTACTTATCCATTTATCCTTCCAAGCCCTAGTTTCCTTTTGGTTTTTGGCTTTTTGCAAAACCCCGAGCTCTTCTTCTCATTCTCAGTTCTTCTGTAGGCCTCGACAACCACCTCGCCCAGCGTGATCCTCCAGACATTTTCTGTCTTCTCCCTCATCGGATTACGTCTGTTGATCCTCTTCCTCTATATTTGTTTTCACCAAAATCATTTTCTAGGTAAAAAAATCATCACTTTTGCTTCAATTTTTTTTTTCTCGTTTGATCTTTTTTTTTTCTCTTTTTTATGAAACATAAATCTTAATCTTAAAAACACTATTTCTTTTTTGATCTTTGGAAGTAGTGGCGCTCGTATGCATTCATCTTGACTTCAGGACGATTGGACAAACCCTAGAATAGAGGTTATGTTTGGTTTAAGATTTCTTAAGTAAAATTGATAGAGTGTTGTTTTTTAAGTGTTGTCGTGTTGCCTGTTGCCTGTTGGTTGTTGGTAGGTTCATGCTTTGAAGTTCCAGAGATAATATATTTCCAGTTTTAGAAGAAATGATGAAAATTAAATAAACTTGTTTTTCAGAATAAAAATCAGTTTTTGACATCAATCCCCTGTTCAAAATAAAAACCAATTTTTTCATAATAAAAACTAGTTTTTTCAAAATAAAAAACAGTTTTTTCAAAATAAAAACCAAATTTTGTTCTTGACATCTTGTTCTCCCTTGTTCTTGTTTTTTCATAATAAAAACTAGTTTTAAATAGGTTTCATGTTTTTAAGAAAAAAAAAAAAAGAACGAGCTTTAATTCTTTATTCTTCCATGTTCTTGTTTTTTTCGAGGAAATAGTAAACACAAACATAACCGGATGAGAACAATATCGATGTAATTTGTAATAAGTTTTGGTTGGTATTTGGCATCAAACCGAGATCACGGTAAATCAATGTGGTAGGTTGTAGCGATGATACGTAATCAAAATCATACTTCTGATCACTTAAGCCCATGGAGTATTTTCTACCTACAACTTTTTCCTTTCTATTTAACTTAAAATGAAAAAAAAAATTCTTTAATTAGTCTAAAATATTCATAAAAGGAGTATCACATGTTCTTAAGAAAATTTAAAAAATTTTGCTAATGATTTTAAGATACTTGAGTTTCAGATCTCAATGTGGATAATATTTAAAGAGAAGTTCTACTATTTTCTATTGACATTAAGATAATTGTGTTTTGGTGCTCAATCTAGCTATTCTTTGAAGAAAGATATACTATCTTGCTAATGACATTAAGATACTTGTGTTTTCAACGCTCAATTGAAATATTTCGGCAATAAATGATGCATTTCAATTGTAAAATGTACCAAAATTTGGAAGCTTTTTAGACAACAAAGAATAGGAAAAGTGACAAGCCTCATTGCATCTTGAAACAACTTCCGAGTCTACTTTCTTTGGCCAACTTATTCTCAGCATCCTAGTGAATTGATAAGGCAAAAGCGACAAGTAGATAGTCACTTAAGTAGACTTTGATACTTAATATTTCATCTCACAGAAAGTGCATAATGTACTTATTGCGAGTATGATTAATATATCCTTTGGTAGATCTGAGCATTGTTTTCAATATTGGATGAGGGATCTGCAGGATGTCACCATACTTAATTAATGGGAATGATATACAAGTAGTCGTATGTAATCGGACATCATTTCAATAACCTCCCAAGAAGTAAAGCAAAAAAGATTTCTTGACAATGAAATTCGCACTCATCTATGGCAATTTCCTCAACTTGAAACATCAAATAAATTGGTCACATGAATAGTTTTCCAAAGAAACTTTTGATTAAAGAATGTTAAATGACCAACTCTCCTAAAAGCTCAAGCTTAGATCAAGTGATTGAATCACCATTATAGTTTGTACTAATTGCTCAGTTCCCTTAATTTCTATAATATTCACTAATTAATTAATTTTTCTTTTTCTCTTCAAAATAACAATAATATTTTTTTTTTTTTGTATTTGGATGATTAACTTGATCTTAACCAGGTTGAGAAAATTGAAATTACGTTTGTGCGCTTCCATTTATGAAATGATTATTTGGGAATCCTTGCCACATTTTGTCCCCAAGTGAGTTTGAATTGAATAACTAACCACTTCGATTGTGGTGTTGCTAGTCCTGAATTGATGTTTTAGTCTACGGATTTTTATGTTATTTTGGATGCATTTGTTCATGAAAATGGCCCTAGGTTTTATGCAAGTCAATTGTATTCATTTATAAATTTTATATTGCAGTTATGAATTTTGAATCTAATTGTGGGGATGCTGATGATGAATTGAAAATGTTTGAAAAATATGCAAGAAGCCCAAAGAGTACTCACTACTAATGTTCGGATTGGTTGTGAGGTACTAATGATAGGACTAATTTTGTTGGTGTTAGTGGTAAAGAATTAGTAGTGATATTAGGAAAGAAGTTGTTGTTAATAAAGTTCAAGGTAATACCTCTAAGGTGTGGAATAATTATGAAAAGATTGGTGTAATAGATGGCGTGGAAAAATGTAAATGCAAGGGTTGTGGGAGGCTTTATACTTGTAATTCAGATAATGGAACTACCCATGTAAGACGTCATGTCCAAAATTTTCATTTGATTCCTAAATACAATGATGTGGGTGCCATGTTGGTTGACCGATGCAGGACGTTGAGTGTCCGGAAGCATTATAGGCTTATGGATGCACTCTCTAAATGTATTATAATGCATGATCTTCCATTTATCTATGTTGAGTATGAAGGAGTTTGGGTAGTGAATAGAGTTTTGAATCCTGATTTCAAACCTATTAATAGAAACACTACTAAGGCTGGTTGTTGGAATGTCTTCTTGAGTGAAAAAACAAAGCTAAAGAGCATATTAGCTAACATTCCTAGTAGAATTTGTTTAACCGATGTATGAATTTGTTGTAACTACTCAGGCTATATGGCGTGGCCACTCATTATGTTGATAAGTGGAAGTTAAATAATAAATTACTTGCATTTTTGTGAGTTAGAGAGTACACATCGAGGATTGAATTATGCGGAAAGGTATTTTGAGTGCTTAAAGATTGGGAATAGATGGGAAAATATTTTCCTTGACTTTGGATGTCTGCTACTTCTAATGATAGCATGCAAAAAATATTTTGAAAGAGAGCAATTTGCAAAATGGCTTGTTATGTGATGGTGATTTTTTCATGTTAGATGTTGTGCACATATCTTGAATCTCATAGTTGAAGGTTTGAAAGTGGCTAAAGGCTTTATATAAAATAAGAGAAAGTGTTAAATATGTGAGAAGGCCGGAGGAGGTTAAGACAATTTCATAAATGTGTTGAAGAAGTGCATTTAGATAATGGTAGTTTCTTGAGGAGTTGGATGTAATAAAGCTAGATGGAATGCTTCTTACATGATACTTAAGTGCTAATAGAAATGTCGTCGTGCTTTTCGATAGTTTATTTAATGATAGAAGTTATACGCTTTGTCCATCCAATGAAGAGTGGGAAAGAGCGAAGAAGATGTGTGCTTTCTTGGCCCCATTCTATCATATTACTAACTTGATATCTGGATCATCTTCCAATTTGTATTTCCTGCAAGTTTATAGTATAGAAAAGAAATTGAATGAAAACTTGTATCAGTGAAATAGGGTGATCAAGATGGCGTGAGATGAGTAAAATTTGATGAAATGCTGGAGCTTGAGAGTATTATGTCACTCTTGCACTTGGATGTGTTCTTGATCCTCGTTCTAAGTTGAACTTTTTGAGCTTTTGCTATAAGAGACTTTATCCATATGATCATCAAGAGAAAGTGAATAGGGTAAAGGAGGCCTTGTATAAACTATTTGCGGAATATACAAAGTATGGGGCTTCATTTCAAACTAGCTCATCATCAATGACCATGGGTGCTTATTCACAACAATGTCCTCCAGTGAAAAGAGAAACAAGCTCAACATCATCAATGACATCTATTCTTGCTGTAAGTTTGATTATTATAATTTTTATTCATTATTTTTCTTGTTATTCTTTTTTCAAGTATCTAGTATAATGTGGGTACATTGTGTTGGTTGCTTGTATTATTTTAGGAGTATCACATGGAATTGAGTCAAATGACTTCAAATGATGTCCAGTCTCAACTTGATATATACTTGGATGAAGGATGCTATGTTGGAAATGACCTTGATGTGCTAGAATATTGGAAGTTACATAAACATCGATTCCCTGAACTTGCAATTATGGCTCGTGACATTTTAAGCATTCCAATCATAACAGTAGCTTCAGAATCTTCATTTAGTATTAGTGGTCGTATATTGCATAAGTATAGAAATTGTTTGCTTCCAAAAACTGTGCAAGCCCTCATTTGTACTCGTAATTATTGCACTGATTTTGAAATTAGGCATTTTGGTAAAATTACTTACTCTGAACCTTTTTTTTTGTTTCTCACTTACAACTTACAAAGCCAGCATTTTGTTTATGAATTGTGGAGTGTGTGAAGTAGATGATATTTGATTATCTAAGAATATTCAAATATTGTTGATGATGATCTTGTCTCAGAGAATGATTTTAGATTTATAATTTAATGATTATTCGTATAGGGTATGTTGTTTTGTAATTCTATTTGGTTTTGAATTTTGTTTGTTATTTGATATTTATTGGATTTGAGCTAAAAGCCATGAGGTTTCAAGTACTTTTACCTTTAAAACAATTACTCCATAAAATTATGCATGTCTACTGTTGCATTTTACCCATTTCAGTTAGGTTTTGGATTATTCAATGGTGATTGGTGAAGTTACAAGTTATACATTCCATAATTATGGTTTTTGATGATTAACAGTTTTGGTAATGAGATTATCATCTATCCTTGGATTGAATTATATTTAGACATACATAAATCATCTGATATGTTTTGGAAAATTTTAGTGAGTGCTTAAAAGTTCGGTTGTCTCGTCACTAGGATCGTAAGCTACCCATTGTCTTTGAGTTATTATAGTGAGCTCTTCAGCTAAAGGCTTGTGAAATGAATTAAGCCTCCCTACTTGGAAATTGTGATCCTCGTTAATTCTTGAATTGAACTTGCAACATGTGTATTTTACATTTCTCTAGACTTCTGCTTTGTGATGATGTATATTAAGACATTTACCATGGTTCAGAAAATTAGACCTTGTAGGCGGTTCCAAATTCACTAGTTGGAATGACAAACTCTTAGGGTGATGTTGATTTTTCTTTATAACTCCTTGTTAATACAGTTGTAGCATCGTTTCAGATTCATTGAATATGCATGTGATTTTCCCTTCCAGCTCAATATTGGAAGTGAAAATACTATATATACATTGCTTGATTATTTTTGAGGAAGTGAAAATATTTTAATTTTTTTTTTCACATAAGGCTGGGATAGCCCAATATAGGGTCGGGTTGGGCCAGCAAAATGACAACCTGGTTTTAAGTCGGGCGGGCCGATCCGGCCCGGAGCTATGCCGCGGCTGAGTGTGGGCTGAGTCGTGATAAAGCTGATGAGTGCCGGCTCTAGTGTCTTTGTATGACCCTGAAACGGGGTCGCGGTAATGACAAGCAGGGGCCAGCTATGGCCAGCTGTGCTCAACAATGAATCCTTAATAGGCATGCCCATCTATCCATCTGCCTGGTCATAAGCAGGCAATCAGTTTTATTACGTTTTCAATACATATCCCATATACATGAATAACTATTGTTATCATGTATGCATATGAGATATTCACTATCCATTATTCTCATATTCGTAAAGAGCATTTTCACATATCTCTTATCATCATAGAAATGTATTTTATGCTACTTTGTATACTTGACCTATACATGTATTCTCTTTAACCACATGACTAGAATTCATGTCCTTTATTATTCCATTCTATTTATTCTATATTATTTAGCATTAAATCATATAACTTTTAAGTCCAATTTCTTTCTCTCACTTATTTAAGTCCATCTTAGAGCTTATTTTCATATAAAACCATCTCCAATAATGTAACGCCCCAAAAATACCCTATAATTTTTATAATAATTTTTATTATATATTAGAGCGTAAATTAGGCCAACTTGGGTTTTTAAGAAAACTAATAAATTGTTAAATAGTGAAAAGTGAAATGAAAATGTGAGCATATGATTAGCACAATATATGCTAAAATGAAATTGATGGAACCCGAAATAATCCTGAGTGAAAAAAGGGCAGAATTTGGAAATTTGTAAAATGAGGACTAGAAAGGAATTCGAATGATATTAAACTCAAATGCTAATGTGAAATAAATGATAAATGAAAGTGAAATGAAAACCAATAAGTGAAAAATGCAAAAAATGAAATGAGGTTTTATTATTAAGCGAGCAAAGATATGGGGAAAAGGAGAAAGAAGACCACATTTGGTCTTGGAAGAACAACATTTGTGCAAAGCAGTGTGGAGAGCTTGAGAGAGGAGAAAATTTAGGGTTTTGTGAAGATCAAAAGAGTGGTGTGATTCTTCCTTTTTGCTGAATCTTGTAAGAAGGAAGAAAGGAAGAAGCTAGGGCAAGAGTTCCCAGAGTGATTTGAGGTATGTAACTTCAGCCCTAGAGTTTGTGTTTGATGTTTGGAGTTAAGCCTAATCCATCCATGGGTTTTGCTCATGGTTGGTTTAGGATGGTATTTGGATATCATTAGGAGTGATTCCATGATGTATTTTGAGTTTTAAATTTTTGGTGAAAAATGTAAAAGGAAAAACTAGAAAAGCTGAGCATCACGAGGCCCGCCGCGCGGCCGAAGGGCACCCTGCTCTCGATGTAGCCTCGTTGCGTAGAAGGGCTTGAAAGGCCCTCCTAAGGTTCATGACATGCCACGCTAAGCGAGGCGAAAGTGCTTGCGGCGTAGCGATGCTACAGCCCCGTGGTGAAATCACTATTCCTGATTAGGCGGTTTGGATATTTTGTTTCGAAACACCGCAAGTATTTTGTACCTCAATAGTTTAAGGACCCTAATAAGATTAATGGGGGTTCAAATAAGGCTAAAACTAAATGAAAAACATATTGTACCTCGTCGCCTCGTCGATCAGACTTAGTGTCTTGGCCAGGGCCGTTGCCAGTGAATGGAAGCATTCGTAAAAATGTATAATAATTGTTTATCCTTTAAGAGTGTACATGATTGTTATTAACTGAGGGCGGGTGAATCCACCACAACCTAGGACAGTCGAAGGAAGGAAACTAGAGCAAGCGGCTTGGTTTTGTTCATGACTACATCCTTATTTCAAGTGTTTTGGTAGTATACCAAATAAATTTGAAATGATTATATGGAATGAGTATATCTTTGAAATGATATTACGAAAGTGCATATGGATTTGAAAATGTGATATTTGAAATGATTGACGATTAATTGCATGTGAAATTAATCGAATTGTAAACGAATTGGTCAATTCTTGACATCTTGAATTGAATCGTTATGCCCCGAATGAGCGACCCTGGCGGGATGCTGATCGACATCGATCATGAAGGCACCGGGGGTAATCTGATGTCCCAGCTGGGATGCACCAATCGACATCGATCTTGATGGCGTATGGCATTCCATACCACATGTCGAGGTGCGCAATCGGCACATCCGACGTGATGGGAGACAAAATTTGGGAAATGTGTAAGTACATTGCAAATGATAAAAGGGCGAGGATTCACCGACGGAATCGAGTCATGAATGTAATTATAGACAAAGTGAAATATGAACTTGATGAGTGTAAATGGGATTTGCAAACTAAACACATCTTTAAGAGTGTACGTTTGAATCTCATGAATTGAATTAATATTATGATTAGTTGCATGTGAAAATGCATATATTTATATGATCAATGATTTGTAAAGTGAAAGCATGTGAAATGAATAAGCATGAGTGTAGTTTGATATAAAGGGCATGATTTTATGATAAATGCATGTCAAGTTAAAATGGAAAATTGGAATAGAACTGTATACAACCACTAAAACCTTGAAAATGTACATGTAAGTTTTATCTATCTTGCGAGGTTTTGAGTAAAGCAGGAAAAGGCGAAGCGAAAAGCGAGTCATAGAAAGTTTTGGCGTATAAGTGTATACCCCGCTATATGCATATCATCTCTTTTGAACACATGTTATTTGTGAACCAAAGCGTTAAACTCTGAAAATGTGTTTTGTATATCGTTTTGTACAGGCATGACACGCCATCTTGTAACCAAATTGTATAAGAGTAAATGTTTATAGGCCTACCATTTGATGCTTCCCACGTAATGAAATTCTAAATGAAATGGCGTAAATAAAAGCGATTTGATAAGATAAACAAAAAATGGTCCGGTGGCCCGGGCTTACGTTCGGATCAGCCATTCGGGTGGAAACAATGAGGGGATTGATCCACGACATTTTGAAAAAATTTAATAAAAAGGTAAATAAATAAAAAATAACCAAGCGTCCCCAGGGTTTCGGGTTGGATCCTCTATTCAAGTTAGACCGGGCTCGGGGGTCGCTACAAATAATACTTTGAGAGTATATAAGAGACATTTAGATGTCTCAAAATCCTATAGAAGAGGACATGAAAATCCTTTCCCAAAACAGGGTCCGACTTCCCTTAATTTATGGGTACAATAAGTTAAATCTCAGCATGTTTTCTTCATTGCACTTTGTTCCTATATGAATATATTTTACTCCAGAAATTGGAATCCTCCATTTGAATCATCTGAAAGCTCGAGTTATGGCGTTTAACAGGCGAGTCTGTTGCAGGTTTACAGTACCGTGTGAGACCTTCGAGATCTTAACTCCATAATTTGACACTAGTTCCTTTTACTTATTTGAAGCTACGGTGTTAAGGGTTCTTCTCCAATTGGAATCATCCAATTTTTAATACCAACACTCAAGATGTGTCCTAAACAACCGGAATTGCTCCGTGTTCAAAAACAGAACCCATAACTCGTCTTTAGACCCAAATTAGAGGGTCTTAAAGTCGTATTAATACTTTAGGCTCTCCTTGGAAAATGTAGTCACAGGTCTTAGGTTTCCTTTCCAATTAGAATGTCCAAAATTGGAGCACTCTAGGCTAAGTTATGGCCAAATAAGTCACTTAGGGTTCTAGGGAAATTTTGATAGCATCTCTCCTAAAACCTCAATTTTTTCTTTATACAAAACTCCTCAATTGAGGACCACAAACCAAATAATAATTACCAACAACACAAACCACAAAGAATTGATCTTCAAGGGAGTCCCATACCTTGATTCCTTCTCTTCAACACTTTTTCTCTTCCTTCTCTTTCTTTTTCTTATCTAAAATTGTACAAAAATAGATAAGAACCTTACTTTCTCTTTGCTTGAACCAAAACTAAGCCAAACAATGGAGAGCACAAGCTACTTGATCTCTTTCTCCACAAAAAACCAGTGCCCTAAGCTCTCCCATACCAAAATTGGATTTTTCGTCAATTGTGAGACAAGTTTGTATCTTTATTTGTCTTCTACTTTTAATTTTTTCTATTGGGTCCTTCTATTTTATTCTAATTGCACATCAACTTGTCATAATTATTCAATAACATATAATAATCTTAATTAATTTCCTTTGTGTCCTTAAATTGTAGGTACCACTTATCCTTTGTACTTCTTTAAAAATTCCGATTATATCATTTTTCACACTTAACCCGAAAATTTCGGAAAAACACAGTTTGACTTCCATTTTACTTTAAACATGTCATAAAACTATTAAGGTATAATTTAGGGTGTTACACTATCCTTATTGTACACACAAGCTTCATTCGCATTTTGTGAGAAATCAAACTCTTTTATTGTCTCATTAAATTGGATATTCCAACTCCTAGGTGCTTGCTTCAATCCATAAATGAATCTCTGAAGCTTGCATACTTTACTGCAATTTATGGGTGTGAAGACCTCCGATCGTGTCATACACACTTCCTTACTTAGGTTTCCTTTGAGGAAACCCTTCTTCACATCCATTTGCCATATCTCATAATCATGATGAGTGGCAATGGCTAGGAGAATTCTTATGGATTTAAGCATGGCTACTAGACTAAAAGTCTCATCATAGTCAATTCCTTGTCTTTGACGAAAACCCTTAGCTATAAGCTTAGCTTTATAGGTAATCACATTACCTTCCATGTCAATCTTCTTCTTGAAGATCCACTTGCACCTTATAGGTTCTATCCCTACGGGTGGTTCAACCAAAGTCCATACTTGGTTGATTCACATGGAATCCATCTCTGACTTCATGGCTATGAACCATTTGTTAGCGTCTGAACTATTCAGAGATTCTTCATAGGTAGTATGCTCATCGACCTCTGTGAGAAATACGTCCCTTTGTTCACTAATGAGAAATCCATATTTCTCTGGAATAGTTCGTATCCTACTTGTGCTATGATGTGCTTGTGTTTTAGAAGGATCAATTGCTACTTCATCAACATGAATAACAACCTTAGGATTAAGTCAGTTAATCTGTGTCTGTTTAAGCACTTTGAACTTCACCAAGTTCACCCTTGATCCTACTGTCTTCTCTTAGAATAAACTCTTCCTCTAAGAAGACTGTATACTTTGAACAAACAAATTTTGTTTCAAAGTGTTTTATAACTGATATCCAAAATTTCGTTTGGATATCCTACAAACAGACACTTGTCAGATTTAGCTTCTAGCTTGTCTGACAATTTCGCTTCTTATAAGCTGGATAACCCCATACTTTTAGGTGAGAAAGATATGGCTCCTTGTTAGTCCATATCCCATATGGAGTAATCTCAACTGACTTAGTTGGGACTCTGTTCAACACTTAAACAGTGATCTCATGTGCATACCTCTAAAAGGATTTGAGTAGGTTCGCCTTGCCCATCATCGACCTTACCAAGTCTAATAAGGTTCGGTTTGTCCTTTTCACCACACTAGTTGGTAGGGTGTGTAAGGTGGAGTCCACTTGGATAAATTCTCATTATCCTGGAGATAACCTAGAAACTCTTGGCTTAAGTATTCGCCACTTGGATCTCATCTAAGTGATTTGATACTTCTCCCAAACTGTTTCTTCGCTTCATATATGAATTCTTTGAACTTTTCAAAGGATTTAGATTTGTATCTCATTGGATACAAATACCAAAATCATGAATGGTCATCCATAAAGGTAATGAAGTAGATGCAACCACCTTCGCCATTAATGGACAAAGGACCACAAACATCGGAATGTATTAGGTCTAATGGTCCATAAGCTTGTTCACCCTTTCCCATAAATGGAAACTCGACCATCTTTGCCTAACAAGCAAGATTCACATGTGTCAAATGATTCATGATCAAATGACCCCAAGCTACCACAATCGTGTAACTTAGTCATGCATCTCTCACTTACATGGCCAAGGCGACGATGCCATGAGTACTATGATTTCAAATTATCTCCTTTTAGCCTTTTATAGTCATTAACATTTAAAATTGGATTTGACATATCTAATATGTAATTCCATTGCTTAATGTACCACCGGCATATAAGATATCATAATGTAACGACCAATGTTACAAAATATAAATGAAAAACCCTTTTGTTCAAATAAGAAACTGGACAAAGTTCTTAATCAATGCTGAGACATAACAACAATCATCCAAATTTAAACAAAAATCACTAGGGAGGTTCAAAACATAAGTCCATAGAGCAGCAGCTGCAACTCTTGCACCATTGCTAACTCGAAGGTCGGACTCTCCCTTGGTGAGCTTCCTATTGCTCCTTAGGCCCTGCATATCAATCCATATCTATGAGCCACAACCAGTATCATATACCCATGTGTTGTCAGGAGAAACAGTATTAACCTTAATGACATAAATACCTGAAGATGATGGAGCATCACATGCCACCTTCTTCTTGGATTCGATGTAGGCCTTGCAGTTCCTCTTCCAATGGCCAACTTGACCACAATAAAAGCAAGTCTCTTTCATGGCAGTCTCTTTGCCTTTCTTCTCAACCAATTTTCCCTCAGCTATCTTGAGCACGTTAACTAATTCGGGTATGGTGGACATAATATAGTCCATATAGTCAAGCACAAACTATACAAAACTATCGGGTAACCTAGCTAGAATCAAGTCTACACTCAATTCAAAGTCCATCCAATAACCCAATTGATTCAATCTCTCAATGTGTTCATACATCTTCAATGCATGTTGCACTGGGGATGTCCCCCCCTCCATCTTGGAACCAAAAAGCAGTTCAAAGACTTTGAACCTTTTAGTTCTTGCCTGCTCATTCTAATGTTCCCTTAGATGGACTATGGAATATGCATCCACGATCTTGCTTCCTTGATACTCGAATTTGACATGGAGGTGTGGATAATCGATCTGCCCTCACCTTTATCAGCCATTCTTCTTATATGCCTGCGAAAGCTTTTCGGGTGCATCAACAGTTGGGGATTGAGGGAGTGGCTCAACAATGACATAGGCTAATCTTTCCCTTTTGAGAACTATTCTCAAATTCTTTAGCCAATCCAAGAAGTTAGGCCTGGTCAAAATATTGACATTCATTTTTTTACAACTTCACATTCGTTGACATGGTTTGATTCTAATAGCCTATATTTAAAATAGATCATGTTAGAGTGTAATTAAGAATCCATAATTATTAAGGCTTGATAATTATGCATTATGACTCCCACTATTTTATCATCAAATCCATAGCCCTCACTATTAATCCGAGATAACCTATATGGAGGTTCTCCTAGTGGGTCAATATCCAATATCACCAAGAATGACCTTGGGTTTTCCCAACAAGCCATCTTGGGTCAAAAGCTAGGTATTTTGTCCATACTAATTGCAATCATATGCAATTAAAAAATCCAATATCACCAAGAGTGACCTTGGGTTTACCCAACAAGCCATCTTGGATCAATAGGTAGGTATCTTATACCAATTGCAATCCAATGCAACTATTGAATCCAGTGCTATCAACTGTTGATTTGTGCACTATCATTGGGCTATCAACTCAGGACACTGACCCAACTGCAGTTGGGCTATCATTTGTGTTGTTGGGATGTACACTGACCCAACTGCATCTCTATCCAACATTAACCTTGGGTTTGCCCAACAAGCTAATGAGTCTAGTTAAGGCTAACCCACTAATAAGGAAAACTCATTTCCATTGATAGAACATATCCTTATGGAGAAGGCTTGGGTTTACCCAACAACCCTAATTCCTGAAGAATTCTGGTTCACATCGTATTAGTGGAAGACATTAGCCTTAATATATTAATAATTGAGGGGTTTCTTTAGATAAGTCTCATCATTTCATTTGCATGCTTTGTCCATTCATCTCATGAAATTATAAATATAGTTACTCTAACTATATGTCATGATTATGAACATTCTAAAATCAATTCATGAGCCAAAAATGGAATTGACTAGGTCAAACCTAGGGACATGAAAATAAATCGAATTTATATTTCAAGGTCTTCTTTCTTGGATCATCTTGTATGCTCATTTCTCCTTTGTATTTCCACCAACTAATCCTAATCCTATGTAATCTAATTACATACATTTAAAAGAAGAACCTCAAGTTACATTTGAGGGGGATTTAGATGAGAAGAGAAATACAAAGAGAAAATAGAGAGAGGCAGGGACATGCAGACCCTATTTACCCAAAAAGAAATAATAATCAAATGCAATATGCTCAATCACCATTAGGCAAAGTCCATAATCATCCATCATGCCAACATATACCCTTAAACTTGCATTCTCTAATGTAACCCATTGAAAGTTAAAGATAATGACACCCCATGATTTCAAAAGCACGTGAAAAGGTTTTTCAACACTTAAACTAAAATGATCCATTTTAGTTTTGTTCAACACTTGAACTATAACCTTTGTTCAATACTTGAACTAAATTGATTCAACAACTTGAACCATGATCCCAATTCAACTTTTGAATCTATAACTGATTCAACTCCTTGAATCATAAACCCGATTCAAGTTTTTAAATCTCTAACTAGTTCAACTCCTTGAACCGTGATTGCCAAAAGGGTGTAGTTTTGTCCAATGTCTCTTGAAAGTAATTTCAACCATAGTTTTAGAATTTTATTCAAAACACTTCAATCTCGGCTTGCATATTTCATCTCAGTCACACTAGAGATGATTCCTTAAAGCTGTCTGAACAAAGAAGAAAAATGAGCAAAATACAATATGTGAGTCTCGCGTCGCGACGATCGAGGGCGCCAGCGTTCTAACACGTTCTTAGATCAAATGCACCACGTCGCGACATGGGCACCCACACATCGCGACATTTCTTGGGTTCTTCACCCACGTCATGACATGACTAGTTCACATCGTGTCGTGACCAACTCACATCGTGCCGTGAGCTGGGTTTCAACTACGGTAGATTCGAAAAAAAATCGCATCTTTGGGAGTTTCAATCTCGTCCAAACCATTTCTTCTTCACCATAATCATGTTTGATTATCTCATGACCAGATTACATGAAGAAAAACATTGGATCTAGCCTTTTCAAAAACAAAAATCCCATTTTTGAACCTTTGATACCACTGTTGGGATTCCTTAGTGCCAAGAGCACTATTGCACAACAAAAATAACAAAAAAAAAAAAAAAACCTGGAATCCCACCCTTTAGATCACCTTAGCTCATCAAAACGAACCAAAACATAAACCAAGAGATTAAAGCATCATATACCTTTGTAGATATGCTCTTGAAGGGTGATTTGCAGCTTGACCATAAACGAACCACGTCCTTGGTTCATCTCTAACGGTATCCACACGAAGACAAGACCCGAGAACCTCCAAGGAGATGGAGTTGAAAGTAAACTCGGTGCTAACCAAGTTTGGTCCCAATGAGGGATGAAGAAGATTCTCTCAAATCTCCCTTCTTCTTTGTTGTTTTTCACAAGAACAAGAGAAAACTCCCATCTCTCTAAAGTTGGAGATTAGGGTTTCATACACCAAACCCATTTTGGTATTCTAGGGTTAGGGTTTCTCCCATAACCACATATTTATAGGAGAAACCTACCCTATGAAAAGACTAGCAAGCCCTCACCCAAGATGGAATGTGCTACATGGATCTCCATGCATGGTAGCATGCTCCCTCATGAGCCTTAAGCCCATGAGCAAGCTTTTGCCTATCCCATTCTCAAAATGTGACTTCTTAGTCTCGGGATTCCACTACTCCTTAAGCGGTTTAATCCCCAAAGTTAAGTCCCTCATGATTGGATCACATCCAAGTCCGTTTTATATAAAGTCTTCAACTTCTAACCCATTAGGTTCTCAATTATGTTGGCCACTTAATTCAACTATTGAATCAAGCAAGTCATGAGCAACATCTAGCAACACATCATGACTCCCAGTGTAGAAGAGTCAGTGGTGCATTGCAGGCCCTTCCATAGACAATTCTTTGCCCAGTGGTCCTTTCACCCGATCTATCATGCTCGGTTGAAGCATGGACAATGTGTAGCTCCCACTAGACTAGCTACGCCACATCTAGCCCAAGTGATATCAAATCTTGTCCCTGGACTCATTACTCATCATTTATGCACCTAAAGACACTCTTCATGGCACTTCCACTATGGACAGAGATTTCTGAGTAATGATCCTTACAAGAGGTCATAGGTATAATCTCGCTCTATTGGGAGTGGCGAATCCTTTGTTGGCTACTCAATTACCTTCAATTATCTCAAACTATACCCAATCATCACCCTATGAGTGACCTTTGGAAGGCAACAAGGAATGAAGTCAAAGCACATAATCATTATTCAAGATATCCTTGAGCTCCTCAAGTCTAAGAATACTTGTACCATTGCTATGATGAGATAATCATCTACATTTAAATAAATAATCCATATGATTGTCTCATGGTAGGTCTCCGATGAACTTAGCTACTCTTAGCAAGCATCCTCATGTTAACTCTAATCTTCTCATGAACACAGTTTATAAGATCCACAGCTTAATCCAATTAAGGGGTATGACATGTGCTAGTCTGTCTGAATTAACAATGTTCAGTCTCGTTAATCCTATGACAGAGAATAATTTAGATACTAACATAATTGCACATGATACGAATCTTATTATCATGATCTCATCATGATTTCCTTCATGCTATGTTATGTATCATGGACTTCATTAATTCGATTAAAGATCCATATCAATTTAATGTATGAAAATCAAATTAATGAAGAAGCCTTTCATATTAAACAATATGTAATATGTACAAAAAGTGCTAAGGGCAATTGCCTTTAGAGCACTTCTCTAACAAACTCCCACTTGCACTAAAGCCAATTGTCTTTGTATCTCATACCTCAGGCAAGTAGATGTGAATCAAATTTCTTCTGGGAAAGTGGCTTAGCTAAGAGATTAGACATATCCTGACCAATGGGCATATCTCTATCTTTACATCATAATCACCAAATATTTCTCAAATCAAATAGCATCACCTTGAGTACTAGTTTGGACCTTTGATGAGATCGTGGTTCATTTTGCTTTCGCAATGGCTCCATTGTCATCTCAATACTACAATATCATATCAACAATGCTAGGGAGAATGGAGAATAAATTGCAGAGAAATGGTCTCAGACCAAGCTCAAACTTTTGTAGGATTTGGGTTTAATATAAATATCATAATAGAAAAACAAATAAAATGAGTTTGAATAATTATGTATTATTAATTTATTAGGTTTAAACTTTTTTCTTAATTTCCCTCCATATTTTATTTCCTTCCCATATTCCTCTTTATTTTCTTTCCCTATTACTTTTTATGTTCAAATGGAGACTTAAGTCATGTTTGGTTCTTGTTTTTGAAAATTATTCTTCAGAACAATTTTTAATGAAGAAAGACTTGAGTCTTTTTATATATCCAAAAGTATATTACATGTACAAGGCGAACACTTATATAAGCTAAGCTATTCAAATCTTAAAATGAAAAATATACAATTTCCATATACATATAATCTAACATCCCCCCTCAAACTCATGGTGGTTTAAGAGAAACCATTTTGAGTTTGGAAGCTAAAGCTCGAAAAGTTCCTAGAGGAAGGGGTTTAGTGAAGATATCAGCTAACTGATCTTGAGAGGAAATAGACTGAAGTGTGAGTGTACCTTAAAGTAGATGATGATGAATGAAGTGACAATCAATCTCAATATGTTTAGTAAGTTCATGGAAGACATCATTATGAGCAATTTGAATAGCACTTCGATTATCACAGTGAAGTTTAGTTGCAGTGGAACAATTAACACCAAGATCCTGCAGTAACAAACGTAACCAAATGAGTTCAGTTGTAGTAGCTACCAATGCTCTATATTTGCTTGATCTTGGAGCGAAGCGATGATTGTTTTGTTTGCTTTGCTTCTCCGAATAAGAGAATCACCTAGAAGAAAACAATATCCTGTAGTAGATGGACGATCGGTGGGATCACCTACCCAATCTACATCTGAATATGCCTAAAGAGTTAATGAGGAATGAGAAGAAAAATGAAGACCATCAAATATGGTGCCTTTCAAATATCGAAGAATCCTGAGAATAGCAGCATAATGAGAAGTCCCCAGGAAGCGACCATCAAAGCGTGACCATGGCGCATAGGAAATATTAGAATGATGCTTGAGTGAGATAGATTAGAGTCCCAGCGAAGCTTTACGTGAGAGTAGCATCAGATAGTGATTCGCCATCATGAGAATTGAGGCGACAGTTATACTCAATAGGTGTGTCAATTATCTTGCTATCAATGATACTAGCTCGAGAAATCAGATCGGAAGTAAAATTGGCCTGAGTAAGATAATAACCATCTGCATAAGAAGAACGTCCTATGAATAAAGTAATTAAGAAGGGCCAAAGATCTTTCATTTCAAATTAAGCGACCCGAAAGTGCTTTAGATCCACGAATACCCTCCATATCATCACTTGTAATAATCATATCTAATACGACATACAAAGTAGAATAGTAATACCATGATCGAGCTAGTCTCGCCAAGAGTTGTATCAAGAGCGCGAAAAACCATCTTTGAGATAGTAGGCGAACTTTGCAAGCCATGCTCAAGGAGCTTGTTTTAAGACATAGAGTGCTCGTTGTGATCATTTCTGTGAAGGAACGAAGGAATTGAGAATAACCAGGAGAAGCTTCTTATGAGCACCTCTGGGAGTTCCACCGATGAAAATCATTTTGACATCCATTTTGAAAGGCGGCCATTTGCTAGAGGAAATGGCAATAAAGTCTGTGAGAAGAAAGTCGAGCCCTTTGGAGTAAAACTCTCCCATAATCAATCCCATACTCCTAAGTAAAACCCCTGGCAATAAGGCGAGCCTTGTAGCGATCAATAGTATACATCAAATGAGTCTTGATCTTATAAACCCATTCTGACCGATAGCGAGATTTTCGAAAGGGAAGATCGGCGGATCAATGTTCTAGTCTTATGTAGTGCATCAACTCTTCTTTCATAGCTTGCCATAAAGTTAGAGGAAGCTCGAAAAGTCTAAGGTTCTGGAGAGAGGCAGAGTAGAAAAGCAATGCGTCACGAAGGTTAGAAGGAAGGTGATTGCACCGATAGAACGACGAGTGCATGAGAGTCGAAGGACGGAGTAGGATCCACATTGGCGTTATCGGTGGAGCGCGTCGATGTCGGTCTGGGAGGCTCATCGAATGCATGAGAAGGGACATCGAGAAATAGAAGGGGAAACTCAAATACCCCGAGGGGATCTTTCGAGATATAAGTGGGGAGACTCATCGGGAAAAGGTCGAGGAGGGGATCGATAGAGGGAAATAGGGGTGAAAGCAGGGAACATGAGGTAGTTGGTAAAACATTTTGTGTTCCTAAAAGACCACATCTTGAGAAACACGAAGACGTTTGCTAATGGGATCATAACACCAATAACCTTGTTGACCAATTCCATACCCAAGAAAACAACACAAACGAATGAGGCGAAGTTTGACACCATGATCTTGAAGAACGAAAGCAGAGACACAGTCAAGACTTTAAGTAAATCATAGGAAGGAAAAGAACCAAATGCGAGATCGCAGGAGTTTGATTCGAGCAGTAGGGAGAATAAACAGCGATTGATGGTATGCATGACTTGATGAAATGTAGCTTCCCCCAAAGCGAGAAGGAGTAGAAGCGACAATAGTAGTAACACCGAACAACATCGAAATATATGACGAAGTTTACGCTGACCACCATACCATTTCTTTGAGAAGTGCTAGCCTGAGGAATGAGAGCAGTACCAAATTGATGTAGAATAGAAGTAAATTCATGGGCTTTATACTCTTGGGCATTGTTAGATCTGAAAACTTTGATAGGTTTAGAAAACTATGTTTCAATCATTTTGGTAAAGTCATGATATATTTGATAAAGTTCAGAATGATTTTTGAAGAGATAAATCCAAGTATATCGGGAAAAATCATCCACAAAAATAAAAAAAAATAACATGACCCACCCTGAGTAGTAATGGGAGAAAGGCCCCATACATCAAAATGAATAAGATCAAAAAGAGAGAGAGCATGAGAAACACTATTATTAAATGGTAAAGCAGTTTGTTTGCCAAATTGACAAGGCAGACAATCAAAACTCTTGTTTGGCTTGAACCTAACAAACCCACAGAAACTAGTTGTTTAGCCACAGAGATAGATGCATGACCAAGGTGAGAATGCCATAAAGCAAGAGAAGAGGTGCTCACGTGCGGGGCGGTGAGACGGAGGGCGAGAGGGAAATGAAGAAGATGAGCTGGCTTGACCTTGGGCCTTACGAGGCGGTCCCAGCGATGCGTCGATCACGAGAATCCTACACAACCACACCCGAGAAGAAAAGGTTAAAGAAAAACGAGGTGAGTGAGTTATTAACAAATAGAAGATTATGAGTAAGTTGGGGAATCTGATAAACATTGGAAGCAGACAAAATTTGGTATAGAGACATTACGAGATGAGGGCATGCCGGAAGACATTTGCGGTATATATAGTAGGGAAAGGGTAGGAAGTGTGTGAAGTGACAACGATGGGAGAAAGTCATATGATTCTGACAAAGCGGAGATCGAAGCCCAAATAATAGAAGAAGTACGATATCGTAGGAAAGGTAGTGTGGATCACCTTTGGAAGATGGAAAGATGAACACGATTAACCATATCCTATAGATCTTCCATAGAGAGAGATGAGGTAAGACCAGACTCGGAATGAGATTCCACATTTGATAATTCGAATTTGAGTCGAGGTAGCGGTGTTAAGAAGAATGCGTGGCGAGTGTAACAGGGCTTCAACGGGAATGACCTTTGTTCTTACATTTGCGGATAAGAAGAGCTTCTTATTGTTATGTCATCGACATTATTCCTTTGCCTTTGGATACATGGGTAGATGAACCGTGGGGGGAAACGGGAAGTAGCCGGTGCGGAGCAGGTTGGGTAGATGGGCCATGGTCTGATGAGAAATGGGATCGATCTGACGGGTCTCATCATCCTTCATACAATTAAGCATAGGGCGTTGGTAAAAGTTATGATGTAGAATACTGACCACAAAACTAATTCAAACTCATCCACAGCCACATTAGAAAGCTGAAAGCAGTTTGTCCTTATTCATAGTGACATGAGACCGATTTGGTGTCAACGAATTGGAAAATTTGTTGAATCACGGTTAATTTGTAGCAGCGCAAAATACCTAGCAGTTTATAACATGTTCAGAGTGTAAAATAAATTAAATTGTATTTTTCCAACGTTTAAATTGCTAAAAACAAAAAATGATAAAAACCTGGAAATTATCTCGAGTGGTCGTTTGGTAACTTATGTCGAATGAGGACGAAGGTTATAAATGAAAATTGTAAATGCGAAATGAAAATGTGATAAAATGTATTGAAAATGAAAAGTGAAATGAAGCCTTAAAAATGAAAAAATGAGAAAAAGATGAATTAAGCGAGCTGGCCAAGCAAGGCTTAGTGATTTTGATTAAAGACCAAATATTGGTCTTTGAGAAGCATTTGCACATTTAGCGAAAGAGGAGAGAAAGTCTTTGGAAACTTTTCGGTTGTGAGAAGGCGAAAGATTAGTGGTCTTTGCTCCATGAAATCAAGGATTAAGGTGATTGTGAGGAAGAATGAAGATTGGTGTTGAAGAATCAAAGATTTAAAGGTAAGAAATCAAACCCTATGCGTTTGGGTTTAATGAAAACCCCAAATTTGAATAAAAGTGTTTTTATTGGTTGTAGATAAGTTTTGGGGGTTGCTCTAAGTTGTTTTTGGTTGTTTTGATTGGTTGTGGTCCTCAAATGAGGAATGTTTGTATAAAAGAAATGTTCGGTTTTTAGAGGAGATGTTGTCAAAATTTTCTAAACCCATGTTTTTTTTTTTTTTTTTGTCATGCTTGATGTCATTTCATCAGAATGAGTTATTCAAATTTACGGGTAAACTAGACTTCTAGGAGAATAAATCTCCACGAAATAAGTGTATCCCAATTTGGACTCATTACCTTTGAAGTCGTCAAAGTGAGGCGCTCTATTTTTGGGTCAGTGCAGTTCGGTTCTATCTGATTTTGGTGTTTCTAAACAGTTTTTGTATTTAGGCCATAAGTTGAGTTTCACTCATCCAAATTGAGTGATTAAAAATTCTGGGTAAACTAGACTTCTAGAAGAACAAATATCCATGAAATAAGTGTATTCAAATTTGGAACCCATTGGACCCAAAAAAATCGTCAAAGTGAGGCTATGTTTTCGGGCCAATTCTGGTTCAGTGCTGATACAGTATTGGTGTTTCGGAACATTTTTGGTATTTAGGCCATAAGTTAAGTTTCACTCATCCAAATTGAGTGATTCAAATTTCTGGGTAAACTAGACTTCTAGAAGTACAAATTTCCCTAAATAAGTATATTCAAATTTGAACCCCATTAGACCCGAAGTCGTCTAAAAGGGAGCGCTCTTGTTTTTTGGGCAAGTGCAGTTTAAAGTGTTGAAAAATAGAATAGTCAGGATGTTTAGAGCATGTCTAGAGTTTCGGTCTTTCCTGAATTAGATGATCAGTTTACGAATAAAATAGATTTATAGAGCAATGGCTTTGAAGGAAGTTGGGTAAAATATAGCTCATTTGGTCCCGAAAATTTTACAAGTGAAGGTGTGTTGGGTAAAACAGCGCAACTAGAAACCTAAATAAGCTTGACTTATATTGTTCTTAATTGTGATGGATTAGGGGTTGGCAACAAGAAAACCAGTGGAAATCCCGAATTAGAGATAGGAATCAAAAATGCGGCGACCTTTACGGTTTGTTCTTTATTCTTCTCTTCTTATTTCAAGTATCAAAATTGTTTGCTGTGATTATTGAAATGATTTTTCAATAAAGCTAGTATTGATTTATTTTAAGTGATTTGAGAAAATTGATTGTGAAATGATTGTCGTGAAAAAAAATTGCATAGTAAAATGTGTTATTTAGTATAAATGTATATACCTTACTATAAATTTTATGGCGATTTTAATGCCCTTAATAGAATGTTATCAGTCGTATTCGAGTTAATGATAGGTGGTATCTTAATAAGAGTCATTAGCGATCACGTGAGCGAATGTAATCACGTGTCACTCGATCCACGTAGGCCTGGCGGGGCGTATCGGTAGTGTTAAAATGATTTTTAGCTGTCGATCCAACTGACTCAAGCGGGGCGTCACGTTATAAAACCTTTTAAATCGGTTTTGCGACCTAGCAGGACGTGCGGTGATTCCATTATTCTACGCACCGAAAACATTGGCTAAATTCGTTTAAGGGAAAAATGAAAAGAATATTTGTGAAATGCATGATTTGAGTTTTGATGAGTTATTAACGTGAAAGTGCGTATTTGGTGTCGATGAATTGTAAATGAATGTATATGAAATGAATATATATATATATATATATATATATATATATATATATACGTGATATGTGCATTGATAATTCAATAGGTTCAAAGCGTTGCTTTATAAAAGTCGCGTGGTTGTGTTAAAATAAAATGAAGAGAGCGTATATAACAGCTAGCGTAGAAATCTTGCGCGTTGTTTTAGCATCATCGTGAGTGCGGTGAGCAGTCTGAAGACTTAGGCCCGAAGTAGTGATACCGCGATATCAAGCTCACGGTTCTACGGCGAATCGATAAAGTTTGCGTGTGAGGCTTTGCAGTTGCGGCGTCCTCGGTCCGACATCTTAGGAGTAACAAGTCGTCCCCAGGCTTCTTTGGCAATATCAAGGTTGCCAAACTCGTATTGATGGATGGAATAAAATGTATTCTGGCCAGTGATGATCGATGATTAGCGCTTTCCCAATCGCCGTCGAGATGGCGTAAACGAGTCGGTTCGTTGTCCACTTTTTATGGAATAGGGCGGTCACCGAGAGGCGATAAAGCCGCGACTTTGCGGCCTTTGGGATAGCTACGCATGGCAGGATGGCTGGCGAAATTATCTGGCGTAAAAATAACGTGAATCGACGAGGAATCGTTTCGCTGGCGTATCTAGAAGTCGAATCGGCAGGACAACAAAAATGGAAGCAGGCGTGAAAATAGTGATCCACGGTCAAATTTTAGGTCCAGCGGTCAGCGATCTTGGCCGTGGCGTAGTCAACGAGCGTGAGTAGCGGGCGCGGTCAATGGGTGTGGGCACTAGTCGGTCTGTGGTGACGTGGTGATGCCACACGGGTTGAGAAAGGCGCGTGAAAGTTCACGCAACGCAGTGGATCCCGGCCGTGCTTTGGAGCAGAGCGAGCGATGGCGAGGCATGGAAAATCGGTTTCTGGCGAGGGGCATGATGAGGCGTGGGAGTGTTTTCGGCTACCTACTGCACACCAACGTGATCATCTCGACAAGATCTACCTTTGAATGACCTATAACTTTAGTTTTAGGCTTGCGAAGGTAGGAAATAAAGAGTCAACATTGGTGTTCATTGGAAAAAATGAGTTATACGGTGGTTGTAATGCCTAGATAGTGAGAGCAGCGGAATAGAAATAAAAAAATCAGAAAACCCGTTCTGATACCATGAAAAAAGACTTGAGTCTTTGTATATATCTAAAAGTATATTACATTATCTGAGGCAAAAAAGACTTATATAAAATTAAGGCTATCTACTAAATCTTTAAATGGAAAATATCTGATTATGCGTATAATATAATCTAATATTTAAAAACACAAAAAAAATATCATTTTGATGTTTTTGACAACTGTCTTAATTACATGAATTTAATGTTTTTATATTATGTGTTTTTGAAAAAATTAAGAATCAGCATGTTTTTAATTGTTTTTAACATTTTAAATAAAAATCATTTTAACGCCCGAATCAAATACCCTCATGTTTTGCGCCCATCAACAGTTTTGTTTTTTGCTTCCTCATTAATCCCATTCCACCCATTTATCATTTGAGGGTTGAGCCGGACGTGTTAAGGGCATCCGAGGATGTAGCAATTAGATTTATACGACTATGTAAAATTATAATATTTCCTTATTAGAGGAAGGGAATGGTAGGAGGAGCAGCCACGCGAAATGGAAGACAGCCATTCAACCGTTATCATAGTGAATGATGCATGCCCTTATCACACAACTAGACCCCAAATAATTTAACTTTCAGCATCCAGTGTCACCCTCTCATAAATATCTCTTCCCTATTTTCTTTGGAGCAAACAAATAAAAAAGACAATAAAAGAAAATGGGATTTGGCCACGGCCACAATAAGCACCAGGAAACAGGAGATGTATTATGCTTATTATTATTATTCCGTATTTATTATGAAAAAGGATGCATGCATGTTTTATCATCCCACAAGTGTAACCCATATTCATTGCCATGCACCGGGTCATTTTCGGTCCCCAGAGGGAGGGCCCCACCCCACGTGTAAGCCTTCAATTCATATCATCATATACAACATTCCTGTGCCATCTGATTCTGACACGTGTATTTACATCAATCAGCTTAGTAACTAGTACGAATTATCCATCATTCACCTTGAGGATTCACGCAGTATAATGTCCCAGAGCCGTTCGATCTCCGCGAATACGTCATCGGACGGCAACTGGAATCTGCAACAAGGACAGGTGTTCCTCTTGACCAGCCATGGCAGAATGCACATCCAGTGGAACAGGTGCTCGCATGGCAGCTCGCACACATCTCTCCCTGACCGCATTTCCTCTTTGCAGATCACGCACTCCACTCCCCCGCCTCTTACTTCGACCGACGGCAGCGCCACCACCGACGCCGTCGATGCGCCGACCTCCCTTCCCGCCTTTTCTCCCCCGCCGCCGCTCAGGACTGCTTCGACGAACCTGCGGCACCGTGCGGCGACCTCGATGTACGGGAGGAGTACGGCACCGCTGGTGGCTCCGGTGCCCGAAAGCGTCAACATGGTCTTGGAGAAATAGGTGCAGAGAATGGCGCGCCATTGGGATGGGCAAGTTTCTAGGGCTTCGGGGTCGTGCTGGCGGAGGTGGCAGAGGAGGAGGAGGAGCAAGACGGCATCGAGGTCACGCAGTTTGAGGGAAGTGGAGGAGAATGGGGGCGGTACGGTGGAGGGGAAGAAGCGGGTGAGGTGGTGGAGGGCGGAAAGGAGGTGGCTGGCGATGAGGAGGGTTTTGTGGGGGAGAGAGATGGAGTGGAGGTGGTGGAGGGTGTGGGCGAAGAGAGTGGGGGAGGAAAGGAGAGAGGAGAGACGGAGGTGGTGGTAGCGGAGAATTGAGTAAACGCAGCGAGTGAGGTGGGAGACTTGGGCGGCGGAAAGGGCGGAGAGTGCGGACATGATCATTGCTTCGGTTGAGTTCTGGACCTCTGTCATTATAGAATGCCCCCCTCCCCCCCACCCCCACAATGAATGAAAATGAATGAACGAACTCAAGAGGACACAAGTCTGAGGAATGTTTGGCTTTTATGGCGTAATTCACTGACTTATTTGCCCACCCTCCTTTTCTCCTCCATGCCCACCACTTCCTCCTTTCTATTTGTCCCACACCCATGGTTGGGCCCGGCCCGGTAAATTTTGACACGTATCCGTGAAACACCACACACAAATTCAACATCTATTTTGTACGGATTTGGGTTAATCCTAATCATATTCGATCAAATTATTGTTCACCTACCTAATCCAGTAAATGAGTTATATCCATCTCAATTCACATAAAATAAATTATGAATTATATCCGTGTCATTTCACATAACACAAATTTGATAGGTTTAATTATTATATTAATTAATATTTAACTTAAATTAATTATAATTTATATTATTTTAAATTATTCAATTAATTAATGGGCTATACGTGTCGTGTTATATTATTTAATTACTAATTGAGTCGTACTTGAATTTATCATTTTTGGCTTGTTTATAACTTATATCGTGTTTGGATAGGCAAGCGAATACAATAGAACATAATGATTTAGATGATAGCATAGGCAACAGATCTGCTTCAACTGACTTGGTTTTGAGTTTACTCTCTAATAACTACCTATTCAAGTCCCTTTATAGTCAATTTACTCTTCAAAGGTCATCCATTTGAGTTTGAGTTCCCTTAGGGTCACTAATGTATTTGCACCACTATTAACTTTAGGGTCAAGACCCCATGTGATTGCCCTGTAATGACTAGATACAATGACTATTAACCTAACTGTAAAGAACAAAATTAGATACAAATAACTTTAGGGTTTACCTCAGAAAGACCGACCTTAGGTTCGTTTTTTTAATATTACCTGTCCCTATATAGTGGAGTTTATTTTTCAATGTTCACTCACTTGAGTCCCTTTAGGGTCAAGTCACTAAAGAATTTACAACTCCATTTTAACTTCAGGCCTAAGACTGTATGGGATTATTTGAGGTGTGAGCAAACTAGCTTGAACACTCACAATTATCAAAGAAAAAAAATAGATATAAGTATTTCGAATTCTTTGTATTTATACCCAAGCCATAATTTTCTCATATATCTAGTTACTTTATATAATTTTTACATGATCGTTTCCATCCCATTACTTTTTCCTCTTAAGCAAAGGACGTGTCTAATTGCTAATGTGCATCAGATCGGACACGAGGAAGGCACAAAACAGTCTGTTCAGAATCGGGGATCCATTTGGAATTGATTGAGAAGTGAGGGGGCGTGAAAGAAAGAATCACGTTTGCCTACATAATTTCCACGGCAGCAGATTCTGGTGGCTATCAAATGAAGGATTTTGTCCAGAAGCAAGCGTCCAGATCCGGCACGTTTCACAGTCCTTTTCTTTTCATTATCCCAGTGTTTTTTCCATGGCTTAAACTCCCAAAGGCAAAGCAACAAACAGAAGAGAAGAGGGAGAAGAAAAAAAGAAAAAGAAAAAGAAAAAGAAAAAAAGCATTCGGCCCATGCATGTGCTGTTTCTCTTGTCCCTACATTCAGAGCATCAATAATGCAAAGCTGGTGCAACTTGACCCCCTTGCACCACTTTGCTCTCATCAATACCCTTTGGTCGTCCTTCCCTTTTACAAACCCCCTTTTATCTCGGGTCATCTTTCACCACTTTGCTCTCATCAAGACCCTTTGGTCGTCCTTCCCTTTTACAAACCCCCTTTTATCTCAGGTCATCTTTCTTTGGGCTTTGGGCAAGATGAATGTAGTTCCAAGCATGATTACAATCTACTTCAAGTTTTATAAATTAGTTAATACGGGATAAGCATACAACAACCCAATGACGAATCCTTATAGTTAATATATACTTATAAAGGTAATGAATGCCTACTCCGCAGAGCCACTCCGAACCCGACTCAGAATTTAATTCAACTCAGATCCAAATTTCAAATAAATTTTTATTAAGTTGAATTCACATCACAAAGACCGATTCAGCCTACTTGCAAGCTCTAGCCAGTGCCAACAACTATTTTATTAATCAGTTTTATAATTATTTTAATTTTCGAACTCATTTAATGTAGTCGAATACTGACTATTTTAAGCTTCCAATTCGAACATCTAAAAACGCTTCAACTGAGCCGAAATAGCTGTTCTGCACTTTTGTGAATCAATTCTAATTTCAAATGGTTTACGTATCGATTCACTTATTAAACCCTTAACTACAGAATATGCAAACAATAAGTAAAAATGTTATGATGACCTTTATATCCTTGCTCTTTAACAATAACAGGCAACAAAAAAAGTAAAAAAGATCAAAAAGTAGAATCACACAAATTTACAAAGAAAATTCTAAATGGGGGAAAACCACATGTATAAGTGGAGAAATCCAATGTTCTGAAAATTGGAGTGTTGTGGTTATCAAATTCAAGCATGGCCATACCATGGGGGGCTCCATTCCCAAATAGCAAAGGGATTGGGATTCAAATCCGGTAAAATAGAATTTGGGTTACCCAACTTTAACAAGAAATTTTCGAAAGAGTCCTGACACCGGGGTTGCTCAAAGCTGTGGTAGATGGCCGATTTATTTCATCCTATAGATGGATTTCTAGTGGGGTCTAAAATATTGCCTTTCCTGGGAGGAAGCATTAGTTGAAAGATCAGGTCACCAGAAAAGATGTGTATTAAACCACGAGATGGGAAGTAGTGATAATAAGGACTTAAATGTCACGTTGAAGGAGACAAATTTATGGGGAATGACTCTCTTGGCCGCAAGTAAAGCTTGGCCTTGGCCTTAGCAGCAGCCAGCATGGCAATACTCATAGATAACATAAAAGCTTAACTTACTCCGTGGAAACTAGCACTGCTATTCACGGGTTAAAATATCCTTTCACAACTTCGGATCTCACAAATCCACACGTTGGAAATTTCTCAACGAAAAATCCATCAAGTGTTATCAGCTTCTCCGCAAATGTTTCATTCTCAACAAAGATATATATATATATATATATATATATATATATATATATATATATGCTTATCTGAAATCATAATAAAAGAAAATTCAATAGAGTTAGGTCACAACAAAGTTTAGCTTAGCTTATGCCACATTATGAATTTTTTTAGAGAGTTTAGTGAAGGGATAGGATTGGTAAAACCTACTCTTGTGATCCACGAATAACTATCGGCGCCATATACAAGCGCTTGAAAATCGAAATATCACTGATATTTCGCCTGATTTCACAGATCGGCTGACGACACGATATTTCCTTCCGATCATTTCATTAAGGTGAAATTTCGCTTTTATCTATTTCTTTTTCACAATTTCGCGATATATCTGCTTTTTAATTGATTTTTCCGATTTTCCCGAAATATCGGCCAATTGCTCACGGTCTAAGACTGCTCACTACTGCTCAAGGCAGTGCTTCCAACCTCCTATCCACTAGCTAAGGATTTGTAATATATATTACAAAATTTTAATATATTGTCTTTCTAATTTACGGTATCATATTTTTTAATAAGTTTATGAATATTTTTAATCATTTATAATAGCTAAATATAAATATAAAATATATAAAAATATTGTATTCTATGTTGTTATTACAATTTCCAAATTTAAAAAACTATTGAATAAAATATTTGTATAAATCATATAAAATAATTTATTTCTTAATTAAATATATTTTAATAAAATTCATTTAAATTTTTATAAACAAATATAAATATAGAAAATAAATAAAAAAAAATCAAATCTAATTGATATTATCATTCTCATGCTTTTAAAATAATTTTAATAAGAATTTAAATATATTCTTAATTTTAAATAATTTTTGTAATTATCGTATATTTACGTAAATATCCATCGATATATTCGATATAGTCCGAGAGTCCGTAAATCCAAGTACCTATATATCCGTCAAAACCGATATTTTCATCCTTGGTCATATATGATGATGTATTTTTAGAATTTGTGGTATTTTTGAGATATTGTATTGCACTCTGGTGTTTTATGTTTATTTTCCTTAATGCCCGCTTATTAAGGAGAGATCAGGATAGGAGGAGTGTTACTTTTAACTTATTTAGAATTTTTTTTTCTTTGTTGACATTTATTTACTTTGCATTATATTATTATAGTACTCTATTTTTATAAGGATTCGAGATACACCCATTCCCTTTTACTATTTGAGCTAGGCCTAAATGATGGGATTTGGGATTTTTTTTATTTAAGAGTGTTCAAATATATTTATTTTAAATAATTTTATGTAAAATAATAGTGGTGCCCATGGCTTCGGGGTTTCAAGTGTCACATGATCGCAGCACCTAGCTACCGCCGCTACCCATACTATCAAGCAGATACCCACCAGCCAGACAATAGATGGACGTCCCTTATGTTTTCTAAATAATATAAGATATGGTTCTCTCGAGGTTGTGAAGCAATTGCTCTTCAATAAGTTATGTCAAATTAACGGTTGAGATTGTTTCCAAGTGACCTTTGATAGATGAATTGAATCAACAGTGGAATAATCAATGAATTCACTGTTATGTATATAACTCCTCAAGGTTTAAATCAAGAATTAAATTAAGGATAACTATTGCATCAACAGCCATAGAGAATAAAATAGATCTTCTGATACTAACCTCCTCCCAAGCTACATCACAATGCTCAACTGTCAGAAAAATGGCCATTTTCAGAGCTTCGAATGCCAATATAAGTTCTCTGCTTCATCCCGTTAATATTCTGAATATGTGGGAGCAATTCCGGCCGAAAGGGTACCTCTTAGCGGAGGAAACATTCACCATGAATCATGATGGCCTTTGCATATCATGTATATTCTAAACTGGCAGCAAATCCATTGATATTTGATGATTCCATGCTCAAGTATAAACACACTCCTCATCGAGCTCATCCCGCAAAATGTACCCTTCTTCTTTCATCAACCCAAGCAACCCTTCCAGCATCCCATACATCTCTTCAGATCTTTCCCTTGATACATCCCTAGCTATAAAGCTTCGTAACCCCCCCTTGTTTCAATCCAACTAGTTCCTGGGATCTTCTTCAACCCAATTTTGTTCATCTTCTCCCCAACATTTTCAGCTTCTTCCCATTTCCCAGCTTGTGAATACAAATTGCCATAATGACATAATTACCAGTGTTTTCAGGCTCCATCTCAAACAAATGATCATAAACAATTCTCCCAAGCACAACATCACCAGAAACTGAAACCCCATGGAGCAGTGCACCCCAAACTTTGGCATTTGGTTCAATTGGCATTTTCGAAATGAATTCCGCTGCTTCAGAAAGCATTCTAGCTCGGCTTAGAACTCCTACCATACAAGCATAATGCTCAACAGACAGCTGAATGCCATATTTTAGAAACATCTCATCGAATATCTTCCAAGCTTCATCAACCATCCCAGAATGGGCACAAGCTGCTAACACTGCAGTGAAGGTGACAGGGTCAAGCCTAGTTCCATTACTCAGCATGTCACCAAACAGCCTAAGGGCTGCATTAGCATCTCCATGGGCTGAATATGCTGAGATTATAGCCGTCCAAACTATCAAGCTCCTATTCTTTTATTGATCAAAAACCCATTGTGCCCCACAAAGAAATCCTACTTTTGCATAAGTATCAATAATAGAAGTTGCCACATAACTATTATGAGCATAACCATTCGTAATAGCATACGCATGTATTGCTTTCCCTCCTTTAAGGTTTGAAAAACCAGAAAATGCAGGAAGAATGCTAGAAAGCGTCCTGCATCTCTTGAACTAGTTCCAAAACACCCTCATTCCGGTTGTTCTGTACCAGCCCTGAAATCACAGCATTCCATGTACTCAATCTTGGGTTTTTTATTTCTCAGAGAAGATCCATGGCTTTGTCCACAAACCCATGAGCCATGTACCCGGATATAATTGACCCATAAGTGATTTCATCCTTGTTACTCATCACATTAAATAGTTCTTGAGCATAATCCAAGCTCCCACATTTCGAATATAAGCCAATAAGCGAATTATGGGCTGAAACATCCATCTCAATCTTTCTTTCAATTATAAACTGGTGAACTTCCTTCACAAAAACGAGATCATTTGACTGTGCACAGGCCGGCAGAACACTGACCAGTGTTATGCCATTTGGTCTCAACCTCGTTGAATCTAGCATTTTTCTATACAACGACTTGCAATCTTCATAAAACCCACACTGTGAATACCCTGCAATCATCGAATTCCATGATACAATATCTCTGTCATGCATCCTATCAAACAAGATTCTTGCTAAACCAAGATCATCACATCTTGAGCAGTAGGTAATCAGAGCATTAACAACAAAGATATCCAAATCAAACCCCTGCCGTAAAACAAAGCAGTGAACCTACTTAGCCAAGATTGAGTCAGGAAACAAAACAGATAGCGCCTTCAAGACACAAGTAATCGTGAAATTATCAGGTTTCAGAGTCACAGAATAAAACGACAACAGAGAAGAAAACAGATTAAGCGTGTGTCCATGCATATCGTGAATGGAGTACCCAATGAGCATAGCGTTCCATGAGAAGATGTTTCTGTCAAGTATTTTATCGAACACCTTGTGCTCTTCAGAAAGATGATTGGACTTGGAGTAAAAATTGATGAGCTTGGAAGCGAGAAAGTTGTCGGGCGTAAGAGACGATTGAACGATGCGGGCGTGAAGCTGCTTGGCCTGACGGAGGAGGAGGTGATCGCTGCAGTATTGGATGAGACGGCCGAAAGCGCGGCAGTCTATGCCATTGACGCTGCAGAGGTTTTGTAGGTAGAAGGGGATATGACCGTTGGGGTTGGGGGGTAATACAATTTGAAGAAACTTTGTGAGCCTCATTCCCACTAGTATAGTAGTATTCCACTTGTTTTATACTGCCTGTAAGTCCAGAAATATAAAAGGACCGATTTTTTTTTTTTTTTTTTTAAATTTAAAGGTAGTAAATTATTTCCGTTAAATTCGAATATGAGATCTCCTCTTTTTATGCCCTTATATTTTTAAGTGGTTTGAATCTTGACAATCTAATTTAAATTATTAAATAAAATAAATATGTTTAATATTCCCTTCGAGACTTGGTTCAAATGGTAAAAAGGTAGTTGGAAAACAGGATGTTTCGTATTCGAATCTTTATAAAAATACAATATTATAATATGATATGGAAAGTAAATAGATATAAAAAAACATAAAATTCAAATAAAAATTGTTTAAATTATAATTAAAATAATTAATTTATTTCTAAATTTGCATTTTCATTTTATTTTTTATTTATGTTATAGTACAAAGGGACTCGAACTTAAGACTCCCTCTCCCTATGCCCTTATGCATGTTTTAACGGTGAATGTTCTACCACTTAAATTAAACATGATGTGTATTTTTTCAAATAGTGTTATAAAATAAGAATTACATAATTTTTTTTTTTTTACAACAACTAAGTACTTTATTACAATATAGTAAATTATCCTCTCATTGTGACTTGAACCTGAGACCCTCTTCTCCCTGGATATCATGCATTTTTAAACTTTGAATGTGGACAATTACATAGTAAGTTTTAAATTACTAATCTTATATTAGTATATGGGATTTAAGGATGGGATATTTGTTTAAAATGGATAAAATACTAATGAATTTGCAAAACGTAATACCTTTGCATACTAGGGAATAGCAAGTTGAGATTCCTTTTTTAGTTTAATTAGTAGTGCATAAGTCAACTACTAATAGACATCAACATCCCGAACTATCCCGTTCGTTCTTTTCCGAACCCTTAAGGTTATGTTTTCTAACCCTAGTGTTCCTCTTTATATACAAATTACTATGTATATAATTCACACAACACAAAGCAATCAGTCATGTAACACGAACATGAACACACAATGTATGCAATGGTTTAAACTCATGTCTATCAAACCCTAAGTAATCACATACATATGTTATGATACGTCGTGACATCGAACTCAAACGAATCTAACAATGACCTAGGACCTATATCCATCAGCTTCCCCTAGGTATTCGTGATACCTAAGTTTCATACTGTGCTCGCTGACAGCCAGAAACCTGCCATCTCATAATAACTTCATTAACGCATCAATTCCATGGGTATCGTATATCTTGATACCACCATATCGGCCCCATTCACTCGTGATCCATTCACGATATATATGTTAGGAAAATATACAATCTCGACAAAACAAATTTCATAATAGTTGAGTTACAATCCTCTTATATACAAATATTACATGTCAAATCTAGTTTTTTTTTTTACAAAAGGTTTCTCAAAGCCACAATCGACTCTTCACACTTGCGGTCCTGGATGAGGGCTTCAACCGCTCAGACATAACCCGCACCTCGAAAGAGGTCCCATGACCCAAGTGAAAGAACGCCCACGCGATAACCCTACGACTACTCCCACCTAAACGCACACGAATGCCACTAATAATAATAATACACACATCAACATTCCAATGAAGAATATGTCAATTCTAAATGGAATCATACATGTCATGCCATGAAATGAGATATGACTCATCATGTACCATGCGCCTAAGTCCTCACCAACTCTCTCACACAAATCCTAAGCCCATACTTAAACCGCTATCTTACATCCATAATGATCATTTTAAAAACAATTTTCATTATTTATAAACTAAAGTCTTTTGAAACGACGACTACAATAATCATTTTATATTCAAACTATAGCTTTTCGTAAGAAGTGATTGGTGTCTATAAACTGGCCCAAACCCACACTTTTCGCATCTTCACCGTCATAACTGTCAATTCATAATTGATAAGTTTTTCACCCGAGGAGGGATATATCCCTTCTTGTTGATACCCGACACATATTTTCCGTTTCTTGCAACCGTTCGACTCTGTTGGACGTTGTCCCATTTACCGAGCTCACCCAATCAACACCAAACGCAGTGTCAATTTACCAACCATGCACTTACACGCAACTTAATGTGATGCCCCCGTGCATATACAATGCAAAATGCTACTGTATGTTATCTCATGTTACATGTATAATAAACACTACATGGAACAATTTATAAACCGTACTTTATGCCAAGTACCATGGATAATTATATCGAAAGCATATAATTTACATCCATTCATGCTAATATATATAACATCAATATATCAACATATTTACAACACATTCAGCATGTTATAAAATTTACAGCAATAACACATAAAAATAGTCCACACAAACTAGTATCCCTTTACCATAACCGGCCATACTCTACTCTTAGAAATAACTGACTCAACCTGTAAATTTCAAATTTTTGTTTTATTTTTTTATTTTTTTTTTTACAACTTTCAAAATTGTTATTAACGACTATGAATTCAGCCATGAAGTAGTCCTCAAATAACTATTCCAAATGTCCTTGTCCAAACTCAATTCCATGGTTATCAACCATACCGGCCATTTACTTAATTTTAGATTAGGGAGGAACCAATGTAGGAGAAAACCCTACCTCTTTTGTTTTTTTGGCACCTACTGTAGCTCATGGCGAGTGTAATCAACTTTAATTCTCATTTTACTCCACTTCCGATCTATGAATACTGTGAATCAGCCATTTTCCTTTCTTTCCCCTTTTTTCCTTCTTTCCCACGTACGTATTTTTTTTCCTCCTCTCTTTTGTTTTCCTCTCCTTTCTTTTCTTTTTTCTCATTTCTTTTCTTTTTCTCATTTCCTTTCTTTTTTTTTCTCCTTTCTTTTCTTTTCCTTTCCTCCGCCGAATTCTTTCTTCTCTCCTAAGCTATTCCTTGGTTTGATCCAAGTGAGGAAATTCTCCTTTACTTCCTATTCTCCTAATTTCATAATCCATGTTCCATGTGCCATGTGTCACATGGACACATGCACTAGGTGGCAAATGCCACATCTCATGGCTCTCATGCCATGTGCACTCCTCTAAGCTTCCAATGTGGCATCCACATGGTCATGCCATGTGGCATCACTCCATGTGTCATCCGACACTCGTGCCTCAAAATACATAAAGTTCTAACTATCTCAGAATCCAAACGAAATTGATCGTGGTGAGCTGGGATTCATGGCACGATTCCAATCTGAAGTCTGTTTCATCATCCGAGATCTAGAAAATTTCAGGTTTTCAACCTATGCTTCAACGACAAATTATTGTTTTTGACATTTTTAAGAAAAATTGTGTTTTTCTGGGGTTTTACATTCTCCCCCCGTTTAAAAAAATTTCGTTTCCAAAATTACACACATACCCCTACAATCTCATGCATATGCAACAGTCATTTAAGTACCAAATGACTAAACAACGTACCTTCATCCTTAAATAAGAAAGGGTAAGTGGCACGCATCGTTTTCTCGCATTCCCATGTTGCCTCTTCCACTCATCAGTGCTACTATAACCCCTTCACTAGCCTTACAATCTTGCTTCGTAAAACCTGATCTCGGCTATCTATGATACACACCAATCCCTCCTCGAAGGTCCCATATGTATCAATAATAAGCTCGCCCTAATCCACTACATGAGTCGGATCTCTGAGTGGCCTCTGAGCATGGAGACATGGAAATATCTCGTGACAATTGAGCAAACCCAAGTAAGAAGCCAACCGATATGCACCTGCATCTACCCTCTCGAGTATCTCGGCGGCCCGATATACCTCGACGATGCTTTCCGCTACTAAACCTAATCCACCTCTTGTGGCATCACCTTTAAGAAGACATGATCACCCACCTCAAACTCCGTGAGGGCTCGCCATCTAAGACAACCTCTCAATGAGCCGTGAGAAAACGCTTCCTTATCAAGTCCACCTTCTCATAGGTGTCTCTAATCAAATCCGGGTCCGTAGAGGGTCTCTCCCCCACCTCCGTCCAACAAAATGGAGATCGACATGGCCTCCCATATAGTGCCTCATAAGGTACATCCTGTGATACTTGCCCGATAACCGTTGTCAGAGGCGACCCCACTAAGGGTAAATGCTCTTCCTAGCTACCCTTAAGATTAAGGATGCACGTCCGCAGCATGTCTCCCAAAACCTATATGGTCATCTCCGACTGGCCGTCTGTATGTGGATGAAAAGTAGTGCTCATCATCAACTGTGTTCCCATGGCTCTCTAGAAACTCTTCCAAAAGTGAGCCGTAAACCTGGGATCTAGGTCTGATACGATAAAGACTAGCACTCTATGTAATCGAACGATCTCTCGTATGTATAACTTGTAGAATTCCTCTAGTGTGAAGGTCATTCGCACAGCCAAAAAATGTGCTGACTTGGTGAGCTGGTCCACTATCACCCACACCGCATCGCTTCAAAGCAAGGTCCGTGGCAAAAATGAGTCACAAAATCATCACATATGTTCCCATCTAACGGCCACTCTGGGAGTATCGGAGTAACCCTCATACTACATGCTCAAATTTTTACCTATTGACATGTGAGACATCGTCAACAAAGTCCGCTTACATGTTTCTTCATCCCATTCCGCAATATCGATTTAATAAGATCTCAGACATCTTTGTGCCAATTGATGCAATCAGAAACGAGCAATGGAACTCCCTAAAAATCTCCTTTCTCAGATCTGTCAATTGGGGAACCACAACCCATCCCCAATAACAAAGGCTATTATTAGTGTGAATGGCCCAAATTTCTTCATCACATGTACTCACCGTACTCCATTCCCGATGGACGCCCTGTGACTCCAATCACTTTGTTCAAGAGGGCTACAGCCACTAAACTCTAAAACGCCCGAGCCCGATCACTCAGACCGAGTCTAAACCGCCTCCACAACTCGAAAGCATCCGCCATTCCCGAAGCTACACTAGCCAAGACTCCCCATGACTTACGACAGCCAGTGATTAGCCACCACTGCCTTTACTAGATGGTAATACAAAGTGAAGTCATAACCCTCCATATACTCCACCCATCCGGCGCCGCCTCTCACAAGCTGAGGTCCTTACTGTAAAGATATACTTCGACTTTTTGGTATGAGAATACTCTCGAACTATTCACCATATATAATGGCTGGGATCTTTAGCGTAAAGACTATAGTTACTAACCCATGCGTGGGTAATTTCGTCAGGGTTCTTTAGCTGCCTAGAACCATAAACTACCACCCTCCTAGACTGCATCAAAACACATCTTAGTCCGTCCTTAGAAGCATTGCAGTACACTATGTATACTTGTCCCCTTTTCGGGACTATCAAGATAGGGGCTGACATAAGCCTCTTTTTCAATTCTTGGAATGCCTTCTCACACTAGTCATTCCACTCAAACTTGACCTCTTTCCGGGTCAATCTTGTCATAGGTGCAACTAGTTGGGAGAAATCACAATTCCACTGGGTATACCTTGCTTAACCCCAAGAAACCGCTGTATCTCAAAGATCAACTTCGCCCCACCATAATCGCCTACCTTCTCCTGGCTCCACTGATACACCAAGCGACACCCACATGTCCTGCACTTCACTGTAGTTTCTAATTCACACTTACTCGACCTTTGCATACAATCATGGTCTCTCAAGGCATAAAGAACAATCCTCAAGTGACCCTCATGCTCTTTCTCAGACTTGGAGTAGATCAAGATGTCGTCCACGAAAACCACAACGAATCGATCTAGGTAGAGATGTCTGCCTCCTTAATTCTCAATTGATGGTAACCGGTACGGAGATCTATCTTCTAGTAAACCCGCGCCCCTCTCAATTGATCAAATAAATCATCAATCCTCAGCAAAGGGTACCTATTCTTGATAGTAACCCTATTCAATCGCAATAATCTGGCTACATCGAAGGGTCTCGTCTTTTCGCAAACAAGACGGAGTTCCCAAGGTGAAGTGTCTTGGCCTAATAAAACCCCGTCCAATACTCCCTGAATCGGGACCTGAGCTCTTGTAACTCAACAGGCGCCATTCTATGTGGAGTCATAGAAATAGGCGATGTACCAGGGTGCAACTCAATAGTGAAGTCTACATCCCTATGCGGAGGTAATCCCGATAGTTCATCTAGAAAAGCATCCTCATACTCACAAACCACTCGAGGTAGACTCAACTCGCCTCGCCCTCGCTTCCTCTGTGGTAAGGCTTAGCTAACCCATCAATCGCTTGCGGCTACCTGGGAGTCGCACGATTCCAAGGTAAAGCATCGTGCTTAACCCTAAACATACAAACATCATCCGATGTGTAGGCGCACTTCCTACATCATAATCACGACGGTACTTATAAAGCCGTTAACTAGTCCATCTCAAGAATGACATCAAACTCCGACATGTCCATGACCCTAAGGTCCACAGTGAGTAAAATCCCCGAGATCTCTAAATCACAATCCTAACATATCTAATAAACACTCACCCTAGTTCCTAAGGGAAAACTCACATACATCGACTTTTACAAGGTTTCAACCTCTAAGCCCAAACCTTTCACTTAACTTTAACACCCGCCTCCCGGATGTTCCGTGCGTCATCTACTTCCCTCTCAATGGCCATAGACGTCTTGACCATTAAGTCCATATCTTGTAGAAGAAGTCCCACAATTTTGCCTCGGATGGATAATTTCAAACCATCCTCAAACTTTCTCACTTTGGCCATATTGGTGGCCACGTAATCATCAGCAAAACAGGCCAATTTTGTGAACTTAGCCATGTACTCAAGCACTATCATTGTTCCTTGTTTCAACTCTAGGAACTCCCAAGATTTTTCATGTTGAGCAGATGTCGGGAAATATTTGCCCATGAAGAATTCTCGGAACTCTTCCCATGTCATTTCCTCCAAGTCTCTTGAGGCTTTAACCCAATCCCACCACACTTAGGATTCACCCTCTAGCTGGAATGAGGCTAGTTTTATCTTAGTGGCATTGGAGGTGACATCCATAGCCTCCAAAATCTTTTCGACTTGTCGGAACCAATGATCATCTTCCATCGGGTCACCTCCTCCCTTGAAAGTCGAAGGATGATGTGCCTTGAATCTTTGGAGGTTACTCGACCCTCCTCGCCCACTAGCTATAATTCAACGCAGCAATAGTGGTAGCCATAAGACCATCAGACAATAGTAGTTGTAAGACCTGAGAAATTTAATTTCCTAAAATTAAGAAAATCGTACTCTCGGTTATTAAAATTTTAAATTTCTAAAAATCTAAAATTCTATTCTCTAGATCTCGATGGAGAAACGGGATTTCACCGTTGAACTGCCTTAAATCAGCTACTACATCACCTCCTCACGACCGAGATGCTTCTGACTTACATGCTGAGGTATCACATTTCTCAAAGCCGTAAAACGATATTCTATGTGAAAAAAGTCACATATAACACGTACTCATGTGCCATAAGTGACATGAGTAGAGAAATGATGAAAATGGACTGCCGAGATAGTGCCGAGTGTCAAAATCAAAAGAATGACATGATGTCATTTCGAATGGTTTTAAGTAGAAAAGACAAACGCTACAAAGGTCATCTCCTACACTTAAAATGAAACCAAAAAGTGCTGAAGGGGGAGATGGCTTAACGGAGGAGCTCCGGGGTTTTGTGGATATTTTTTTAGAGAGAGAAACTTTCTCTAAATTTTCTGCATATCCGAATCGTCGACCCTTCTGACAAGAAGGAGAAAGTCATTCTATCGCAGAGGCCTACGCTGTGGGCTCCTGGCTTTAGGAGTTTCACAAACCCGAGAGGTAGGGATTTATCCTAACTTTAGTTTTACAATTTTATTTAAGTGTATTTGTTGATGTTTGAGTTACCGAGGCCGTGAGGAGTCAGCTTTTGATCGGTCCCAAATCTCGAAACAATTATTAGGAAATTTTTGAAACCCAAATTGTGTAAATGTAAATCATAGGGGCTGTTTGGGGGTGTTAATTGTATAAATTGTGCAACAAATTGTATTGTGATATGCAGAACGGAAATGGCCGTGAAATTCAGGTTCACAAAGTGAACCAATGATTGGTGATTTATGCCGGGAATAGTAATCGAGGGTTTCACTATTCCTGAATAGTGCTCAAGCAAAATAATTTTTTGCGAAAATGTGTTTGGTCGAGTAATTCAAATCGAGTTGTTTCGTGTTTGATCATTAGCCCACGTGAGCTAATTTCGATGTAATTGATGGTGAAATTACATGACATGTTTGTGTTATTTGAATTATGAATATATGCATGATTATAGTATTGCATGTTTTATAAAATTTTATGAACAAGATCATGCATTTCCATATGCACTAGTGGCACCCTAGAGTCAAGAGAGTGAGTGCATGAGGTGATTCTCGAGAGAAATGTTTCTGAGGGTTGGACTAACAATAAAAATTATCTGAGGGTAGTCATATAAAATATCAATCGTCTGAGTCGGCCCAATTGATATGACTGAGGGTCAGCTCCACCAAAAGATCATCGAGACGGTCCAAAAAATAATTATATCGGAGGGTTGTCCATAAATAATATAACAAATATCTTTGTTGAAAATACTTCTTACAATGTGGCTTTAGCAAGTGTGAGGGAGCTTCAAGTGAGGACTCCTGGGTATGAGTTGATCATGCAGACATTCGTAGGATCACGCATTTACTCAATGTATGTTTTGTTATTAGAGATAGGAGCAGTGCATCTTAGCGAGAGTGCAGCCCACTTAGGGTGATTCCACTACTGAGCACTAGCTCACCCTGTCGAGGGATATCATTTTACAAGTACAAGGAGCATGCGAGGAGACGGCTCATCATAGAGGGTCTAGGTTTCAGAAGAAAGCCGCTGTGCTTCTGTTCATTTCCTGTATACATGTATTAGAATGATTTTCATTTTAATATATGTGTTGTATAAGAGAATCATTAACTCTCGAACTATTGTATATAGTTGGGAAATTATTAGATGAGTATTGGCTCAGGCCCAAGCATTTTCTTTAGTCATGGAATTGCTATATTGGATTGCTCGACAAAGCTATATACAAAGTTATGTACTAAGGGTAGAGCTCCCGCATGCTGAGACTCGCCTCGATTTTCTCGAGATGTCGGGTCACCCAAGATTCACGAAGCTTCGCAGGGTTGACTGGTAAATTTCAACTAATCTCCTGACTGGGGGCGTCACAAGAGTAAAGAGAGTACCAATAGCCTTCATGAAGGCTTGTTGATCGAAGGCTGGTGGCATTCAGTTGTTTCTCTATTCACCACCTCTACGTCCTCTTCCTCGACTTGCCATCTACACATGTCAAATAGCAAGTTGAGATTCCTTTTCTAGTCTAACTAATAGTGCATAAGTCAACCACTAATAGACATCAACATTCCGAACTATCCCGTTCGTTCTTTTCCGAACCCCTAAGGTTATGTTTTCTAACCCTAGTGTTCCTCTTTTCCTATATACAAATTACTATGTATTTAATTCACATAACACAAAACAATCAGTCATGTAACACGAACATGAACACACAATGTATGCAATGGTTTAAACCCATGCCCATCAAACCCTGGGTAATCACATACCTATGTTATGATACACAAGTTGTGACATCATAACTCAATGAATCTAATGACCTAGACCCATATCCATCAAGCCATAGGTATTCGTATACCTAAGCTTTGATACCAAGCTGTGACGCCCCAAAACTCAGGGTCCCGTTGATAACCCGTCAACGTGCGGAATACCTGTGGGTATCGCATATCTCGATACCACCATATCGCGTCCCATTCACCGATATCCATTCATGCATATATTTTAGAAAAATATACAAATTTATCAAAATAGTTAATAAGAGTTAGAGTTACAACTCTCTTATATACAAAATATTACATGTAAAATCTAGTTTTTTAACAAAGGTTTCTCAAAAGCCACAACATTTGGCTTTCTTCACACCCGTGGTCCCTGATGAGGGTTAGCCACCCAGACATAACCCGCACCCGAAACGTGGTCCCACGATGGGTGAGCAATGCCCAAGAAGGGATAACTCCTACAAGGGCTACTTCACCTAAGTCAAGACACGCAATGCAATGTTCACACAATACACATATCAACATTCCAATGAAGAATATGCCAATTCTAAATGGAACTACATGCTATTCCACGAAACGAGATACGACTCATCATGTACCATGCACCGAAGTCCCTGAACAAATTCAACCTCACACAAACTTAAGCCCATGTAAAACTCATTCGATTACATCCAATGATAATTTTCAAAACAAATTTCATTTGTTTATAAACTAAAATATTTTTGGATGATACATCACAATAATTATTTTATATTCAAAATCCATGCGCCTTTTATGGTAGCTGATTGGGTGTCTCATTGCGAAGCCCAAGAAACCTGCATTTTACGGCCTTTCACCTCTAAGGACTATATCTGATCATAATTAGCGGGTTTTTCACCTAAGGGGGGATCTATCCCTTCTTGCTGATACACGACACATATTTTTCATTTCATGCAACCGTGCAACTCTGTTGGATGTTGTTCCATTTATCGAGCCCACCCAATCAACACCAAACACAGTTTCGATTTACCAACCATGCACTCACACCCAACTCAATGCGATGCCCCCGTGCATATATTATGCAAAATGCCACTGCATGTTATCTCAAGTTACATTTATAATGAACACTACATAGAACAATTTATAAACCATATTTTATGCAAAGTACAATGGATAATTATATCAAAAGCATATAATTTACATCCATTAATGCTTTATATAATACCAATATATCAACATATTTACAATACATTCAGCATGTTATAAAATTTCCAGCAATAATACACAAAAATAGTCCACACAAACTAGGCATTCCCAACCATAAATCTGGTCATACTCAACCTTAGAAATAATCTGGACTCAGCCCAAAAATTTCAGCTTTTGCTTTATTTTATTTTTATTATATTTTTACAACTTTCAAGACTATCATTAATGGCTATGAATTCAGCCATGAAGCAGTCCTCAAACAACTGTTCTGAAAAACAGTCCTAACATCTAAAAACTCAGTCCCATGGTTGAGACTGAACCACACGGCCATTTACGACCCTTAGATTAGGAGGAACCAGTATAGGAGAAAACCCTACCTCTTTTTGTTTTTTTGGCACCTACTCATAGCTTGTGGCGAGCAAACCAACTTTAATTCTCGGCCTATTGACTTCCGACTGTCGGAACCAGGAATCGGAGCCCTTTTCATTTCTTTCCCCTTTTTTCCTTCTTTCCCACACACTTATTTTTTTTCCTCCTCTCTTTTGTTTTCATCTCCTTTCTTTTCTTTCTTCCTTTCTTTTCTTTTTTCTCCTTTTTTTTTTTTTTCTTTTTCTCCTTTCCTTTTTTTTTTCTCCTTTCTTTTCTTTTCCTTCTCTTCACTGAATTCTTTCTTCTCTCCTAATCTATACCTTGGTTTGATCTAAGTGAGAGGAAACTTTCTCTCACTTTCCTATTCCTCTCACTTTCATGATCCATGTTCCATGTGCCATGTGTCACATGGACACATGCACTAGGTGGCAAATGCCACACCAAATGGCTCTCATTCCATGTGCACTCCTCTAAGTTTGTCATGTGGCATCCACATGGTCATGCCATGTGGCACCACTCCATGTGGCATGCGACACTCGTGCCTTAAAATACGTGAAATTTCTACTGTCTTGGAATCCAACGAAATTTGATTGGGTAGCTAGATTTCACGAGACGATTACAACGGTGAAATCCGTTTCATCATCCAAGATCTAAAAAAATTTAGGTTTTCAACCTGTACTTCAATGGCAAATTATTGTTTTGCCCTTTTTCAAAAAAATTGCATTTTTTCCGGGTTTTACATTTTAGCTCCTTACTTGGCTACATTATGACTTAGAGGTATCTTCATTTCCCTTCTATGAGTCTATTTGTCAAGTATTTGGTATTGAGAATTATTTATGCATCTTAGCTCCTTACTTAGCTACATTATGACTTAGAGGTGGTATGTTGTGTGCTTGACATGTGTGAAGTAGAAAGTTTTCTTCATTGCAATTTTTTTTTATTGTAAAACCTTGGTTGATGAAGTTTGCACATTTTTTTCATGTGTGTAACTCATATACAAAAAATAATTTTTCTAACTTAAGAGTACTTTCTATCAAGCAAATCTTAGCATGAACAAATATACCACATAATTTTCTTGTGGATGCATGCTTAAGATCTCATTCTTTTCGGGAATCTAAGCACCTAAGTCTTATATTTCTCTTTCCAGATTGAACATTTAACAACAATAATTGAAAAAACACTACATTCAACTACCCCTTAAACAAGAATGAGAAATATATAAGAATTGAGTAAGAAGGTATGTACAGTAGGTATTAATTAGGGTTTTAATATGTTAATGATAACCATAGATAACAGATTGAAATAACAAACAAACTAGTTGTTATATTCAATGTGTTCTATTGTTAACATTTTTGTTAAACATAAAGAAAATTTTGTGTGACTTTGCAAGCTACAAGTAGTTCACAAATTTAGATTCAAAGTATGAGTAATGAAGATCATTTCCATTTTAAAGTGGCATGTTTATCAAATTTAAGTGCAGCTGAGAAAATCAAAGAAAACTTAAATGAAACCCAACCTAAGATGTATAAAACATCTTGTTTTGGACATTTGTTAAGTATAGCTGATTTGAAATTTTCTGCACAAATTTATAGCACAAAGTAAGTGTGTATTTTTTGTAGGTTTGACCATATTCATATAACTACATTATACTAACTTTATTAATATAAAATTTGTTATTTATGCAGTAGTGGTGATTGTGACATGTTTTTGATAAAATATGTGGAATACTTTATGTAAAACCATCCAATTGACAAGTTAAGGAGAATGGATGAGATGGTTTAGAGAAAAAATGGCAGTGTAGTTTTACTTCAATCAAGACCTTCCAATACTTGTAATTGGATATTGATGAACATGGTTTTGTTTTGTTGCTACATTATAACTTTTTGTAAAATATTTATGTATGTAATGATTTCTATGCATATGTTGAGAAAGTTTATAAATTATTCTATCTATTAATAAATGTGACTATATGATTATCTTGGTTGTAGAGAGATTTTAAAAATAGTGTAGTTCAAGTGAACTTAGCAATGACATGGAAAAGTACAGGAAGCTTAACTACAGTTACGCTCAGGTCAACTTGTTTAATTGAAAGTTTAACCACTTTTAAGTTCAATGTAAAGGAAACTTAACAATAGTTACGTTCAAGTCAGCATGTTTAATTGAAAACTTAACCACTATTAAGTACAATGTAAAAGAAGCTTAACTACAGTTAAGTTCGAGTAAACTTGTTTAACTCAAAACTTAACCACTGTTAAGTTCAATGTAAGATAAACTTAACATAGTTACGTTCAGGTCAATTTATTTAATTGAAAACTTAGCCTTTGTTACGTTCAATATAAAATAAATTTAATTGCAGTTACATTTAGGTCAACTTGTTTAATTGAAAACCAAACCATTGTTGAGTTCAATGTAAAAGAAACTTAACTTCAATAAGGTTCATGTCAACTTGTTTAATTGAAAACTTAACCATTATTAAGTTCAATGTAAACGAAACTTAACTATAGTTACGTTTAGGTAAATTTTTTTAACTGAAAACTTAACTACTGTTATGTTCAATGTAAAAGAAACATAACTGTAGATACGTTGAAACATAACCGTAGATACGTTTAGATCATTGCATTTTACTGAAAACCAAACCACTGTTAAATTGAATGTAAATGAAAGTTGATAGAAAAAAAAAGTTGAATACAGCAAAATGTTAATAAGTATTAACCTACAAAAAAGAAGCTTTAAATTCTCACTACAAATGAGTTGATATTAAGGGATGAACTTAAACTTCAGTTTTAAGTTTTAAGGTCATCACTCAATCACAAGCTAGTAACAAAATATGATAACATGTTTGTTTTCCTTTTCACAATGTACAAAAAAATTACAACAGTACCCAAAAAATGAGTCATAAAAGTATACTCAACGACAATTTCACTAATGCTCGAATGGGATTGGTTGTTTACAATACTTTCGGTTATGACCAAAATCTCCACATCGACCACATTGTCGTGTACATTTACTCTCTCTCCATCAAAAGGGATTCTCTCTTTTTTTGGTCTTCCAATTGGTCGTCTTGTTTTTTATGGTAATAAAACTCTACTTTTGATATCATTAGGCACCACCCCAATTTTTTCTATGTCTAGGAGGATATATTGACTCAGCATATGAAGCTACCAATGAATTTGTAGTGTAATGTTTGGAGCACAAAGGATAACATGACATTTGTGCATATCTACAAGCCATAATGACATGTGAACATGATATGTTATCAAGATCAAAATGTCGACATGTGCAAGAACGAGTTTGCAAGTTCACATGATCTCTTACTCCATTATATTTAACATTTTACTCCATCAAGTTAATCGTTTCAACTTCATATGTTTATGATGTATCGTGACGTATGCGAAGCTCTCCTTCTGCCTATGTTATTAACTCAACTGTCATTAGTGTTGGAAATGTCGCGATATATCGTCAACATTTCAGGTGTTGGGCCTTCCTGACATGATATCAGCAAATGAAAGTTGAATGAAGGAAAAATCGAAAAATATCGGCCAAAATCGGCGATATATTTCTTATTTACTGATATATCGGCAATAATATCAACGACAAAACAGCACGTGGAACAAACACACTTGTCGGTGGGAATTTTTGCATTTTGACCGATATATCGGTCTTTATTGGCAATATATCGTCTGGGTTTTTCAAAATCTCCAACAGCTACCTGCAGATCTAACGGCCAGAGTTCAATCCTTGTTGATCAAATGGCTAGATTTCAATCCCTTTGATTCCAACGATAAGATTTTTTATCTGACGATTGATTTTGAATATTTGACTTGATTAAACGGCCATAATTGATTTCTAACAGCTAGATCAAGATCTAACGGTTAGATTTTATCCAAAATCAAATCCAACAGCCAGAATTTATTTTTAAAGGGTTTATGACCAAAAAACGACTAGTTTGACTCCAAAAAAAATCTATAAATAGCCCTAAAATCACTAGTTTTTCATATCAAACTCATCTATTCTCTCTCAAACAATTCTTGATTTGTGCAAGTCTTAGAGAATAATATTGTGGTCTATTTTTGGTGTTCAAGTCTTCCATTCAATATATAATTTTTGCAACTTAAGGTATGTTTCCATGTTAATTAATTAGTTTTTTATATTTGTGCAATTTAGTAATTCATTTAAGTTTATATTTAGATTAAGATTGTTTATATTTAGATTAAGATTTAATTTAAGTTTATATTTAGATTAAGATTTACTTTAAGTTTATATTTAGATTAAGATTAATTTAAGTCCAGATTTAGATTAAGATTATGAATATGATATATTATGTATATTTAGATATTTATAACTTTAGACTTAGATTATTACTATGAATATGAAATTTAATAAATTGTTAATTAATGTAAAAACACATTTTCTTTAACTTATGATAATTAATGCAACTTTATATTTGATTGAGATTATGAATATGAATATGAAATATGAAAATTTGTTAATTAATGTATGAAATATGAACATATATTATGTATATTTAGATATTTAATATAACTATAAACTTAGATTACGATTATGAATATGAAATATAATAATTTGTTAATTAATATAAAAACACATTTTCTTTAACTTATGATAATTAATGCAATTTTATATTTAGATTGAGATTATGAATATGAAATATGAAAATTTGTTAATTAATGTATGAAATATGAACATATATTATGTATATTTAGATATTTAATATAACTTTAGACTTAGATTACGATTATGAATATGAAGTATAATAAATTATTAATTAATGTAAAAACACATTTGCTTTAACTTATAATAATTAATGCAACTTTATATTTAGATTAAGATTATGAATATGAAATATGAAAATTTGTTAATTAATGTATGAAATATGAACATATATTATGTATATTTAGATATTTAATATAACTTTAGACTTAGATTACGATTATGAATATGAAATATAATAAATTGTTAATTAATGTAAAAACACATTTTCTTTAATTTATGATAATTAATGCAACTTTATATTTAGATTGAGATTATGAATATGAATTTATTACAATTATTGAAGTTTATAGAATGGATAGTGAAAGTGGAAGCAATACTGGAAGTCGTGATTCTGCTTCGAAATATTGTACACCTATTGAAGGGAACATAAATTGCATAATATGTAATTTTTGTAGTATGGTGATTAAAAGTGGCAGAATTACTCGGTTTAAATTTCACTTATCACATACAGATCCCTACTAAAATAGCAAGAAGTGTCTTAATGTGCCTCTCAAAGTGAAAAAAGAAATGAGACAACTTTTGGTTGAAAGGAATAAAGCCAAAGCGAAGAAAGCGACAAATATTGAAGATATTCGAGTTGAACTGCGAGGCACAATGGATGGTAGCCATAGACATCTCTTTGATGATGGTGATGATGATGAGGAGGAGAATGAGGAGGAAGAGGATGATGTCTACATGTATTTGGCTGACATGAACCCTGACAAGTGAGATGACTATCGAGTAGCATGTCGTGCATCCAAAGCTAGTGAATGGAATCGACAACAAGAAGAAGGGTTTATGAGAGACAAGAAAATTTGGTAAATCTTTTAACTTAAATTCATTATAAACGGATTTACAAACATTTCTAATATATATAATTGCAATAAGTAAGCCTTCACAATCACATCTAACTGATCCAGTAAGACGCATGCAAAGATCTCAAAGTGTGAGACAATTGGATCCATCACAACATCTTGCTCTATCATTATACAAAGCTTCAAAGAGGCGACAAAAGAGTATTAAAAAATCTTTTAAAGGAGGCAATCAAAGAAACGATGGCCGATTAATCAATAAATTCTTCATATGAGAGCGCTATATCACAAAGGTACTTTCACCACTAAAACATGATTGTCGGGTGCACAAATGTCGGTTTGTGGAAAATCAGTTTTCAATTTCTAATAACATTATTATCTTACATTATAGTTGCAAAACCATATAATTATTTACTTTAACTTGTAGGCATGGGAATAAAGCCACCCTCTCCAAATGAAATGAAAAACAAATATTTGGATATGGAGTATAAAGACATGGAAGATTATGTGAATCTCCAAAGGGAGAAATGGAAGACCTATGGGTGCACAATTATGTGTGATGGATGGACCGGTCCTATGAAATTAGGCATCATTAATTTCATGGTATATTGTAAAGGAAGCACAATTTTTCTTAAGTCTGTTGATGCATAAGATAATACCAAAGACAACAAATACATTTATGGTTTATTGAAGGACATGATAAAGGAAGTTGGCAAAGCAAATGTTGTGCAAATTGTTATAGATAATGGATCGAATTTAGAAGGCCGGAAATTATTAAATCGGCTAGGCACAATTTATATTGACTCTATGTACAACATATTACATCGACCTTATGGTTCTGAAGATATTGGTAAACGAAGGAGCCAACTTGATTTACCAATACACAAGATCATCAACTCTCATCTACAATCATGGTTGTTGTTTGCAACAATGAGAAAGTGCTCAGGTGGAGATATTGTGCATCTAGGGGCAACAAGATTTGTGACAAATTACATCGCCCTAGCAAGTCTTCTAAAAAAAGATGGCTGACGATGAAGACTTTATTAACACGAGCTGGGCTTCATGTTTAGTCGGATGACCGTTGGACATGAGGTTGAAGGACTCATGTTTAATCATCCATGTTAGGAGAAGGTCTCTAACCTAGTGTCAATCTATGAGACACTATATATAGTTCTTCACATTGTTGATTCCGAAATCGTCCTAACAATGCCATTTGTGTATGAGTTGATTCAAGAATAGCTAAAAATTTACATGCACCTAAAGCCAAAGAATGGGTCCAAAAATCACTGCATTGTTGATAAAACCCTCAAACATCCTTTCATACAATGTAACTATTCAATATCATAATAACTTAATACTATTATTTTCCTTTATCACATACTAAATCTAAAACCACTTTTGTAGCATATTATCTTAATCTAAGATTCAATATAGACCGAGTTAAGAGGACCCCGAGCTACCCAAGTCGTCTACAAGTATTTGGAAAATTATCTTCACTACCGTAGGTCTGTATATGAAATGGTGTACACTGGTCAGTTTTGGTATTTCTAATTAACTGATTCAATTATTCTGGGTTACACTTTACACATATATTGATTCGACAAGTTCATTTTGAATTCATACTTATAATGTTTCTCAGAAGACCCGAGAAATTTAATTTATAGAAAATGGCAAAATCAGAATTCTATTATAAATTGTAATTTCTAAGTGGTAACCGAAATTTATTCTTGATCTCGAGATGATTTAAATGGATTTCACCATTGAACTGCCTCATGAAATCTAATGGTAGCACATCGAATTTCGTCAATCGAGACAATGAAAGTTGGCACGCTTTCGAGGCATCGCGTTCGTGTGTCAGAAACGATTTAGATGCTACGAATGATAATAATGACGTATCGTGCCATAAGTGGCATGAGAGAAAGGGTGAAAATGGATGGCTTAGATAGTGCTTAATGTCAACCGGAAAAGAATGACATAAAGGTCATTTTTTAATTTTAAGTTAGATAAAACAAAATAAGAATAGTGTTCTCTCCAATTAAAGGCAAAGGAAGTAAACTGATGGGAGCAATAAATGAGTTTTATTTCTAGAGAGAATACAACTCTCTAGATTTCTAGCAAATCCGACCGCTTAATTCATTCTGAGCAAGAAGGAAAGTCGCTTACGTATCGAGGCCTACGCTGATCTGATTTTGGAGTTTTCACAAACTCCGTGAGGTAGGGATTTTCCTACGGTTTTAAGCACTTGTTTGGGCGCTATATGATGTTTCGATTGGTATGAGGCCTGAACGTCAGCTTGATCTATCCCAAAACATGGGACCAAATTGTTTGAATTTATGGAACCTAAATTTGGTGTCCGTGGGTCGCCACGGGTTGTTGTATTACTGGTACACTTATGCCATAAATCATGCTGCCAGGCTGTAAGGAGGCCGGAATGGTCAGAAATTCAGGTTCACAAAGTGAACCGACATTAAAGGATTTTCTGGGAATAGTAACTGTGGGTTCTACTATTCCCGAGAATAAGGTTCACAAAATAATTTTTGTGAAATAATATGTTTGGCTATAATTCAAATCGAATTGCTCGTGGTTTGGATCATTAGCCCACGTGAGCTTAATTTTGATGTAATTGATGGTGAAATTACATGACATGTTTGTGTGATTTAAATTATGTGAATATATGCATGATTATATATTTGCATGTGTTATATAATTGAAATGGAATTGGCATCATGCATTCCATATGCACTGGGGCATCCTAGGACTATAGGAGTGAGTGCATGAGGTAATTCTTGAGAGAATGGTTCGGAGGGTTGTCTAAAAATGATGAATATCGGAGGGTAGTCCAAATAAAATATCAATCGTTAGAGTCGGCCCAATTGATATACACTGGTAGTAGTCCATACACATCAATCACTGAGACGACCTAATCGACATATACATTGAGGGTCAGCCCACAAAACAAATAAAAACTAAGGTTCTCATGACGTATTTAGGCAGTGTGAGGAGCTTCCGGGAGGACTCCTGGATATGAGATGACTGCCAGACATTCAAGTAGGATCATGCATTTGCTTGAATGTGTGTTTATTTTGAGCATTGCATATGCACTTAGGTGGAGAGTAAAGCCTACTTAAGGTGATTCCACTATCAGCATTAACTCACCCCGTCGAGATACGACGGCTGTGCAATGTGGAGCGTGCGAGGAGACTCGCTCATCATAGAGGCCATTTAAGAAAGTTTTAATGTGGCTTTGATGGTTTCGTATGTATTAGAATATTTTTCATTTTAATATATGTTGTATAAGAGAAATTATTAACTCTTGTAACTATGATATATAGGTCGATGTTTTATGAGTATCAAGTTATGGCCCAAGTGGCCGTTTTGCTCATGTGATGGATTATAATGACAGCTGGATATATGTTGTGAGTATAATGCAGCCCAAGAGGTCATTTTTACTTGGTATAGTTGTATGAGGACCTCACAGTGGCCACAGTATATCGGGACATGTTATATGCTGTGTGTTGTATTTGGATAGAGCCCCTGCATAAAGGAGAGACTGTCATTTTCATGAGTGGCGCTGCAACCCGACATCCACTCGTATTCCGCAGCTGACTGCAGTCAACCCGATCCCCCGAGAACTGGGGCGTCGCGCCTTGCATCGAGCTGCATACGACTACCTAGGGCTTGAGGGGATTTGGGCTTAGCCATAGTCTGAGGTATAAGAACATCACCACTAGGTGTGGTCTCATGTCGAAAGGAGGCTGAGATTACCTAGGAAATCACAGATTGTAGCTAGGACACCAGATGCACGTGCTCGTGTGTTTTGTGTGAATTGATGAATTAGGTGTTTGATGTGTGATCATGTAAATATTTGATGAATTTGTTGATGAATGGTATGCCTACCTTGTTATGTGTTGAGATTGTTTATGTGCTTAGTGATTAGCATATAGAAACAAATGAAGTATTAGGAGCTTTTTGGGAGCTTACAAAGGTGTAAACTGGAACAAAGAAGAAAATAAGAAAAAAAAAATTTTAATAAATTATTTGAGTTGTTTGATAATGAAATTTTAATAAAATTTTAAGGTTGAACACTAGGTTTAGTGTTGACTGAGGTTTTGAGTAAATACTCTTGGACAACATGGTTCGCATTAAGAAGAAAATAAAATAAAATAAATTTATAATTTTATTTGGTTTAGAGGTGAAGCAAATAATTTTCTAAGGTTTTACAAATTGTAAGATGGAAGAAAATTGAATAAAATAAATTTTTATAAATTTATTTGTGTATTCTGGATAAAGGAAAAAAAAAAATTAGGTATGTATTTTTTTCAGGTTCCAAAGAGTCGGGAAGAAATGAAAAATTAAGAAAATAAATAAGCTTAAGTAAATTCTATTTTAGGTGTATTGAGATGAGAAAAAATATGTATATGTATGTTTGGGAATTTTCTAGTAGCTGGAAATGAAAAAAAAAAAAAGAAGTAAAACTGTTACATCAACAAATTATATTGTGAAAAATTAGATTGCAAAGATAATGTATTGTATCGTGGATTGTAGTGAGGTGCAATAGTTTGGGTTGTATTGCAATAGGATCCAATTGTATTGCAAGAGGGGTGGTTTAGGAGACTGCTTTGAGGAGCGTAAGGTAGCATAAGAAGTGTATTGCAAATGAAAGGACATGGGAGGTGTAGGGATTGTATTGTAACCTGCTGGGCTGAAACAGCGTTGCAAATGCATAGGGATCGTATTGCACAGAGCGGCGCTAGGTCGAAATTGTATTGCAGAGGTTTAGTTGTGTTGCAATACAGTGGAGTGCAGTGGGTTTAAAATTGTATTGCAATATAGCTATAAGAAGGTGTGTATTGCAATAGAGGAGCTCGTCGCTAAGGAATGGTTGTATCGCAATACACCCAATGAGATCATGGACCAAGGGCAAAGTAGGGCAAGACAGGCATCAGATCGCACAATGCGCGCTGCCACCGACATGGCCAGGAGGCCGCGCGCACCTGGGTGCCGGGCGCTGGCAGCACGGGGCGGCACGAGCACCGAAGGCAGGCGCCGGGTTTTGGGAGCGCAGCGCCCCAGGGATGGGCCATGGGCTGGTCGCGACACCCAGCCTGGGGGTGGCCTACGACACCCGCCACCCCCGCCACGACACCGGCCGGCCAAGGGCCACGACACGGGGGCCACCGGGCGCCCTCAGGTGCGCCCGGTGCCCAACGGGCCATTTGGGTGTTTTGTGCACCGACTCGCTAATCCGCTGACCAAGATCCCCCGAAGTCACTTGACACCTGCTCATGAACCTGCCATGAACATTAGTTCATCACAAAAAATTCTAAAATTTTTTTAAAATAAAATCAAATAAAATCAAATATAATTAGACAAAATTTTCGAAAAATAAAATTTTCAAAAAAAGGAAATTTTTGTTGATAAAAATGTTTTAATACAATCGACGCCTCAGACACTGTAAATGCAAGGACAATGTATATACACCGATTTATAAGGAATAGTATCTCAGGTCAGGTTTATGCCTTGTAGATACTCAGACGAGATTTAACTCTGCCATTGAACCGTATAGATGGCTAGTCAAGACGAGGACATGAGGGCGCCCACTGTGGTACCCTACCACACCAGTGTCGGATCAGCAGCTTACTAAGGCCGAGATTATTAATGCTATCGCACGTGCTAGTATAAAGGGTGTAGACAGAAGATCCCAGTAACCTCCAAGAGGTCATGGGCGATCATCCGACATTCACTCGGGGAGGAGGTCCGACAGGCGCACTCATTGGTTCACATACAGATCGAGAAGGTGCTAGAGGCTATGGAGATTACCTTTGACACTACCAGGATTAGACTAGCTGTGTTCCAGCTAGAGAGTGAGGCCCAAATATGGAGGAAATGGGCAAGGTCCTCTAGAGACCTTTGAGGAGCCTTTAGGCTGTGAGTTCCTCCCCTAGGGATTAAGGCTACAGAATAAGGATGATATGTCGTAGGCTGCGAAATGGAGATCTCTGGGGACTCTACTCACAGCTGGACCTCGAGGATCACTTGGACATGTCGAGTTCGATGTCATCCCGGGATGGATCAGTCACGTACCCCTTTGGCTAGTGGCCTGGGCCATCAATCGTAAGCATAGAGGGTTACCGCCTACACGCAGTGGATCTGCATCGCGGTGGTATCAGAGACATGACATTTTGCCCGCTACAGATAAGGAGTCCAAGTGTCAGGACAAGCTAGCTTAGTCACAACTACTCAATTCTCGGGAGGATGAGGAGAGACCGCACTAGATCTACCTCGAGTAGTATGTGAGTATGTGGATGTTTTTCCGCATGAGCCACCCGGATCACTCCATGTAGGGCCAGGACTTTGTGATCGAAGGTTACACCCTAGCATCACCCATTTACGACCAAGATAGGATGGCAACACAATTGAGTCACAGAACCTCGTTCACACAGAGCCACCGAACAAGGTTCATTAGACCGAGCACTTCACCATGGGGCGCTCCGGTCTGCTTGCGAAGAAGAAGGACAAAACCCTTCGACTGTGCATTGATTAATGAAGGCTGAACAGATGACATCAAGAATCTGCACTCCACAATGAGGATCGACGATTTATTTGATCAATGAGAGGAGCGAATCTACTCTAAGATAGACTCACCGTTACCATCAACTGAGGTTAGGGAGACAGATATCCCTGAAGACAATGCCAGACGCCAAGTACTGGCACTTCGAAGCTTACTTATGATTTTTTGATCGACGAATGCGCCACAAAGATTCATGGATCTCACGCGAGGGTATTCCAACCCTGATTTAGACTGCTTTGTCGTAGTCTTCGTGGATGAAATTTTGATCATCCCGCCAGAGTGGGAGAGCATGAGTTTCCACTTGAGGATCAGCTTACGCTATCGAGAGACCATCGCCTGTACGCCCAACTCAAAGGAGTGCAGTTTCGCCATCGAGGTGACATTTTGGGACACGTGGTGTCAAGATCAAGAGTGTCACCAATCTGCAAAAGGTTAAGGTAGGATGAGTCAGAGAGATCGAATGTCAACTTTCGAGATAAGTAATTTCTGGGATTGGCTAGGTATTACAGGAGATTCGAGAATGGGTCAAGCTGTCCATTCTGTATGTGATCGTAGGGATTCTCTCTACTGACATGGACCTGCTGGGTCTGGACGGCCCCGAATTACAGAGAGGGAGAGACTGCTGATGCTCTGGCACCCTGGGATGCTGCACATAAAATGGAGGATCATCCTTCTTCTAATTCGGGGAAGAGGCAGAAGACTTCTGCTTCACACGAGTTTCAGGACCAAGGCTAGGATTTGGCATGTGAGACGGGATTGTCCTGAGAGATGTGGATCCCGTGACCTTTAGGAACATCACAATCTCCGCTAGTTGTAGAACAGAGAGTATACATTTGCCATTCCTCCACAACTAGTACGGCCGAGGGACCGTGAGTGTGGGTCGAAGTCGTGATAGATTAGAGTTGCGCAGCTATGGCTACTGTGGACCTTAGTATGGTGGGATATATCATGTCAGCACGCCTGACATGGATGAGTCGAGCACCATCGGGTTGTTAGTAATCGGGGACCTTAGCCGGTTGTCACACCTACACCCACCTTGATTTGGGCTTAGAGGTTAAGGCCTTTAGAGCAGCTTCGTGTATGGATGTTCTTCCTAGTGGTGTAGGAAGTGCAGGAGTCGAATTGATAGTTCTGGATTAAGGAGCGAGAGATCTCGAGATTCGCTCATGGTGGACCCGGGATCGGGTGTCAGCCAAGATGGCAGGCCATTAAGGCTCATGTGCAAGGCAACATCGCATTGAGTCGGGTGTGGGTGCACGGTACAGTCATTCACCACTCTCAGGAGTGTGGGTTGAGTTTGTTTTTAGACTAATAGCCAATGAAGACTCATACTGATTCAAGAATGAAGAATAATTAAAATGTGTTGGGCAAAGCAAAAAGGGGGCCATTAATCCCCTAAGGTGAGAATATTGGAGTTAGGGGTAAGAGACCTGGGGAGATATCCCTAAATTTCTGTGTGAATGTAAGGGGCTTGAAGTGTAAGCCGAAGAGTTATGTTAATCGAGATGAAAACACACCCACAAAGTTATCACGTAGACTTAGAGTCGAAAGTGATGTGAATCGAGTGACTCGAGATTTGGATACCTTTGGAAATTGCATTGCGTTGTTGAGCCGATAAGTGGCTCGTATATGGATGTCATTCATGACATGGACTAGGGTTGACGGTCCATTGATTGTCGTTGATTGTGACCTCGAAGGTCGCTTACACACCATGTGGTCAGTAGGTTACATGTCAGGATTTGATTATATACAATGCTAGAGGACATGCTACGAGCATGCGTCTTGGTTCATAAGGGTAGAGGAGCAATTGCCCTTAGTGGAATTCTAAAAAACAAAGCATCAGCGAGTATACATGGCAACCGTGATGAGGCATTATACGGGAGGCCATGCAAATCACCAAGTATGCTGGACCGATATGGGAGAGATCCATCACGGGTCCCGATCTTATTAGAGACAATCTTAAAAGGTGAGCTTGATACGACAGCTGCCTTCTCACCGCCGAGCCAGAGCTATGCGTGCATGTATGACATCGACCCTAGGAGTTTGAGGTTGGTGATCACGCCTTCTCAAGGTGATGCCTAAGAGGGGAGTGGTCAGGTTCTAAGAAGCGGCCATCACGAGGTTTATCGACCTTTGGGTGATACTCCATATGATAGCACCGTAGCCAGCATCAAGCTGGGCACTGGTCACTCAAAGATGTCAAATGAGGTATTTCACGCCCCATGTCTAAGTATACGATCCAAATTTCATGTAAAGGGATCGGGATGACGAGGTCGACACTCACGGGACCTTCGAGGAGTGTGGGACCAGCAGCATTTTGGATAGCCGTGATCGTGTTTTGCTAATGCAAGACCGTGGAGGGCTAGTGAGGGTGCCATGGATGCATTATGGGAGTGAGGAGTCCATGGGAGCGCGAGGACACGATGTGGGCCACCTATCCCTCTCTCGTTTAGGGATGAAGGTAATGTAGTTTAGTCGCTGAGATTTAAATGCAAATGCATGTTTACATGCATGGTAGAGTGCACGTTGCATATGCATGAGTGGATCAGGATTGTCCAGAATTTCTGGATGAAATTCTAAGGAGGGGAGAATATATAACCCAGAAATTCCAATTTGGAAAATGGCAAAATCGTACTTTGCTATAAAATTGTAATTTGAGTTAAAATCCGAAATTTATTCTCTGATCTCTATTATCTAAACGGATTTCACCGTTGAATCGTCTCTGAAATCTAGCTAGCACGTTGAATTCACGACCCGAGACAAGAGGGAGTTGACGCTTTTTGGAGGCACGCGATTCGAGCATCGTAAAACGATTTTGGGATGCGACGAAAGTCACATATAACACGTACTCATGTGCCATAAGCTGCATGAGTAGAGAAATGATGAAATGGATACGAGATAGTGCCGACGTCAAAACCGGGAAAAAGAATATTACAGCCGTAATTTTGAATTCTTAAGTTGTATTAAAACAAAATGTAGTAATAGTGTTCTTCTCCAATTAAAGGCAAAGTGAAGCAAAACTACTGGAGCAAAGTAAATGGAGTTAGTTTCTAGAAAGAGAATAAGAAACTTCTCTCTAGATTTTTAGCAAATCCGACCGCCGACTGGCTCTGAAAGAAGGAAAGCCGCTCGACGTATCAAGGCCTACGCTGGATTCCGATTGGGAGTTTTTTACAAACCCGTGAGGTAGGGATTTTCCTACGGCTTTACACTGTTTAAAGTGCTATATGATGTTTCGGTTGGTATAAGGCCTTGAACGACCGTTTGATCGGTCCCAAAACATGAGACCGAATTGTTTGAATTTATGGAACCCAAATTTGCGTCCGTGGCCGCATGGGTCAGTTGGGTGGTTAATTGTATAATTTATGCTATAAATCATGTTGTAGGTTGGGTATGAGGCCTGAATGATCAGAAATTTAGGGTTCAAAGTGAACCGAATGATGAGGATTTTTCGGGAATAGTAATCCGAGGGTTTCACCTATTCCCAGAATAGTGTGTCTTCACAAAATAATTTTTAGAAATAATAATGGCTGAGTAATCTAAATCGAATTGCTCGTGTTTGATCATTAGCCCACGTGGAGCTTGCTAATTTTGATGTAATTGACGGAAATTATGACAGTTTATGCATTTAAATTATATGCAATATATGCATGATTATAGTATTTGCATGTGTTATGTGAATTGAAATGGAATTGGAACATGCATTCCATATGCACTGGGGCATCTTTGGATTATAAGAGTGAGTGCATAAGGTAATTCTTGAGAGAATGGTTCGAGGGTCATTTCAAAAATGATGAATATTCCGAGGGTAGTCCAAATAAAATATCAATCGCCGAGTCACAATTGATATACATCTAGGGTAGTCCATAAGATAATATCAATCGTCGGAGACGAATTGATATATACATTGGAGGGTTATCCACAAACAAATAAAAACTAAGGTTCTCATACGTGGCTTAGGCAGTGAGGGAGTCGGGAGGACTGAGATATGAGATGATCAATTAGACATTCCAAGTAGGATCATGCATTTTCTTGAATGTGTTTTTATTTTGGAGTATCAGATATGCACTTGTGAGAGTAGCCCACTTAAGGTGATTCCCATCGAGCATTAGCTCACCCCGTCGAGATACCATTTGCTGCAATGTGGAGCGTGCGAGGAGACTCGCCCATCATAGAGGCTGCTGAAGAGTGCCTAATGTGGCTTTGATGGTTTTGCATGTATTAGGAATGTTTTTCATTTTAATATATGTGTCAGATAAGAGTAGATCATTAACCTTTGTAACTATGATATATAGTTGGGATGTTTCATGAGTATTGCTACCCAAGTGGTCAGTTTTACTCCATGTGATGGATTATATCAGATAGTCGGGATATATGGCCAGGGAGTATAATGCAAGGGGCCCAAGAGGTCATTTCTACTTCTAAGATAGCTGTATATGAGACCCCGTGTGGCCACAGTATATTGGGACAGTGTTATATACAGTGTTGTATTTGGTAGAGCTCCCTGTACAAAGGAGACTCGCCCGATTTTAAGGACTGCCGAAAGAACCCGACATCCACTACATTCCGCGGTCGACGGTAGTCAATCTGACCCTGTGGAATTGGGGCGCCGGGCCAGCCTGCAAGATGCCAAAAAGGGATTTGATGATCGAGCAACAATAGCATCAAGAGATTTAATGGTTCCTAGTGAGTGTTGTTTCTCATTAAAAGTTTTAAAGTAACGTCCATTACCATGTTATTATTAGATTTTGAATATTAGTAATTTTTATTGCAGCTAAATGGTGGTTTATGTATGGAAACCACGCTCCCACATTGAGGAATTCCGCCCTTGTGTACTCTTTCCCCAAACCGCATCATCTTCACCAGAGAGAAATTGAGCCGCATTTGTTCGACCATACAAAACAAAGAAATTTGCTAGCTTACCCTACTTCCAACAATTAGTTTCAAGTCATTACAACATGAAACTAAAGATACGGGATATGCAAGCAAAGATCAATAAAGTTGTTGAAAAAGATTACCTTGATTTACTCGACATTTTAGCCTAGTTTGGTGAAGAAGAGGATAATAAATTATTCCAATGGGTTAGACCTCTCCATTTAGATGATGGAAATGGAAATCCTGATCCACGAATTGCTGCACATGTTTGAGAAGCAGGTGTTGATGTTAAGTGAGTTTTATCTAAATAAGTTCATAGTGAAAGTTTTAGTAAGACATTAGAGACTCATTTCAGCTTGTTGTCACTTCTCGACCTTCTTTTGATTCAAGTGTTGAACATAGTAGTAGACCTAGTTTTGATGGTACTTTTACTATAGGCTATGATGGCTAAAGAGGAAAGGGAACTAATGATGGTAGTGATACTGGAAATGATGGTGGGGGATAATATAGATTGACAACAAAGTGAATATCCATTGAGTCCATTCAATAGTGAAGATGATTTCACAGATGCTACACAAGATGAAGACCATGGGTCTAGGAGAGCTGTATCGAGCCATCGGAAAGCCATATGTATGGCTCCATGTTAAGGATGTCACAACACAATGAGGATTCATTTTCTGCTAGTTTTGAGTCCATGCGCATTGGCATTCAACATGATTCATCCAATGATGCCAACGTTCCTCCCGATCATGAGTTATGGTCAGCCTTCTTCACATCCTTCAGGTTCCTTTGGTGAATATGGAATGATTAACTATCCTCATGATCCACAAATGTCATTCCAAGTTTCATATCAAATACAACAAGGATTTCAAACAAGCATATGGGTGAACCCCGAATTTCCTATCCATGGAGAGGTTGTGGGTACAAGTCAAGACATTTATGCATGACATGTTCGATCCTATAATCAATATTATTGGAACACTATGTCTTGATATGAGTATTGTCTTCACCAAGATGGGATCCCTTCATCAAATGTTGTAATGGAGCCACATCGATCATCATTTTGGTTTTGAAAGACCATTGCAATGTAATATCAATGTGTATATTTGATTATTAATGTCATTTTTACACTTTTATAAAGTATTTCCATGAATTTCAAAATATTTTTGAAAATTTTCGATATATCGATATTCATGTAAAAATATCCACCGATATATCTATAAAATCCAAGTACCAATATATCTGTTGAAACTGATATTTTTAACCTTGGCTATCATTGATAATGCTTATTGTTTATGGTTTGTAAACCACTTTTGAAGTAAATTTCTTAACTCTTTAACTAGCCACAAATATGAAGATCCCTTACATCCTTTAATACAACATTAAGACTTTCAGCAATCCCCGTGTAATAATATTGTACCTATTTATGGAAAAGTGTGAACGTGCCCATCGGTCAACATCCGCATCACTAGATTTGTTGCTGCTCTTGGAGAAATCGTTTGTAGCAGCCCAAATATAACGTCGAATTCTACTAAACAATATGTATGAGGAGCATCATAAATAATTTATGGACTTTCACACTCTTAAATCTCGTTTCAAGTGATATGTGCACACACCATGACTTGCTTCAAGTGGTACATGTTTACATTTTGCACCAAATCTCCTTCATATAAAAGCATTATTCCCACTTCATCAATCATTGTAAATTCACATAATAATCAATTATTGATATTAAAATGAATTTTAAAGTAATGGTTGTGTAGGTATAAATTTTATTTTTAGTTTCGTTCAAATTAAGTTGTTTTACTACAAACCTAACTATTGTTAAGTTTTTTGTAAATAAAACTTAATTATAGTTACTGTCGCACCCCTGAGCCTAACTCGACCGTGAATTGGATCTGAAGATGCGGATCGCATGAAATCATTTGTCAAAACACATTTCATATATATGAATATATGATATCATTACTAATACATTCATTAATATGAGAAATATACATCATATCATTTCAAGATGACCTATATCTATTCTTTAGTACAACGTATTGATACAAAATGGCATTCCATGCCTTTCCAAAACATTTACAAAATATTACTGGAGTTCACCCCCTTGCTATCTATGAAGACTTAAACATATTTGATTTCCACAAAAATAATCACATGATATCATGAATGAAGCAGATGACGAAACATAAGATTTTCTATACACTCCGAACTGTATGACGGTGACTCTATGCTTGGCAGTCTTCAGTCTTGCCACTATTTACACGACACCTGCGCACAAACAAAAAAAACTCCGCTTTTTTCAATCGATATATCATTAAAATCGGTTTTCGCCTGGCACCGAAGAAAAAGGCAGGAAAAATCGACAGAGGAAAATCGGGAAAAATCAGAACACGATTTTCGAAATCGGAAATTACCGATTTTTCCACCAAAATCGACCGTGGAGCACCCGCGCAGGCAGGAATTTCGAAAAATACTGGTAAAATATCTGAAAATATCGGTAAATATCGCAAAGATTCCAGAAATATCTAGAAATATCGTATAAAATATCTAGAATTTACTATTTTGACTTCAAAATTTATAAATACTCATAAAATCATACAATCTCTTTTTCACAAACTCATCCATACATCCAAGCTCCATTTAACTCTCCTCAAATTATTTTTTTATTTGTGATTATCTCAATATTTTGGAAGATCTTATTATGAATATTATCTTCTACTGCTGGGATCCCTTCATCAAATAACAATGTAATGGAATCACATCTATTTTAATTTTGATTTAAATTACTATTGTAATGTAATTTCTCGATAAATTATAATGAATATTGTTTTCAATAAGTGTATATTTGCTTATTTATGTTTTTTTTATAGTTCAATAAAGTATTTCCATGAATTTCAAAGTATTTTTATTAATTTTCGTTTTATCGATATTTTTGTCAAAATATCCACCGATATTTACCGATATTTCCAATATATCCGTAAAATCCAAGTACCGATATATCCGTAATTACCGATATTTTGTTCCTTGCCTGCGCATGAGAAATCAACACGCTAAGAATTTTCATGCTTAGTGGTTCTTTACGGTTCTATTCTCATGTCAAACAATCAACACAACATATATATGTACATATAAATAATATTCGGTTACAGGCATACATTACTCATCACAACTACATTCATCATATTTTTCCAAACAACATTTTAGCATACTGCTCATGTGATCAATGCAATATTTATTTATATATATATATATATATATATATATATATATATATATATATATATATATATATATATAACATTTTATACTAGTTTAACATTCATTCATTTTATCTCGCATATAAAAACACGATAATTCACATATTTCGTGCTCGCATATACTAGCATTTTCGTCACAACATAATTCACACGTTTATTAATAATTTGCCCTTAAAACAAATCTAATCGAAATTTTCGGTGCAGAGGATAATGGAATCACCGACACTGGCTCCGCTTGAGTCACGGGCTCTGGCTAACACTTTTAATAACTCTCCGCATTTGGGTCCCTGCTAGGGCTACTGACCGCAGTTTTACATTACATTCAGGCGCACAACCGATATTGGTCCCGTCATTATGGATCTATGTCTCTATAAAACATATCATTCGTAGTACTGCTATATTTATCCTTATTGGTATACCAATCTATCCCTAACATAAATATGATGGGTAACATTCTCTTAAGGGCATTAATAATTAGTCATAGTAAAAGTTGCTAGATTATATTCACAAGAATTCCATAATAACACAAGTTTGCAACCAATATGCCTACTTTACCACTATGTTATGTGACACCCCAATTCCCGAGATCCCGTTGACAACCCATCAACCTGCGGAATAATCCTATGGACACCGGGTAACCCGATATCCCATTACTACGTCCTATGTCATAGGAGCGTAACCTGTGTAATTATATAAACATGTGCCTATCCTTCTGACCTAGGCAGACATTTAACATAAAACACTATAGACTATTTGATCAACAGTTTGTATACAATCCGTTTTATACAAAAACATGTACATGTAATAACGTTTGCTCACAAGAGCTACATCAAAACAAAATGAAGCCACATCCGACTCTCATCCCATATGCGGTTCCGTATGCGCCTACCGCCCGTGACTGGACCTCGCACCGAAAGGGGGTCCCACGACAAGATGAGAAAAACCCAGTAGTGATAATCTCTTACAAGGGCTACTCCCCACCTAAGTGCACATGCAATGGTCTCACAGTCAAGCACCCATCTAAGTAAAATGTCTACATGAATGTCATATGTCATGCATAAAATGTCATCATGCCCATATCCTTAGTCACTCATTGACTCCATTACCTAATGCAAGTGCCAATGGACAACCAATCCCGAGTCAATCCCGAATTTACTTCACACCTAAGTCTAAGTGATAACCATGTGATCGCAGGTCTCTTTAATAACATAATTTCCTTTTTCGATCACACCGTAGGGTCCTTACACCCATGTTCCATGATAAACACACCCAGTTCTCGCAATATAACTGATCACACCAGGTCTCTACACCCATGTTCCAAAGCCACCGAAAGTGGGTTAATGGTCCCCTTCTTGCTCCGGCCAACACACATTATTTATATTTCTTTTTATGTTTTAAACCATGAGACATTTATTGGACGTCGTCCAAAGTATGAGCTCACTACCCATTCATCAACAATGATGATGGATGACCACACCCATGCACACACACCCATGTCATGTGATGATCATGCATCAATGCAATGCAATTGTGCCATTGCACTATATGTCATGTCCTATGTACAATGATTACTACAAGGACGTCCTAATATTATACACTACATCGTGTACCATGGACAATTCATTTCTAATGCAAACTCTACATAATCATTGAAGCATGCTCAATATATCAAACATAGCATAATAACATAGAATCACTCACATGCGCCACTACACCCTTTATGGATACTATAACTCATGGTTATGAGTTCCATACATCAATCAATCATGGGCAATCATCTTAGCTTAATAATTTCCTATAACCAACCAATGTTAATACACAGACATATGTATTACCATCGCAAACCATGTCGATACTTAATAACTAATGACTTACCTCCATCCCTAGGGCCACCACACGGCACGCCATTCCCTAGAAGCCCCACATGCCATGTGTTGGCCATGTTCACTAGCAAACACATTACAGACCAATATGGTAATGTACCCATATTGCAAGTCAAACATGATACCTCTTAACCAAAATATACAAGGAATAATCAACTACAAACAAAAGCCTACTTACAAGCTTCCTCCTTAAATAAGTACAACAGGCCTGTGACCGAATTCCCAAAAATGTTGCAAAACCCGTGGCCCAACATGAAACAGTCACGAAGACATCATTCATCAACCGATCGAATCTAATGGTCGTCCATCACCATCCGATCGATACCATAAAGACCCAAGCCTTCTCAGAATAAAGGAACTAGTCGACGGCTGTCAACCGATTTCCCTTTCGGATGGTCATCCAGATATCCTTCCGAATGGTCATCCAGATATCCTTCCGGATTCTTTCTACCCTAACAACTGCCCTTGTCCCCAGCCCCGAGCCACCCACGACATCGGGGCGCGCCTAGTCAGAGACTACCCACGTGCGAACTCAAAGCCCGACCTTTAAACCCGGGTCCCGAACTATTTAGAAAGCGGTCGACACACTCGGACTTTATTATGGTTGAGGTTGAACCATACGAGCCATTCCTCATTCACTACTTAGGTGAGTAATGAAACACCTCATTTCTAGGCTAGACATAGCGTACTATGCACAATATAGCTACGCCATGCCATGTAATGGCAGTATCGACACATAACTTCTCGCATCAACACAACGAGTAGCACACGCCAGTACGACATCAACTTTCCTCAAATTTTGAACACAGTGCCTCCAGGCACATGGCTAGATTCTTAACTTCGATGGAATTTTCCCGCCAGAGTCGAGAACACTCAAGCGGAGTTCGGACAAGAAAGTTATGGCGTCCGAAGTTAGAGCCCGAAGCGAGCATAGCCCTGCAAATTTGCACCTCTTGCTAAAATTTTGCAGGCCCCTCTGCTTCTTTGCTGCTCTGCGAATTTAGGCTTTCTTGGGGAATTTTGCGATCCCACCCAATGAATCCTTTATGAATCCAGCGATCCCTTATAGGCAACCTGATCGATTACTCGATCCTGACCTAGACTGCACTATGAGCAACACGATCCGAGATACTAAATCCCGGCCTAGACTACCTTTGTCTAGTGGACATTTAATCGGAGTCTATAATGGAAAAACATAGTCAAACAGCTGTCTGACAACTTAGGTCCATGGAATCAAATAACACGGACATTTAATCTATTCTACCTTTGGAACCTTTTACCCGATTTTTTACCAATTCGATAGTAATCAGGAACGAAACCAAGACTAGCCATTGAATGGCTCTTAAACAGGAAATAAACTGAGTAGGAGAAAAACCCTATCTCTAGTAGCATGATTCCCCGGAACGCCACTTTTTCTCTGTTTCTGCGAAAACCCGAACCTTGGCAAAATCCCTTGATTCCAGTACCCACGCGTAGCTCTCGTCGCGTAAAGCAACTTTAATTCTCGGGCTACCGAACTCTAACTGTTGGAACACCGTAAACAAATTGGACAACTTTTATTTCTTTTTCTTTTTCTTTCATCCGTTTTTCCCATGCATGGATTTTTCTCCCTGTGGTTTTATTTTCTTTTCCTTCTTTCCCTTTTCCATTCTCCTCCTCCCCTCTCTATCCCACGAATTGTTCCAATTTGGTCTTGGGAGGAAGCTTCCTCCCACCTTCCTTGACTTCTCCTCCTTGTGACAATTGTCACCATGGTGGTCATATATGCATGTGACAAGTGTCACATGCTTGAGGCCCTTGGGTGTCTTCTCCCACACCACTCATGTGGTGATCCTCCATGGTGCCATGTGGCACCAGCTCATGGTGCCATTTGGCATCATGGCAAGTGTCACTCGACACCCCATGCTTCGAAAAACGTGAAATTCCGACTATCTCGGAATTCGATAAATTTCGATAAGGTATCTAGATTTCGCGAGACGATGCCAACGGTGACGTCCATTTCGTCATCCGACATCTATCGATTTTCTAGATTTTCACAAAGAGGCAAAATTACCATTTTACCATTTTTCCGAAAAAATTGTATTTATTTTTATTTTTTTTCTTAGGGTTTCACATGTTAACTATCCGATTAACCCATTTTAAAAACCAATTTATTCCAAGTCAATAATTTTGCACACAAAAGTTACACATAATCTCATAGAAACACTATCTACTTGTTGGCCATAATCGATCGCTTTCTTCATTTTAACTCCGCCCAACACATAGGTTTCGCACTATTTCAATTACACCAAACCTTTAACGATTTGAAACATGAATTTTAACGCCATGGTGTTTGCACCAGAATTAGACCATACACACAATACATTCGATTACACATGATTCATGCATTAACATTGCCTTCCCTTTTTCATGTTAATCCACTTGAGATCAATTAACCAACACCCAAACCAATATATTTATGGTTCAAACCAGAAGCAAACATGCAGATTTTATATCAACACTTCAGGTTTGGTGACAAAATAAACACAACATCGAAACAAGAAGAGAAATGTGAAGAACAAACTAAAAGGGTTGCCAATTCTTGTCTCCTATTCTTTGAATCCCGATTTTTGCTCAGGTTTTATCATCACTAGCCCCTAATCCATCACAAATACATCCTGATCGGAGAAACGAGCAAAGGCATCGATCGTGCATGCTAGGGTTTCTGATTAGGGTTGATTTCTACTCAATACACCTTCACTTGAAAAATTTTCTAGGAACAAATGAGCCATATTTTACCCAAACTTCCTTCAAGAAAATAATAGCTCTATGAGTCTATTTTTATTAGAAATTGGAATCATCTTATTTGGATCATTACAACTTAACTTATGGCCAAAACACCAAAACTGTACCAAAATAGATGATAACCTAGCAGCTTACCCGTATTTTCACTTTAGTCTCAAAAGCAGGGGACTTAGGGTCAGGTTTGCTTCTTGGTACCTTCTACAATTTTGTAGGTTTACCTCTTAGGGTTCTTTTCCAACTAGAATCACTCAATTTGGATGAGTAATGACCAAGTTATGTCCAAAACAAAAACATGCACAACCCAGAAATTTTCCTGTTTCTAGACTTTATTTTCATCCATCTCGGAAACACCAACATAGCTACTCTTTCTGGACTGCTTTAGTCTCTATTTATTTTAGACATTTTCAGCCATGATTCTTATGCACCATCTCAAATTGGAATCATCCAATTTGAAGTTGAGACGAGGATTATGGCAGCGAAACAAAAATGGGTTTAGAAAGAAAAAAAAAAAAAACACGATGACAATTCCCTTCAAAACCTATACATCTCTTTTTTACACTTCTTGGTCTTTAAGACACCACAAGCCAAACAAAAACAATTGAAATCAATACAACTCTAATTCAAGAAAAAATTACCCAAAGATGGAAGAGTTAGAGTTCTCCTAGCCTGAACGAAAATGAGTTAGGACTTTCTGCAATCAATGGAAATCTATACTTGTTTCTTCTTAAAACCTTCAATCTTCCCTTTTTCTTCTCTTTTCTTGCAAGAATTTGAACCAAATGAAACAATCACCAACAATGGCTCTTCTGAGACCCTTCTAGCTCTCTCCACTTCAAAAGCATTAGAAAAATACCATTCTAAGGACCAATTTTGGTCTTGTCTCTCATCCATTACAAGGCCTTGTTTGGCTATCTTATTTTGGCTTTCTTTTATCATTTTTTCATTTTAGTCCTTCTAATTATTCTAATTACACTTCACTTATCAATATTTCCTATCACTGGAAACCAATAACATAACAAATAGAATAATAAAGAAAAAAATAATGGCATAAATACTATAAAGTAAAATAATAAAACAAGAAGGCTATTTTTAGGGACGTTACAGCATCCTCCCCACTTAAAATTCCGTCCTCAAAATTACCTTTAGTGAGCGATTCACGAATATTCTTGTATAGTTTCTTCACTTTCCTACATTGCTTCCTCCGTCTTGTGGTTTCTCCACAATACTTTAACTAATGAAATTCATTTGTTCCTCAATTCTTTGACTTCTTGAGCCAAGATCTCTATGGGTTCCTCTTCGTAAGTCAAGTCCGGGCAAAGCTCAATAATCTCCGAAGAGACCATATGTGAGGGGTCTGACCTATACCTCCTTAACATTGAAACATGGAAAACGTTATGGATCTATTCCAACTCTAGAGGTAAGGCTAACCTATATGCCATTGGACCCATTTTCTTGATCACTTCATACGGCCTAATAAACCTAGGGCTCAACTTGCCCTTTTTCCCAAATCTCATAATTTTCTTCCAAGGAGAAACTTTCAAGAACACTTTCTCCCCAATCTCATATTGAATGTTCTTTCTTTTCAAGTCAGCGTAAGACTTTTGTCTATCCGCGACTACCTTTAATCTTTCTCTTATCATTTTCACATTCTCCTCGCACTCTTGGATCAAATCGGGGTCGATCACTTACTTCTCACTTAGCTCTGTCCAACACAATGGGGTCCTACATTTCCTTCCGTAAAGAGCCTCGTAAGGCGCCATTTCGATACTTGACTGAAAGCTATTATTATACACAAATTCAACTAGAGGAATATGTCTATCCAACAACCCTCATAGTAGATCACACAAATTCTTAGCATATCCTCTAAAACTTGAATAACTCTCTCAGATTGTCCATCTGTCTGCGGGTGGAAAGTCGTACAGAAATTTAGTCGAGTGCCTAAAGCCTCTTGCAATTTTCCCCAAAATCTCGATGTGAACCTTGGATCTTTGTCTGAAATGATAGACACTAGAATCCTATGTAACCGAACTATTTCCTCTATGTAGAGCTCTGCCAACTTATCAAGTGAATGGGGCTTATTCTTATTTATAGAAGTGAGTCGGTCAATCTGGCCTACCACGACCAAATTGAATCATGCTTCCTCCCCCCACACGGTGGTAACCGACCACAAAAATCTATTGTGATCTCTAGCCTCATTTCTACTCGGATGTTCTAATAGGCTGCAACAAACCCAAAGGAATTTGATGTTCCATATTCACCTTTTGGCACACCATACTCTTGGTCATAAAATCTTAAACATCTTTCTTAATTCCAAACCACCAATATGAAGTCTTCAAATCCTGATACATTTTCGTGCTACCAGGATGTATAGCAAAGGATCCACAGTGTGCCTCTTCAAGAATGGATTTCTTCAACTCATTATCATTGGATACACAAACCCGATTTCTATAATACAAGAATCCATCCCCATTCACCGAAAACTCAGTTTCTTTCCCCATTCTATTATGACTAACAATGGTAGAAATTTTCCCATCACTCTTTTGTGCCTCTTGCACTTGATTTAATAGATTCGGTCTTGCCATTAATTCCACCACTATTGCAACTTCGTCTAATAATGACAAATGAGCTTTCAACACTAGTAGTGTTTGCACTAACTTTCTACTTAGAGCATCTGCCACTACATTAGCTTTCCCAGGGTGGTAATTGATGACACAATCATAATCCTTGATCAATTCCATCCATCTACGTTGTCTCAAGTTAAGCTCCCATTGCGAGGGCAAATACTTAAGACTTTAGACGGTGTAGATGAAACACTTTCTTCTCCAGAAGATAGTAAGTTCCATATTTTAATGCAAACACAATGGCGAATTCCAATTCCAAATCATGCGTAGGGTAATTCTTTTCATGCGACTTCAACTACCTTGAAGCATAAGCTACCACTTTACCTTCTTGCATAAGGACACATCCGAGTCCATTTAACGAAGCATCACTAAAGATCACATATTCTTTACCAAAGGTCGGCTGAGTAAGAACTAAAACCTCGGTTAAAAATGCTTTCAACTTTTCAAAACTAGCTTAACACTTTTCACTCCAATCAAATCTCACATTCCTTTAGAGCAATCTCGTCATCGGGGCCGTAGTCATCGAAAACCCCTTAACAAACCTTTTGTAGTAACCTGCCAAACCTAAGAAGCTACAAACTTTCGTGACACTTCTCGGTGGTTTCCATTCAAGAATCACTCCTATCTTCCTTGGATCCACCCTAATTCCTTCTTCCGATACAATGTGTCCAAGAAAAGACACTTCTCTCAACCAAAATTCACACTTACTCAATTTTGCATACAATTATCCCTTCCTCGAGGTTTCTAACACTACTCGAAGGTGCGTATCATGATATTCCCGATCTTTTGAATACACAAGGATGTTGTCTATAAACACCATGACAAACCGATCTAAAAACGATCGAAAAACACGGTTCATTAAGTCCATGAAAGTCATTGGTGCATTTGTCAACCCAAATGGCATTACAAGGAATTTGTAATGTCTATACCGTGTTCTAAACGTCATCTTATGCACATCTGCATCGTTAATCCTTAATTGATGATACCTAGATCGCAGATCGATTTTTGAAAAGACACCCGCACCTTTCAATTGGTCGAACAAGTCATCAATCCTGGGTAACGGGGTACTTGTTCTTCATTGTCATCTTGTTCAATTGTCTATAATCAACACACAACCGAAGTGTACCATCTTTCTTCTTAACAAAGAGCACTCGGCTTCTCATGTAGACACTGACGACAAATCCATTTCTAATAATTCTTATGGGAACTAAGTCAATTCTTTAACTCCACCAAAGTCATTCTATACTTGTAATGGATGTCTGAGCAAAGACTGAAAAACATCAATTTAACTTAATTTCCTTCGTGGAGGCAAATTCGCAACTCCTTCTAAACACAACGGATAATCACAAGCTATAAGAATGTCTGAAGAACTGGGCTCCCCCTTCTCCGTATCAACCACATATGCCAAATAGGCTTCACACCCTTTCTGAACCATCGTTCTAGCAGTGGCGGCGGATATCACATTAGAGAGGTGGTTCGACCTGTCGACGATGAAAGTTACTCGCCACTCGTTCCCCAAGGTCACCCGCTTCATTCTACAATCAACCACCACTTGGTGATAGGACAACCAATCCATCCTTAACATCACATCAAACTCTCTAAATGATAACTCGATCAAGTCTCCCGGAAACTCATACTCTCGTATTTTGATGGAACAACCCTTATAAACTCTATTCACAACGACACTATGCCCGAGTGGGTTCGTCACCAAGATATCATATTCGATTTCACTATTCGGTATACTACCCAAGCTAGGAATGGAAGTACAAACATAAGAATAGGTTGACCCTGGGTCTATTAGTGCATGTACTAGAGTATCAAAGATATTGAAATTACCAACTATCATCACATCCAGGGCATCTTTATCTTCAATAGTCTTCATTGCATTTGCCCTAGATGGAGCACGGGAATCCTGTCTGCCTATGGGCTATGTAACTATTCTTGGAACCTTCGGTGATGCAACACTCTTGTTGTCCTTGTTTCCCATCTGCACTGCTGAAACTGTCACCCCAGTCTGGAGTGCTGTGAAAGAACGGGCTCTGGGACAATCTTTTACCTTGTGCTCATTTGATCCGCAAATAAGACAAGCACCTGTTAATCTCCAACAATCTCATTTTTGTCTCCTCCCACAATGTGTGCAATAAGGAGGAGCTGGTCCTCTGGACGAGCCTCCTAGGGCGCTAGCGACTGATGGTGTTGGAAAAGTAGTCTTAATACTATTAGTTTGAGTTGACCCCTTTACGGTAGGATGACTAGAACCCTGTGGACCTTTAAATTTTTATTCCAGCCGATAAGAACTTTGTTCACCATATTTTTTACCCCAATTCTCATGCTCTTCTTTCTACCTCTTTCGACATTTAATGCCAAGCTACTGTCCAGAGTAATCATCATGGCTAAACTTTGACATAGGGTCTCTAATGCTCATTTTAAAATCAAACTTACTACACTTTTCTTCCTCCTCTAACTAACATCTCTAGAGCATACTTGTCTTAAACTGGGTGAATTCCCTTTAATACTCACACTCATCCGCCACATCAAATTGTTGAATTCTCTCATACGCAAGGTAGACCGACCTTAACGTAGACGCTTTCTAAATTCTGCTATGAAAAACTCCCATGTGATATTTTCTAGTGGCGCAGTTCTAGTCACAAACACCCACCACTGGTAAGCATCATCCTGAAGAAGTGAGATCGCACACTCTAAATTTTACTCTAGTGTGCAATGCATTTGTGAAAGCATCCTCTCTGTTCTTCCGAGCCAATTTTCCGTAGTGGAAGGTTCATCATCTTTCTTTCCAAGGAACTCTATGGGTCGGTATTTTGCCATTCTCTCCATTATTGCCCGCTGAGGGACAACTTGGACTAGTTAGACTGCTCTTTGCAATGCTTGTGCTATTTGTTGGAGGATATCGACAACACCTCTTGTGGCTTGTCCCTAATCATGTATTGATGGAGCATGGGATGCTTGCCTACCATCCACATTAGCAGGGCTATTTGGGCGACTCCTCGAGTCACCTCTGATCCTATTGGAGCTTGAACTTTCCATCCTTAACCTATTAAAATCGACAAGATCCGCATCAGTCGTCATCCTTTCTGTAAAATGCAATGCATATCACATAATTTAAAAATTAATTCATAGAATCGCCTAAATCATTGCTCTGATACCAAAATAATTGTATTTGCACCCATAGTCGACGTGAGGCAGGATCGAGAGATACGGACGCGGCAAATCATTTGTCACAACACATTTCATATAAACATACATATATATGAATATATGATATCATTACTAATACATTCATTAATATGAGAAATATACATCATATAATTTCAAGATGGCCCATAACTATTCTTTAGTACAACATATTGATACAAAATGACATTCCATGCCTTTCCAAAACATTTACAAAATATTACTGGAGTTCACCCCCTTGCTATCTATGAAGACTTAAACATTTTTTATTTCCACAAAAATAATCACATGATATCATGAAATGAAGTGGTATGCATGAAACAGAGCATTTTTGTATACTCTGAACTGTATGATCTGACTTCAGGCTCTAAAGTCTCGCCTTGCCACTATCTTACACGCGCACTGCGCATGAGAAATCAACGCGCTAAGCATTTTCATGCTTAGTGGTTCTTTGCGTTTCTATTCTCATGTCAAACAATCAACACAACATATATATGTACATATAAATAATATTCGGCAACAAGCATACATTACTTGTCACAACTACATTCAGCATATTTTTCCAAACAACATTGCAGCATACTGCTCATGTGATCAATGCAATATTTATATATATAACATTTTATACTAGTTTAACATTCATTCATTCATTCATTTTATCTCGCACTCATGCTTGCATATACTAGTAGTTTTGTCACAACACAATTCACACGTTTATTAATAATTTGTCCTTAAAACAAATCTAATCGAAATTTTCGGTGCAGATGATAACAGAATCACCGACACGGTCTTTCTGGGCTGCTAGTCGGTTTAACACTTTTAATAACTTAGTCTTGTCCCGCTGGGCTATAGATTGGTTATTTTTACATTACATTTTTGTGCGCACTACCGATATTGTTCCGCTGGGCTACAGATCAGTATGTTACTATAAAACATATCATTCATAATACTGTTACATTTATCCTTATTGGTATACCAATCTATCCTTAATTCGAATATGACGGATAACATTCTCTTAAGGGCATTAATAATTATTCATAGTAAAAGTTTCTAGATTGTATTCACAAGAATTCCATAATAACGCAAGTTTACAACCAATATGCCTACTTTACCACTATGTTAACTATCCGATTAACCCATTTTAAAAACCAATTTATTCTAAGTCAATAATTCTACACACAAAAGTTACACATAATCTCATAGAAACACTATCTCGCATTTAGCCATAATCCAATCACTTTTTCTTGATTTTAACTCACTTAACACATGAGTTTTACGCACTATTTCAATTACACCAAACCTTAAACAGATTTGGAAATATAATTTAAATACATACATGCAGTAATTTTGCACCAAAACCAAACCGTACACACCAATACACATTCGATTACACATGATTCATGCATTAACACACATTGCCCTCCCTTTTTCATGTTAATCCACTTGAGATCAATTAACCAACACTCAAACCAATTTATTTATGGTTCAAACTAGAAGCACACATGCAGATTTTATATCAACACTTTAAGTTTGATGACAAAATAAACACAACACCGAAACAAGAAGAGAAATGTGAAGAACAAACCAAAAGGGTTGCCAATTCTTGTCTCCTATTCTTTGAATCCCGATTTTTGCTAGGTTTTATCATCACCAGCCCCCTAATCCCTCACAAATACGTCACAATCAAAGAACAAACAAAGAAAAATCAGTCGTGCATGCTAGGGTTTCTGGTTAGTGTTGATTTCTACCTAATACACCTTCACTTGAAAAATTTTATGGGAATAAATGAGCCATATTTTACCCAAACTTCCTTCAAGAAAATAATAGCTCTATGAGTCTAATTTCAGTAGAAATTTGAATCATCTCATTTGGATCATTACAACTTAACTTATGGCTAAAACACCAAAATGTAGGATAACCCAAGACTTACCTCGCATTTTCACTCAGCTCCCAAAATAGGGACTTAGTGGTCATGTTTGTTTCTCGTACCCCTCTTATGTGGTTCTTTCCCAACTAGAATCACTCAATTTGATGACTAATGGCCAAGTTATGGCCAAAACAAAAACATGACACAACCTAGAAATTTTCCTATTTCTAGACTCTATTTTGGTCCATCTTGGAAACACCAACATAGCTGCTCTTTCTGGACTGCTTTAGGTCTCTATTTCTTTTAGATATTTTCAGCCATGATTCTTATGCACATTCTCAAATTGGAATCATCCAATTTGGAGTTCAAGAGGCCAAGTTATGGCTAAAACAAAAACATGGGTTTTAGAAAGAAAAAAAACTTTGACAGCAATTCCCTTCAAAACCCATACATCTCTTTTTTACACTTCTTGGTCTTTAAGACACCACAAGCCAAACAAAAACAATCCAAAGCAATATAACTCCAATTCAAGAACAAATTACCCAAAGATTAAAGAGTTAGGTTCTCCTTAAGCACAAAAACGAAAATGAGTTAGGACTTTCCTAACAATCAACAGAAAATCCATACTCGCTTTCTTAAAACCTTCCCAATCACTTCCTTTTCTTCTTTTCAAGAAAATTGAACAAATGGAGAACAATCACCAACAAATGGCTCTTCTCAAGACCCATTACCCTAGCTCTCCCTTTTTCCAAAACATGAAAGATACACCCATTCTAAGACCACTTTTGGTCTTATCCTCTCATCCAATAGTGTCTTGTTCGCTATCTTCCATTTGGGCTTTCTTTTCTCATTTTTGCATTTTAGTCCTACTTATTCTAATTACACTTCACTTTATCAATATTTCTATTTCACCTAAAACCAATAACATAACAAATAGAATAATTAAAAAAAAAAGAAAAAAAAATAATGGCATAAAATACTATAAAGTAAAATAATAAAACAAGTACGTTTAGATAAAGTTGTTTTATTACAAACTTAACAACTGTTAAGTTCTTTGTAAAATAAACTTAACATTAGTTATGTCCAGATTTACATGCAGTACGAATTTCATTCTTTTGATACGAAACCTCTTTACAAACAATTTCTTTCATGTTTATTATAAAAATTTTGTTTTTCACCATAACCAAATAATGTCAGAATAACAAATCACCATTATATTTTTCCCAAATATATTTACGTATCTTCATTTGATCTTGTCATATGTTAAAAGATAAAATATGAAGGTAATAAACTTTTAGAGAAGATGAAGACCGAATACAATCCAAATTTTTAAAGGGATTAACTATAAGAGAAAATGAGTAAGTATAATTTGATATATTTTTGGAGGGAATACCAAATAAATATGGGCAAAATTGTTGTTCAAACCAATGTTTTGAAAACCGGACCGGACCGACCGGTCGGACCGTCGACCGGCCACAAAACCGATCCAGTTTAATGCAAAAAAACCGTTTTTTGATCGAATCGAACAAGAATCGGATGAATCGGCGATCGAACCCGTGACCCGGATGAACCGGTCGGTTCGCAGCTAACCGAACGGTTCGCTCCCACAATTTTTTGTTTGTTTTTTTTTTTTTAAAGTTAAAACGACTTCGTTTTAATGTTTTTTACATCGAAACGACATCGTTTTGCTTAGAATTAGAAAGCTTGTAGGATTAGAAGGCTTGTAAATAAAATTTTTTTTAATTAAATATTGCAAGCTTATGAATTCGAACATGGAAATGAGAAGTTATAAAGGAACCACTCTATCACTATGCTGCCATTGAAATTATTTTAGATATTAACAAAATTATATATTACTACTAATCAAGTATATATTTATATAAATAAGTTTCTTCCATTTTTAATATGTTTTCATATTTAAACATTATACATATTTTTAAAATAAATTTTAAAATTCTTTATTTATATAAAAAGTAATAAATAACATCTTAAATATTATTAATTATATATTTGCAATTTAAATAAAATATAAATAATTATATTTATTATGCCATCGGGTTCAATCGCTTGCTCAATTCACCGATCTGACAAGGTGAACCGTGACCCAGAACCTTTCGATCAACACCGGCCTCGCTGTTTAAAACATCGTTCAAACATGTCATAACCGTGGACGCCCCATTTCTCTAACCGTTAACAACCCATCAACCCGCGGACACTCAGACAAGCCTGCAACCCGACACCACTCGAAAATCGAGCACGCCCTTTGTACAGGAGCTCTACCCAAAATACAACATGTCCTAATCACATGGCAACCTGTCCCAATGTTTTACAAAGACCTCACTGGGTCCACATACGGATAAAAATGAGTAAAATGACCACGTGGTCCCATGCATTAATACTCACAAAATTACATCCACTATTTACCAATAATTCAAGAGTTATTACAATACTCGTAGTCAAAACATATATCAAAATTTAAAGTTTTAATACATGTTCTACAAAACGAATACCAAAGCCACAATCCGGCTTTCTTCTAAAACGCGGCCCCAGCGAGCCATCCTCCCCGTGCACTCAGATTGAATAGCGATCCTCGATTGTGGCGAGCAGCCCAAAAGAATGGATAATTTCCTACATGGGTTACTCCCACCTATGCACATGTCATGACAAACAATCACACTCAAGTAAATACATGATCCTACTTGAATGTCTACATGCCCAATCCCATGTCTCGAGTCCTCACCGACTCTCTCACACATGCTTAAGCCAAATGCGAGTAAAAATCACAGTTTTCAAAATTAAAGCTTTTTGTTCTCAAAAACTTACTACCGAGTTTCGATAAAATTTATTGGACAACCCTCTGAGTCGAATTTGTTGGATAACCCTCCGAAACAATTCATGGGCCCCTCCGACGTGAATTGTTGGACAATCTCCAACACAATTCTCCGGAAAATCTTCCGTCGAAATTCCTTTCACAAACATTTTTCTTTTTATTTTCTTTCATGTCATGCACTCACTCCTAATATTCTAGAGTGCCCTAGTGCATATGAAATGCATTATGCCAATTCCAAAATATCCATGCTAATATATTTTTCATGTATATATTAACATAATTAAATTCACACAATTCATGTTATTCAATTCATAAATATTAACACCAAAATTAAATTTCACATGGGCTAATTAACAACCGCTAATTCATTTCAATCACCCAAACCACACAAAAATCACACAAAAATATTACATGAACAGTGAAACCCTAGGCCCGGCACTGTTCACGGCCACACAATGGGGATTTTCTCCACTTGCTCAAATGTTTTGAGACCGAAATTATGGCTAAATCAAGCCCTATCATCCCTTAACCATTCACACGGATCTTAGCCAAAGAATAAACACAAGTAGAGAAGACCCCTACTTCTTGGAGTTGTCGAAACTCCACAAAATCGGTGCCCACACGTAGCCCTCGCCGCGTAGAACAGCTTTACTTCTTGGCTCGAAGCGAACCGACGGTCCGAACGACGGGAAATCTAGAGAGAAGTAGCTCTCTCTCTCTCTCAAATCTGAAAACCCAACCTCCTGCACCTCACTGCCGATTTTTGTGTCTTTTTGGAGAAGAAAACTATTTCTTCTTTGTCTTATTCTCATTTAACATTTCAATAATTCTCATCTTGTCCTTTTGTCTTGATTTTTGACACATGGCTTGATCTAAGCCATTCATCTCCACCCTCTCTCTAATCATGCAACATGTGTCACATGGGTACATGTAGTAGGTGACTTTTTTCACACCACATGCCTTTCACAAACCGTTTTATAGCACCCGATACCCGACGCCGAAAACGCTGAATCTAACTATCTCTGACCGACGAAATTCGACGTGGTAGCTAGATTTCGCGAGACGATTCCAACGGTGAAGTCCGTTTTGTCATCCGAGATCTAGAAAAATTTCAGGTTTTGACCGAATTTACCGTTTTACCCTTTTTCATAAAATTAGAATTTTCTCGAGTTTTACATTCTCCCCTCCTTAAAAAGAATTTCATCCCGAAATTCTGTACAATCACAACAAACCACATGCATATCCATGTCATGCATGTAAACTAGTCATATAAGTATCAAACGACTAAACCACGTACCTTCATCCCTAAACAAGAAGGGATAGGTGGCCCGCATCGTGTCCCTCTCGTGACTCCTACGCGACTCCCTCCTCGCTCCACAAGCACGCATAAGAACCCCACTCGCCTCACCTGGCCTTCAGGTCGCAAAACCCGATCCCGCTTATCCATAATGCACACCGGCCCTCCTCGAAGGTCCGATCCGTGTCAACCCCTGGTAATCTCTCCCCAATCCACTTAATGAGCCGGATCTCTGAGTGACACCTCCGTATGACAGACGCGAACACCAAGTACACTGACATGTCAGCAGAAACCAATCCGCACGCTACAAAGGCCTACTCGAGTATCTCGAAGGCCCAATAAACCTCAACGATAGCCTTCCTCGCCATGCAACCCGACCACCTCTCTGTGCATCACCTTTAAGAAGACGTGGATCTCCACCTCGAACTCTGCTGGGTCGACGTCGTACACGCATGCATCTTCCGTCAGCTCAGCTATGAGAAGACGCCTCACATCAAGTTCACCTTCCTGAGGTGTCTCTAATCGATCAGACTAGTGATGGAGCCTTCCACCCGGCCTAACACATACTCCGTGATAACATCAAGCCTCCCATTCAATGCCTCATATAGCCATCCGTGATACCGCCCCGATAACCGTTGTCAGAGGCGAATTTTCACTAAGGGCAAATGCTCTTCCAAATTACCCTTAAGATCCAAGACGCATGCTCGCAAAGATGTCCCTCTAACACTGCATGGTCCCCTTCGCCGACCGCACCATCCTCTGCCCTGCGGGTGGAAAGTTGTACCTCATGGTTAGCCCATAAACTCGGAAACTCTTCCAAAAGTGCGCCAGAACCTCGTGCCCTATCCGACACTATGGATACCGGTACCCATAGCCCGACGATCTCTGATATACAACCCAGAGAATCTCTCCTAATGAAGGTCATCCGCACTCCGCTAGAAATGTGCCGACTTCGTGAGCCTACCCACTATCACCCATACCGCATCATGTTCTGCAAGGTTCGTGGGAAAGTGGGTCACAAATCCATCGTGACATGCTCCCACTTCCACCCGCCCACCTGTCATCAGGGCGGTAGCCCTCACCGGCTTCGCGCTCAACCCAACTACCACGTGAGACATCGTCGAATAAAGTCCTCATATGTCTCTTCATCCCGCTCCAAGAAGATCGCGACGAAGATCCCGGTACATCTTCGTATACTGGATATTAATTCAGAAATCGAGCAAAAGGGTTCCCGAGAATCTCCTCTCAACCCATTGAACCTGGGGAACCACTATCATTCTCTATACCGAAGACTACCATCCGCGTGGGATCTCATCCAAACACACCGTACCGATCATACCCATTCCGATGGATATTATCTTTGTGATCTCCGTCTCTGAGAGACTCGATCACTTTGCTCAAACAGAGACTATAGCTACTAAACTCTAACGTGACTCGAGCCCGCTCGCCTTATCATTCAAACTCGTCCCACGCTTCAGCATCCGCCACTTTAGAAGCTATACTAGCCAATGCTCCCCGACTTCCGACTGAGTACGCCTACCACATTTTCCCCTCTTTAATAGATGGTAATGCAAAGTGAAGTCATACCTGGGAACTCCATCCATCTCGTGTCGCCTCACACAGGTCCCTCTGTGAAAATATACTCAGAATTTTCAGGGTCCGAAAGACACTCAAACTCGCTCACCATATAAATACAGCCAAATCTTCAAGGCAAAGACTACGCCCAACTCCATGTCGTGTGGGGTAATTTCGCCGTGATTCTTCAACTACCAGAACCATAAGCTACACCTCCCGGATCAGACAAAACACATCCCATTCCTACTCTCGAGGCATCACAATACACCGTACCCCTCGTCCCTGGGGTAAGGGACCATCAAGATAGGAGCCGGGCGTTCTCCTCTTCAACTTCTCGAATGCCTTCTCAGACGCACATCCTAATCAAACTAACCTCCTTCCGGCCAATCTTCACAGAAAGTTTCAGCTTAATCTAGAGAAATCCTCAATGAATCTCCTGTAATACCCAGCCAATCCCAAGAAACTAATGATTCAAGACTAACTTCCTCGACTCCTCCCAACTCATCACCCGCCGACCTTCTCAAGGCCCACCGACACTCGATGTCGACACCACATGTCCTAGGAAATCTCACCTCGTAGCTTCAAACTCGCACTTACCGAACTTAGCGCACAACTAATGATCTCTCAAGAATCGAAAACAATCCTCAAGTGATACTCATGCCCCACTCGACGAGATCAAAATGTCATCCACAACGACTCACGACAAATTGATCTAGATAGGCTGGTCAATTCCTACGAGATCCATGAATACGCGGCTGCATTCGTTAATCCAGCGCATCATCAGAAACCCAAAGTGCCTTATAACGTGTCCCTCGAATGCCGCCTTAGGGATATCTCGCTTCCTAACCTCAACTGGAGATGGTAATCTCAGCATGGTCTATCTTGAAGTAGACTCGCGCCCCTTCAACCGATCAAATGTCATTAATCCTGCAGAATGTGGTACCGATTCTCGATCAGAATCCGGCTCAACCGCCGTAATCAATGCACGAAGGGTCTTGTCTTTTCTTTGCAATAACCGGAGCACCCCATGGTGAAGTGCCTTGCCTAATGAACCTCATCTGCAGAGCGCTCAGAGCTAGACTCAGTTCCCAACTCACCTGTGCCATCCTATGAGTCATGAGATTCAGCGGGCAACAGGTGTAACTCGACACCGGTCTACAACCCCGAGGCAACCTTAGCCATCCGTAAAAACATCATCATACTCGTAGACTACCTGGGTAGATCTAAGTCCGGGTCTCACTCGTCCTCCAGTAAGGCTTTCTAGCCAACCCGCTAACCGGCCCCGACGCCGACTGCATAATCGTTTGCGCAAATATCACGTTGCTCTCCCCGAATACAACATGAGCACAGCCCCGTGTGTAAAGCAGAATCTCCTACGATCACAATCGATAACGACTCTATAAGCTGTCAGCTAATCCATCCCAAGGATGACGTCGAACTCTGACATGTCCATGACCCTCAGATCCACTGTGAGTAGAATCCCCGAGATCTCTAACTCGCAACCACGACATATCATCCCTATCCTCGCTCTAATCCCTAGGGGAGAACTCACATACAAGGGCCTCAAAGGCCCCAACCTCTAAGCCCTAACCTCGATCACAACCGATGCAAGAATGAAATGAATGCCATGCACCGTAATCAAACACTCGCCATAAACAGATAGCAAAAACATACCCCGATAAGAACCGGTCGATCTCGCCGACGCCGGCAGGGATGGCGTGACACGCCCGAACCCCCCGACGTCCCACCCGAGGGCCTCGCCCTCCCGCCTACCCATGGGCCTGCCTCCTCTGCCTTCCTCTGCAACGGAGGTGCCCGTGGGCAGCCCCTAAGACCGAACCGGCTCTCTAAATTGCATCGGCTGTGGAGGAATATAATCAGACTCTCTCCCAGTCCCACCGCGATTCGAACCGCACCGTCTCAAACTTGATCCCCGCTCTCGGGGGCAATCCTCCCGACATGCTCCGGCTGTTGGCAATGGTAGTACACCATCTCGCCCGTACTCGACAGGCAACTCCCGATCCAATCCCTGCCCAACATGGTCGCAGCCTTGAACCCGTGGAACTGTGGCTTCCCAGCTTCTTCCCGAACTCGAAGAAGACTCGACTCTCCTTCCTCTCAAACACCAAGATCCCGAGTGTCTCAGCATCCTCGATCTCTCTCTATGGTCAAGGTCGTCCCAACCATGGAGTCCATGTCCCTGTAGGATCGAAGCCCTACAATCCCGCCCCCGAATGGACAACTTTAGCCCATTCCCACCCCGACTCATGTCCGTGGCCACGTAGTCATCAAGAAATGGGCTATTCCATGAATATAGCCTCACACACTCCAATACTGGGCCATAGTCATGGACGCCCCAAAACCGGGTGTCCGTTGACAACCCACAACCCGCGAATACTACTGATGCCTAACCCGACACCACTGTTAAATACTCCGCAGTCTCCTTCAGATGTGGAGCTCTACCCAAATACAACCCGTCCCAAATGCTTACAATGACCACAACGGTCTACATGCAAGTAAAATAATCGGGCTACTGGGCCCCCAGATCATCACTCACAAAATACATCAACTATATTATCATAGTTCAAGAGTTAATAAATCACTCTTAAATTCAAACATATATTAAGATTTACAATTTTAATACATGTTATACAAAAGTCTCTACTAAAGCCACAACTCCTACTTTAATTTCTAAACGCACTTCAAAGGAGCTCGTCCTCTTATACACTCCCATCCCACCAAACATGATCCTGACAAAAGGTGCAGCTCAAAGAGTGATAATTTCCTACAAGAAGTTACTTCCACCTATGCACATGTCATATTAAACAATCACATCCAAGCAATTGCATGAACCTACTTGAATGTCTACATGCTCAATCCCATGTCCCGAGTCCTCACCGACTCCTCACACGCCCAAGCCAAATGCGAGTAAAATATCCGCTTTCAAAACAAAAGCTTTTGTTCTCGAAACTTACTACCGAGATCTCTAGAATATATCGGGACTACCTTCATTTAATCATGATAACGCCCGGAAACGCCATGGTCCTATCCTGGCGGATTCATTGATCGACTTTCTAAGGCAATTCTTCGTAAAATCTTCCTCTCAAATTCCTTTCACACAAACATTTTCCTTTATTTTCTTTTCTTTCACGCCATGCACTCACTCCTAATATTCTGGTGCCCCAAATGCGATATAATGCATTATGCCAATCCCAACAAACCTACGCTAATATATAAAACATGTATATACTAAACATAATTAATCCACATAAATCATGTTATTAAATTACATCACAATGCACCAAAATTAGCTCACATGGGCTAATTAACAAGTACAAGCAATTCATTTTGAATCACTCAACATCATAAAAATTCACACAAAAATCACGCCATTATTCACGTGAACAAGGAAACCTCCGTTGACACCGTTTCACACAACAACGGGATTTTCTCCACTTGGCTCAAATGTTTCGGGACCGAAATACTACTTAACCCAAGCCCCCAGAACATCCCTAACCATTTACATGGCTCTGGAATTGTTATCAACATGTTTGCGAAAAGATCCCTATCTCTTGAATTGTCAAACTCCACTAAAATCTGTCCACGCAGCTCCCTGGCCGCATGCATCAACTTTGTTCGTCTGCCGAGAACCTGATTTTGGTCCGAACGGCTGGAAATCTAGAGAGAATGAGCTCTCTCTCTCTCTAAAACTCAAAAATCTCAGCCCACTGCACCTTTTTCCAGCCCCTGCACCTTTTTCCCTTTTTGTTTGAAGAAGATGACTATTCCATTTCGTCTTTATTCTCATTAACTTTTCATTAATCTAACGGTCCATTTTTTCTCGATTACACTCGCACACCCAGTCATTCATCTCATCCTCTCACTAATCTTGCAACACGCAATACACGAAGATACGCAAGAGGTGGATTTTTGTCACGCCACATGTCTTTCATGAGTCGCTTTATGGCACCAAACCCGCGCTCAAAACGCAATTCCACCGCCTCAACCGAATTTTAAATTCGACGTGGTAGCTAGATTTCGCGAGATCGATTCCAACTGAAATTCGCTTTCATCATCCGAGATCTAGAAAATTTCGACAATCGAAATTACCATTTTTCCATTTTTTAAAATTGGAATTTTCTCGTGTCTTACACAGTCTCCGTCACTCTAGGAACTCCCGAGCCTTCGCGTGACGAGCAAGACTGGCAAATATTTTCCCATGAAAGATCATGGAACTCGCCTGTCACGCTTCTAGATTTCTAGAGGTCTTTACCTAGTTCCACCATACTGGGTCTTCACCTCTAAATTCGAACACGCCTAGTCTAATCTTCGTCGTGTCGTAGGTAATCTCCATAGCTCCAACACCTTCTCGATTCGGCATGAACCAATGGTCCGCCACCACTGGGTCTCCTCCCGTGAATGTTGGAGTGATGATGTGCCCTGCACTGGAGGTTACTCTCGACCCTCCCGGCTACCCGTCGAACTAGCCTATGCAATAGCCAGTGAGCTCGCAATACCTACAAATTTCAACAAAATCCCGCTACCAAACACTCGGGTGGTGCTTCAAGCAAGACCTCGTGGACGACCTTACGCCCTCGCCTCAATTAGCCATCTACACATGTCAAATGACGTTGTGTTCAATACGTGATTCTAAGGTGTAAACACACTCGAGATACTATTCACATACGTAAAACAGATTTACACAATGTTCATGCATTCATAGTAATGCATAATTAATTCCATATATTAAATCATAATCAACAAAAATTATTTTATTTTAAAATTTTATTCGACGGATTTTGATTTGATTTGATTTTTTTTTTTTTGAAAACCTCGCGGAACAAAGGCTCATGAATAGTGTCCTAAATAATGACTGTAACGGCAAATTCTACCAAACTAAGTCGAGTGTAATAACAGACTCCACCTCGCAGTCACTCAGGCGCCAAGATCGCGCCGCGTGTCGCAGCCCGACCTGAAGAAGGTCGCAGCCCGACCCGCCATGCCTGTGCCCGCCCGGATGGCCAGAGCGCCCACGCCACGCACTGGGCAGGCCCCGTCGCAGCCGTGTGTCAGCGCGCCGTCGCGCACCGTATTGTCATGCGTGGCGCCGCAGGCCGCGCCCCTCCGGGCGCGGGTATCGGCGCCCCCGGCCTCGCGGTCGCGCCTATCTCGCTGACAGAACCCGCCGGGTCGGGCCGCGCCACGATACCCATTCAGACACAACACAACCCCAACAGTTTAAGCTCTACGGCTGCCGCTTCCTCAAAGGCAAGAAGTCGGCCGTACGCGACCTCACGCCTCATCCACGCGAATTCCTTCGCTATGTCTCCCCACAGGTCACGACATACAATGTAATCAGACACGAATTAAGTCCAAAATGCGTAGCCTACCCGTCGCCTCAGACTTTTTTTTCATTCCATTTACCGGAAAAACACCAAAAAAATAATTTATTATTATTTTTTCCACTTCCGCAGTAATGCCAACATTAAAATTTATTTATTTATTTTTTCCTGCTTTAATCGTGAAACCCAAATACCATTTCCTCAACACATTTATTCGTTCCCACCGATTTTCTCAACATTTTTTTTCCTATGTGCTATTCTACTAAGCACATAAATCACACAACAATCATCGAGTGCACAAGGAATGCTGATCTAACCCAGGCCCATCAAGTCCTAGGTAATCATACCTAATTTATCGATACTAAGCTATACTTTAGTATCCGACATTTAGCTCTAGGTATTATAAACCTAAGCTATGATACCAAGTCGTGGACGCCCATTTCCCCGGGTCATCAGACAACCCAATAACCCAGGAATAATCGCATGTCGGTAACTTTCGACACCACTCGAAAAATAGAAAGCAGCCTCCTCAGACGTGAGTCACCCAAAATACAACCCGTCCCAATCACATGGCAACTCGGTCTCAATGTTTTACAAAGGCACTTCACTGGGTCCACACTGATAAAAATGAGTAAATGCCACTCGTGCCTCTACGATTATCATCACAAAATTACATCCACTTTATTTATCAATAGTCAGAGCACATAATACTTCTTAGTCAAAACATATATCAAAATTTAAAGTTTTAATACATGTTCTACAAAACGAATACCAAAGCCACAATCCGACTTTCTTCTAAAACGCAAAATTCTAATAATGGTCAGGCTCCCACAGACTCCCCCAGACCGAAATAATGATCCCTTAACAGCATGAGCAAAGCCCAAGAGCTGATAATTTCCTCACACAAGTACCCACCCAAGTCAAGCATTAATGTTACGCATTAAACAACCCACTTCCAAGAATATACGATCCTACTAACGCCTCATATCGTCCAATCTCATGTCTCGAGTCCTCACCGACTCTCCTGCCATGTCTAAGCCAAATGCGTAGTAAAAATCACAAGCCAAAACAAAAGCTTTGCTCTCAAAACTACTACCGAGTTTCAGAAATTCTATTGACAACTCCTTCTATGCGAACTGGCTGATAACCCTCTAAACAATTCAGCCCTCCGACGTGAATTGTCGACAATCTCTCCTAACACAATTCACCCTGGAAATCTTCCGTCAGTTCCTTCTTCATAAACATTTTTCCTATTTTCTTTTCACGCCACGACTCACTCCTAATATTCTGCGCGTCAAATAAGATACTTTTTAACGATTACGCCAATTCCAAAATATCCATGCTAATATATTTTTCTATGTATATATATTAATGATAATTAAATTCATTACAATTTACGTTATCCAATTCATAACACACCAAAAATCACTACACTGGCTAATTAACAAATCAAGCAATTCATTTTGAATCACCCAAACCACACAAAAATCACACAACAAAATCACGTGAACAAGAAACCCCTGGCCTGCGATTGTTCACTAGCCACACAATAGAGATTTTCTTCACCTCTGGCTCAAATGTTCGAGACCGAAATTACTCGCTAAACTGCCTTAGAATATCCCTTAACCATTCACACGGTTCCAAATTAAAAGCACAACACAAGTAGAGAAGACCCCACCTCTCGAGTCATTTAACCACAAAACGGCGCCCACTGCCAGAACCCTCGCCGCATAGAACAACTTTTACTTATTCAAGCCGAACCGGGATTTATCCGAACGACGGAAATCTAAAGTAAGAAATCTCTCTCTCTCTCAAATTTGAAAAAACTAAACCGGCACCTCAATGCCGATTGTCTTTTCGGGAGAAGTTAAAAATTATTTCTTCGTCTTATTCTCATTTAACATCAATTTCATCTCGCTATTTGTTTCGATGATATTACGGCCAGATCTAACATTCATTCCACCCTCTCTCTAATCACGCAAATACGCTGGGCCACATGCAAAAGACACGAAGTAGCGATTTCACATCACTGCCTTTCACAAACCGCTTTAAGCACACCGTATATCCGACGCCTCTAAAAACGTGAAATTCGACTATCTTAATTCACGAAATCTGACGCTTGCATCAATCTCACGGCATAATTCCACCATAAAAGTCTCGTCATCCGAGAGATCTAGAAAATTTGTAAGCCTGACCGAATCATCATACCTTTTCGTAAAATTGGGACTTTCTGCTACACAACTTCATGCTTTTAAGCAAGTGCTGGGCTAAGGATTAGTTAGTATTTGTCCCTTTTAAACCGATTTCTGAGAAGATCCATCCACATCTGACTGCTCGCCCTGGGAAAGATACAAACCTGTATCCAACTTGCTGTGAGGTTTACTTAAAAAAAGAAAAGAAAAATTGCTATGAGGTTACATACCAGGAGAGAAAGACACAGAAATCACGCGAATTCCACCGCCATACTCTTTGTTTTCGTCAATTGTTTTCTCACAGGGGACTTGAGTTGATATGTTAGAGAAGGACCGTTCAAAACCCTAACAGCTATTCCGCCCCGTTCTAATCGCACCTCTGAAATCACTCAACACCGATTATTCCGGGTGGGTTTACTTTTTTTTTTTTCTTCTGCCCTCTTTCAGCAATTCAAATTTCTATGTCTTGCATGCCGTTTGTTTCCGTTGGAAATACCGTCAGAATTTTCTTTCTTTTGTTGGGTTTATAATTTTTTTTTCACCATCAAGCTTCTATATTCAGTTCGATTGGATGAAAATTGTGTATGTAGAACCAATCTTTATTGGGAAATTTTGAAATAGAATTGATTTATAGTTGTAACAGGCAGATGATGGTGAAGAAGAGCATGATTTTTTGTACACATGGAAGAATTAAGGAAAGGGTATTTGACATTCGATGATTCAAAGTTTCTGGGATCGCAAGATGAGTGCCTATTTTTTTTTTTTTGCTTTTCTTTTTTGAATCTTTTAAGTTTTTTATTCCCACATGAATTAAGGCTAGCAGGGAGACTGTATAGGGTATATCTGAAACAAAGGTCTGGAAGGGCAAATCTTGATAGAGAGTATCATGCTAGAAATCATGTTCTTCAGTTCCTCATTCTTGCCAACTAGTGGGTTTCATTTTTTTTTTTATAGATAAAAAGAGCAGATTTTATAAACACAAAAAATGGGGAGCCAGGTTGATCCATGTATACAGGGAGTAAACAAAGGACAACCAGGCTTGTACAGAAAGGGGACCCAAAAAACCCACCCAAAAAAAACCTTAACAGCAAAATTCTTACAAGAGAGCACTCCTCCACCTCAACAAAACCAGCCCAAGAAACTAGGGTGCTAACAAAAAAGGTTTTAAGTCTAGATACTGAGAAAGGTATGCCATCAAAGACTATGCGGTTCCTTTCCTTCCAGACTGGTGCCACCCTTCATAGCTTTCTAACCCTCTTTCTTATGGGAAATTGGTCCATTCCACCAGCAAATCCTTAGGCGAGAGAGGGCAGACCCAATCTAAACCTAGGAAAGAGATGAGCCCCCTCCCATAAACCCCAAACCGTTGCGAACAAGTGGGTTTCATGTTTCTGTTCTTTTAGTTCTTATATTTTCTTCTTATAGAATGAAAAACAGTAATAGAAAATAAAGAAAAATTCAAAACAAAAACCTATGTAGTATGAAAAAAAATACAAATATGTTGAAAAATATAGGATAAAAATGCAACATTGAGGGGGTTGTGCTTCCCTGTATACTCCTTGTATACGTCTAGGGTTGTGCTTCCAGGCTTCATTGCTAATGGAATGCTTCTTTGCCTATCAAAAAAAAAAAAAAAAAATGCGACATTGAGACATGTATCCATAAAAAATAAAAAGGAAAAATAAATTAATAAACTTGAAAGAAATCGTTTTCCATTAACGATAATTGCTTAGTATTGCCTGGGTTGCTTATTGAGCCTTCAATATATCATACTTGTTGGAATGATCATGAATAATTTGTTATTTATATAGTTTTCCTAAATTCTGTTTGCAACCTTTAGGGATGGGCAGTACAATGGAAAACCAATGCAAAGAATAGGAATTTGAGACTTTGGAAACTGGGGTTTTTGAGATACCTGGAGAACCTGCTATTGTTATTAATGGGGTTCCAGATGTATCTTCAAATGATGGCTCTCTGGTTCACTGTGATACTGTAAGTGATGCGGCATCACAGCAAGAGACAGTTTTCGGTAAGTGGATGGAAGGAAGAGAAGTTCGAAAGTTGTTTGGAAATCAGTACTACACTGGGACCGTGACCAAGTTTGACAAGGAAGCAGGTTGGTACAGGGTGGTATATGAAGACGGTGACTTTGAAGATCTCGAGTGGCATGAGTTGGAAGAAGTGCTTGTGCCCCTTGATATTTCAATTCCATTGAAGTCACTGGCAATGAAGATCATCAGAAAGAACCAGAAGGTCCTTCAAAAACCTGGGAAAGAAGAACCTAAATGTGGAAATCGCCGTCCTAGAAAAGTTGTATGTATGGAAAAGACAGTGCAGTTGCCTGAAGAAACTTCTCCACCGAATTTTAATGGTAGCCACAGTGACATTGCCACTCCAAGAGGTGACTAATACATTTCAGACGGCCCAGCTGCCCAAGAACAGCTTATCATGAAAGAAAGCAACCAATCAGATCAGCATGTCTGAACCACACAGGATGACCCTCTGATAGACGAGCAATATCGGAAGCAAGGATGCAAGGTGAACTTGAACTCAGGAACACTCACATTAATATAATGTCATTCAAATTTACCTTCTTGTGCATTTTTCCCATTACATAAATGACATTGAGTAACAAGATAAAATGACCTTTTGTTTGGAATCTGTGTTTCAGAATTTCAAATAGTAAACGAAAAAAACATTTTGTCTATCTTTTATTTTGTGCATTCTAGATATCGACTTTGCACGAGCAAGATGCACTGAGAGGGTCATCATTGTTGAATTTAACTTCATTGATTTGAGAATAGCAAGAACGACCGAGGCTAGTATTGACATGCATTGCACCATTTATATGATATATATGAACTGCATTATTATAGAAAACAAATACACCCTCCCCGCCCCTCTAAATAATTATACATCCATGTCTCAGTTTCTTTTACAATTCAAGCATAAGGTTAGTGCCTCCCCCTTCTTTAAAAAACAGGTAAATAATGAGCTGGTACCCTCGGCTTGGGTTTTCAAATGCATACCATATTGTTAGGCGTTGAATGGTTCCCATTAACCCGCCTACCCACTTAGAGTGAGGGTTTTGATGAGTCCTCTAAGTGAGATGTGTGCTTGAAGGATAGCTTAGTTGGTCTGTCGTTTGGGTTTTTTTTTTCACCAATGGTATTTAATTCGATTTTCCTTAAGATTTTTAGAGAATTTACCCGATCATTAACACAGTTATAGAAAACGAATTTCAAACTGCAGCTTTTACATTTTATTAATTAACAAAGGCAAATCAATCTCAGAAAGGCACAAGCTGATAAGTGAGTGGAAGCTGAAGATGAGTAAGATTGAAGAGCAACCCCGACGGCTACGATGTTCAATCACAAACGACACCCTCTTCTGCTTGAAAAGAAATTAAAGGACCCCCAAAAAGAGTTTTTTAGTTGAGCGTTTTCAACTCAAAAAAATTCAATCTTGATGGGAACACGTATATACGTGGTCGCCATCAACCTTGAGCACCCTACGTATGCGGTCACGTCGCATTTATAGGGTTTTTGAAGAAGATGGGAATCTTCAAGGGAAACTTGTGTTTGTGTACGGCAAGGCAAAGCAATTGTAAAATTGAAAATAATATTTTGTTTTACATAGTTCAGTAGCTGTCAATAAAAATAAATGTTTTTCAATCAAAACTGTAATGATTACAAAAAAAAAAAAAAAAACTCCAAAATACCCTTACAGTAAAAAAAAAAAAAGCCCCACGTAACGAAAGTAGAAAAAAAAGGTCAAATTTTTTTACTTCTTCTTCCCTGGCTCTTCCCCTCTCCTCGTCCAATTCGCTTTCCCTCCCTTCCTCTTCTCCCCTTCATCTTCACTTCATCTCTATAACTCTCATTATCGTTTTCCCCTTTCCTCGTTTTGTCTAACTTCTTGTTGTTCGCAAGCAATCATCCCTCGTTTGCAAGGAAAATAATTGCAAGCAATCATCTCTCGTTTGCAAGGAAAGGAAGTTGTTCGTATTCGTAAGTTGTAAGTTTATGTTCTCAAATTTGATTTTTTATATATACATTCGTGTTTTGCATTTTCGTGTGTTTTATGTTCGTTTTTATTGTAAATAAAAAAGTTAACTTTATTAGTTTTTGGGTGTTCTATCTTTAGATTTTCAATTAAAGGAGTTACCTTTTGTTTGTTTTTCATATAAAGGAGTTACCTTTATTAGTTTCAGGTGTTCTTTGTTTGTTTTTTCATATAAAGAAGTTACCTTTGTGTAGAAAGATTTGTAAAAAGCATGAGGGGTCACCTTAAGTATGAGTATGTGGTTTAGCTAACCATAAAAAGCATGAGGGGACCACCTTTAGTATGAGTATGTGGCCCTATATATAATGTTATACCGATACTACCATATTATACTGAGGGTACCACCATAACCTACTGGGGGTACCACCATAACCTACTAGCAGAACACTGTGAGATAGTTTACCAATAATCGGTCGCGAATTAATACCCACATCCATACAGCACTTTATACCTTCACCTCTATATCGTACTAGGGGTACTTACCCCCAATGAATCATTGATTAAATTATTAGTTAGCTTAAGCAAGGTTTGTAATACCTGGTACTATCTATCTTAATAAACACTTGTTTTTTTTGTAATTGGTTTGTCATTCGTTGTTGTATGGGTATTACCATAACCTACTGTAGGTATTACCATAACGTACTGAGGGTACTACCATAATATGTAACATATGTGGTACCATCATAGCGTAGTGTGGTACTGCCCGACACTATCATAATGAGAGAATGTCCACATTTAAAAAAAAATTACCTAATATAATGTACTACCAAGTATTACTACTATATTAGGGGTACCACTGGAGAACGATCGGGGTACCATCATAACTTAACGGGAGGTACTAGTAATCTGATAGAGGTACATCAAGGAGAATTAAACGACGATATGTGGTGTAATACGGTCATGGAGTGAATGCGGTAAATACCAAAATTGATTTGAAACAAAAGTAAGTGTACTAAACCGAATGAAAAGTACTACCAACACTCAACCCCTTTCTGCAAGTGCACGAGCCATACAAGAATAAAGCTGACTCTAAGATTCCTGATATCATAATCTTAATGAGGATCGAGGCTCTAATTGGAATTTGATCACCTGACACAAGGGCTCTTTCAATTATTTAGGCGTATCAACAGATGGAATAAAATCAATTTAATTGAAACAAAAACTGATTTAAAACTAATCCTAAAATCTAAATAAACAACTACTTAATTCTAAAAGGTAAGGAAGAGAGACACTACATGAGGATAATTATTTGCAAACAGTTTGCATTTTCTTGAATGTGCAACATTTGTGAGTTGAATGCTTGATTTGTCCAAGAAAGAACGTGAAGATACTGATTTCATCGGCACTATACATTTCACTATCTAACACACCATATTCCTTTCGTAAAAAATCGGGTCTAAATAGCTACTTGTAAAATATGGCCCTCTTTTAAGATTCATTGTTTTTCTTTTTCAATACTTCACAACCATTTCTCAGATCAAGAATTCTCGCCTCACAGACAGATAATGCAAGCCTTCTCCAATGTAATTGTATCTCGTCTCTTCAAATCTAATTAAATTTTCTATCTCCTTGATAGATCTTTCGCTAGCCACTGATCAAGATCCTTTCATCGACTAAGGGAGAAACTTCCACACCAAATTGATACATCATCTAATTAATCCTCACACCATGAGTAAATTAGTGACTAACAAAAAAATTTTTCGTAGTTCATTAGTTTCAAGATATTAGTCTAACATACCCCTGCTACGCCTTACTCCCTTAATCTCCATCTCTGTCACTTAGAGGGCCTTCCTAGAACCTGAGCAAAGATACAAATTTTTCGGGTATAAGCTACTAATATTCCGACATTCATTATATGAATAATACCAATTATATAAATCTTTGCCAAACTCCACAAAATAACCAAAACTCGTAAATTCGAATGTTCAATAATTAATCCTCTATATCTCTAGAGGGTGTTTAATGTTCCATTACCTGGATTTCAAATATCACCAATCAAACAAAAGTAAGAAAATGAAGAAGAAATCATGAGACAAAAAGTGAAAAATCCAGATTCAGCTTCACTTTCGCCAACAAGAAATAAATTGAATATATGAGTACAAAGACCGAAATCTCTTCAATAGAAAATAAAATCTCATTTAAAACTACTCTAAGATCTATTAAAAATAAAATCTACAAAGAAAAACTAAGAAATGGGCATTTAAAGAGAGAAAACCCATGAGAGAAAAAATCCGCATTTTAGCTTCAATCTCTTTGTTTGAACATTAGTGAAATCCAATCTCCTGTATACAAAGACCGAAATATCTCACATGCAAGAACATCTCGTTAAAAATTACTCTAAGATCTACAAAAATCAAAATCAGAGAAAACTGAAATGGGGCGCTGAGAGATACCCCATGAGAGGCTCTCCAATCTTCCCGCCGCTATCTTTACCTTAAAAACAGTATATATGGTCCTAGGGTGAATAGGGCTTGAAAATAGGTCAAAAATATCACTCTTTCAAATTTCTTTTAGGTTTCTCCAAATGCTTTTTGTTGTGGAGACAGTGACAGTTAGTCACGACAAAGTTTTTTTAGGTCGCAACTGTTTCTGTCGCGACGCTTTTTGTCGCGACATAGTTTTTGGGGCGACCAAGTTTCCCGATCGTGACAACCACAGCGATCAGCTTCTCGATAGCAACTGCTTTTTCTTTCTCCAACTTGTCTGTGGCCATAACTTCTTCTTTAACCTGATTTGGGCGTGTGAGTACTGCTGGAAAGCTCTTGAATGTAGAATGCAACCATGAGAAATTTTAAACCATTTGACATGTTTCAGATGGTACATGTACCCTATCTTCCTGGCGTGTTGTGAGACTCTCACGACTCTTCTTTGGAAATATATTGCTCATTTCTTGCCAAATCACTTGATTTTCATCAATAATCCTACAAAACCAAGTTTAGAGGAAATTTTATGAGTTTTACATGAATATGGATACAAAATGCACAAAATAACATGTGAAATGAACTCAAAACATATATGAGTTTTGCACTCATCAAACACCCCCAAACTTGAAGTTTTGCTTGCCCCCGCAAAGAAAGTTAAAGAAAACTGCTTAGGTGCATCCTCCACACTCCCTATATCACCTTCTTTCGCACAAATTTCGCATTCTTTCAATAAACACTAAGAAACTTTTTCTTTACATATTATGCAGTTATTAGAGCGTGCATAAATGTCAAAACACTCTTAAGCTTACCAACCTCTTAAATAGCTTTAAATCAATTGCTCCTGCACTAATCGACCTTTGGGGGTACTAGGTGTTGAGACACCCCTTAGGATTTACTTGCTCTAGGGAAGGAAGGCTACGAGGCTAGACTCACTCCTCCTTGAATTTTTATTGTATTTTTCACTTGATATATTTTTTTTTTTGACAACCTCTTTTAATTTTCAACTTAACTCATTTCAACCAATTTTGGCCTCAAACTTGGTTTTTTTATAAACAGAATTTTGGCTCTTTAAAGCTCAACATCTTGGTACTAGAGAAATATGCATATGCATATTAATATGGTTAGCTTGAAAGGCACAATCTTTCCAAGGATGGCCTATATCAATTGTTGTGTTGCCTAGGATTTCGCCTCAAGCAATAATAGAACAAGTTCTAGAACCTATGGAGATCAAAATTAGATGGATTCTTATAAACCTTCTCCAACCCAAGCAAAACTCAAGCCAAGGGTACTTAGTAACCATCGTGCATGGATTTTGAGAAACCAATGACTAAATAGCCTATTAAAGAGATAACCATTAAGCATTAAGTCCTATTATCTCTAATATTGTCCATATCCCAGGGTTCATTTATGGTCCTTATCACATCACAATACTTAACCAAAGCAAAACTCAATCAACTCAATAAACTCTAACTAAAAAAAAAAAAAAAAAAAATACTAAACTAAGATGTAAGTTAGGAAGCATCAAACAAAGTCATTATCCATAAAAGCACTTAAATTTCATCCCCAAAGTCGCTATTCAGAACATGTGGGTGTGACATGATAAACTAACCAAAATAAACACCCCAAACTTGAGATGAACATTGTCCCCAATGTCTAGCAATGAGCAAAAGGAAGCAATAAAGTAAAAGGGTATTAAAGAGAGTTGGGAAAAGTGAACCCCTTTGTAGTCTTGGCCACTTTGAATAGGAACCTTTGATGGATTTCTTACTGACATTGTGTACTACCCTGATACACCCCTGTTTTTCAGAGCCATGAAAGTGGCTTTGGCATTTTCTCGAACACTTGGTGTGCACCAACTTCCTTCACCTCAAATGAGTGAGTTTTGATTCTTCAAAACCTCCTTCAATACATGCAAATGACTCCACAATCAACAATGATCCACAAAGAAACCAAAAACAAACAACCAAGCACAAAAATTTTCTTCCATTGTAACTCCTCTTTGATGCTTGGAATGATGGATGGAAAATTGGGGTTCAACAAAGGTAAGTTTATGGGTTTGTGATGAGCTTAAAAGTCATATATTTTTAATCCATTTTTCTGTTTGATTTTCATCCGAAAAGGAATAATTAATATGCGCACTACGTTAAAACTCACCACCTTGTTATTAAGCAGGAGTGTGAAAGAAAGAAGAAAAAGGAGAGAAAACGCGAAGAATCTGGAGTAAAAATACGAAATGGCAGGGCAGAATGAAAGTACTGGTAACCAATGTCAGCATTAGGTTTGTGAACACCACATGCAGGTCGAGACATCAGAAAATTCAAGAAACTCATGCAGCTTCGACAGCATTACAATGTAGGCAACTCAAGACTAACCAGAGACTAAGAAACGATGTTTGACAACATCGTGATGTCATCAAGATTGACGTCAGCGACAGTGGATGGAGGTTAGACAAGAGTAAGCACTCGACGCTATGACAGTTTGAAAAGATGAAACTGATGTGATTGTCGACAGTCGCGATAGACTCCACGTCGCGACACCAAAGCAACCAGCTAAGCCGCAGGTTATGTTTATGTCGCTGACAGATTCAGGTCACACGACAGACTTGCTCGCCTGAAATGAATTCCATAAAGTGATGTCGTGACAAGGGATCGATGTCGCGACATCAAACCATCAGCATTGAAGGTCGCAGACTTAGTTTTCGATGTCACACAATAGACTGGCGCCCGCGACATGGGTGAAGATACCGGGCCACGCTACGCTCCTAAAGTCGACGCCGAGATTAAGAGGATCGATGTCAGCACGATCGAACCATCGCTGGAAAGCTCAAAACATTAGCCGCATCACGATATGGGATTGAGGACGCAAGCATCGAACACCGCTTGAAGCCTAGAGACTAAAGCTGATGTCGCGCCAAGAGATCGGCGTGTCATGGCCATAAGAAGACACAAGTTCAAGGTCAGAGACTCAAGCCGATGTCGCGACAAGAGATCGATGTCGCATTAATTGGGAACGCACTTCACCCAAAGTCGCAGCCATAGCGATGTCGCTGAGCCAGAGATTACGTCGGTAATCACAAACTTAGTCAAGGACCGCAAGACATGAGCAAGATGTCATGACAAGAGATCGATGTCGCACATCGTGAAACTTAACGCTTAAAAACCTCGGTGGAGCCATGTAGTGATGTCGCGGAGCCAGTGCGATTACGTCGCGACACGTAAAACCATCATTTAAAGGTTGCGTAGAATAAGGTTGATGTCGCGACATTGACTCGTCGCTACATAAGCAAAGTTTGCAAGAAACAAAATAATATCATGACTTATCGATAAATGCTTCGCGAACAAGTGCCAACTAACCTGATGTCGATAAGTGGCTTGAGGTCGCGACCTAAACAAGAATACCGGCTACCATCAGGGAAATCCACAAAGATCAGATTGGAATTAGGTTCAACTTAACCCTATAAATACTTAAGTCGCTACCAACGTAGTGCCAAATTTCTCGCACTCGAAAGAGAGATTCGATCAATAAGGCCTCAGATTTTTTTATTTTTTTTCTTTTCTTTCTTTTCTTTCTTTTGTTTTCGTTTTTTCTTTCCATTTTATTTTAGATTAGATTAGTGTGTGGCTCGCTCTAATTTTGATTCGAACGCTACCGTAGCTGACTGAAATGAATGTATGTATATTTCTTAAATTATCGTTTGCTGTTCAATTCCGCATACCCCGGGATTTAATCAGCTCGATTTACGTTGGTTTTCTGATCGCAAGCCAATGTATGGTATAATCGCAATTTAGAAACCCAATTTTCCATCAGAATTGACAAGCATTGTCAAATAATCTTCCCTTAGCATTTCATTCATAATAAATTGAACTCGGGATGTTAAATCGACTTGTCGGTTTTGTTGTTCGACTGATCCCAATTTCATTTCAGACCCATAACGGTTTGCTCTAGCTCGATTTCCGTGGAGACCCTCCCGGTGACACAGAGAAGCATTCCCAGAGTAAGAAACAATTCTCTGGAAGCGCATTTGAACCTGATATTGCTGATCTAATGCCCAGATATTTAAATCAATACATCCTCTTCGCCAGAACTCAGAGTGAGTCGAGTGAGTTATAAATTTAAGTAGACAGAGTTCAATTCCCAATCTCGACCGTGACCATCCCGGTGTTAAGAAGGACCCAATCAAGGAAAGAGTAAGCTATTCTAATTTTGAGGGTGAGGAACCAAAGATAGTGCAACCCCAAGAACGACTACTCAAGGAGCTCAGTTCGCAGAAATTCATGTCATGGTAAGGAAGTATCGAGAAAGAAAAATACCTTAACAAGGCAACTAGTTTTAAAAGTAGGTTATTTCACCCCGTGTTCGAGAAATGGGGCTAAGGTGAGATTTGATGAATCGTGGTGGTATGGAGATCCACACACTATATTAACTGACTAGTTTTAAAGATCCTCAGAGTTCTAAAACCAAAGATGCAAGACAAACTGTAGGGAATTGGATTCTTCACAATAATGATTATTCAATGCTTTCTTTTAGAGATAATCAGTAATCTAAATTTGTTATTTTGATATTTCAATATTCAATTCATTTATCGTTCATCCATTTTCTTACATCATTCATTTCAAGCTTTCAAAGCAAAATTCACTATCACATCGCCCAAATAGTATGGAGCTTAAGTAGTTGCAGTTGATTGAAAAATTCTTAAGATCTCTTTGTGGGATCGATATCCGACTTAAATCCATTTTTATTACTTGTCTAATTCGTGCACTTGCAAGATAATCGGGATCAAAACCACGAAATACTTATTCTTATAAAAATATCTTTTTAATCAAGTGATACTTAAAGAAACTCACACTCAATTTTAATGGTTTATTTATCGAGGATTAGACAATAGTCCTCGGGTAAATAAGTCTCAAATTTGAATAGTGTTTTGATTCATAACAAATTTATTGATGTAGTCTTAACGAGTCTTATGGTATTGCGTTTGTGATTGATAATAGTCCTTAGGTGATGATGTTATACACTTGTGTACACACTGAACCAAATTAACAGTTTTATTACATCGCTGCTGTGATCAAAGAATTTAGTAAATCAATATTCGTATCGAAAGAAGGAAATGCTAATTGACATTTTGAAGAAAGAACAAAAATAGCTTTTCAAGCAAGCTAATATTTTTAACCACTAACCTTAACAAACCATATTGAAAATATTTGTCAATTTACTCATCCTATTAATGTAAGTGTGTTTTGATTTCAGTGGACAAAATTTTAATGAGATAGAAATTAACACCGATCCGATTCCACAATGCACTGAGAGAACACTTAGAAGCTCGAAAGATAAAGAAGGTAAAACCTGCAATCCATGGCATGAAAGACAAGATCGAATGACACACAGAGAAGCAAATGTAGCTTCCAATCGATACTATGGAGGACTCCAGTCGATTATCCAAGATGAGTACTCGTAATCAGCAGCCACTATCGATGCAACAATTCAACTTAAACCAAAGATTAATTACCATGGTCCAAATAAAGACGCTTGATCGGTCATCCCAATCGAAGACCTTGAACGAGCACCCGAGAAGATTTCAGGATGGCTAATACAAAGGAAGTTGAATGGGTGAGACCGTAGTCATTAAACCGCATCTATTCCCTTCTCTAAGAGATACAGCCTACATGGTACACCCTACTATATGGCTCACATACTGGAGGAGTTAGTAGAGTTTCACTAAGGTGATTCTTTCCCAAATCCTCACCAGAGAGAGAATGAGAAATCATCAGGTTTCAGTTAGGGGAAGATGAAAGCCTCAGAGGTAGCTCGGGAAAGATTCAAACTATTGTCGAGAAGACGCCTAATGCACGGGATAGATCCAAGCACTCGGGATGGACATTGTATATCATGCTCGAATGATATATCAGCGGGGATCATCGATGTCATGTCATGGAGCATTCAAGCGAAAAAGTGCTGAAGAGGCAAGAGAGCCGATCAAGACCGCTATCGTACATGAAACTCCTTCCGAGTTTTCAAGAGGAAGCAAAGCAGGAAAGTGGATCATGGAGTCGAAAGACGACACCCACGAGGCCAAGTCGATGCCATGCACAAAGCCGGACAAGCAAGAAAGGAAATCACACACTGCCCATGATAGGAGCAAATGAAAGAGAGCATTAAAGGCAAGCCGAGAGAGTCACAAGAACAATTCTATGATGGGTCAAGAAAGCAAGATTCAAGGAAGCCAAGAGCTTACCATTTCAAACCCAATACTAACCTCACAAAGACATTATCACCTAAAGACTGAGGAAATCACAGAACTTCTCATATGGTGGGAGGGGGTTTCACAAGGCCCAAGGAGGGATAACCTCAACAACAGGTTATCAAAACCACCGAGGTTCCAAAGAAGAAGCAAAGAAGGAAATGAACACATAAATGAATATCGTGGTCGAGGAGTGCCCGGCCCAATCTTTTGAAAACGGATAACATGGGATAATAATTTGTTGAACCTCCATGAACAAAAGTTTGCAGAGTTGGAAGCAAGCACTACCAATTCTCAATTTTGTTTCTGTCATCTCACGAAGAACACGGAGGCCTGAAGTAGGGCAGCTGGCCGCAACACAAAACGGAGGAAGATACCTTCCCAAGTGACACAAAGAAAAATCCAAAGGACTGCATGGCTGTGCAGCTTAGAAGTGGGAAAGAGTTAGAAAAAATGAAAGAAAATAATGACAGCAGCAAGGAAGAAGAAAGCCCAGAAAAGGAAGCTGCTTGGATAAAAGGAAGGAGAGTGGGGCGAAAGAGGATATCAGAGCTCTAGACTGCGGTCCCATTTCCGCAGAGAGCTGCGAGAAATCGAGAATAGAGGAGGCTTGATTTGCAAGGTTTTGAAAACCTTTCAGAGAAGCTAGAGATGTTCACCCTTCACGAAGTGGTGACTCGGATGCCACTACATGCAAAATTCTGCAGGACATACTAAGCGAAAGAAAGATAGTAGAAGAAGGGATCGTGAATCTCACTGCCACTTGCAGTGCTGTGATAAAGAAAGAATTGCCAGAAAAGATGAAGGACCCAGGGAGCTTTACAATTCCTTGCATCATTGGAGGAATTGAATTCCAGAAAGCTCTTTAGTGACTCGGGAGAGTGATATAAACTTGATGCCTCTTTCTGTTGCCAAGCAATTAAGTTTGGGGGAGGTTATTTTCTTTGTTACTCAACGAATGGCGAGACGGATCGATGGTGAAACTGAAGGAGTCTTAGAAGATGTCTTTGGTCCTTTGTTGGGAAATTTGTTTTTCCAGTAGACTTGCATTGGTCACGGACATGGAAGAAGATTCACAAGTACCCACACACTCTTTGGGAGACCATTCTAATCTTTGGGTACGCACGTCGACGTGGAGTTCTTGCAGCAGAGTTGGAGAAGAGAATTGCTTTGCTTTCAGCTTCGATCAAAAGCATAGGAGATAGATATAGACGAGAGAAAATTACGATGTGGTTGATGATGCTACATCATACGACACAGTGTTCCTGATGATTGTAATGCTCAAAATTTTATCAATAGAAAAGAGATGAATTCCCAGTATATTGAAGATGACTACTCGATTGTCCCTTCTTGATTTTCATTCTATAGAAACTATGTTGGGCACGAAGCAAACGAAGAAATGACAAAGGGAAAATAATGAAAAGGAAATTCATGAGGAAACCAGCTCGGAGGGCTAGTGTTGAAAGAGTTGCCAAGTCATTTTGAGTATGCTTATTTAGAATCACCAAAGAAGACCGAGTGATTATCTGCTAGACTTAGTGATGATGATGAGAGCAGAGGTTCTTTACCAAATCTTAAAAAACTATAAAGAGTCTATAAGCAGTCCGTTGAAGAATTGAAAATTATCAATCCATCAATTTGCATACACAAAATTCTGCTAGAAGAAACTTCAAGGCCATCTGGCCAGAACATCAAAGGAGACTGAGATCAGGTGATGAAGGAAGTGGTCGGGAAGGAGATGCACCGAATTCTTTGAATCTTTGGTTTTATCTATGCAATTTAGGATGAGTCCGCCAGGTGAGCCAGGTCCAGTAGCTGGTTCAAGAGGGTGGGTTTCTTTGTGATCCGCAATGAGAAAAATGAATTGATTCCAACAAGACGGTGAGGATGGAGGGTATGCATTGATTACGAGGCCCGAACACGACCACGGGAAAGATAATTTCCCTTTGCCCTTCATTGATCAAATGTTGGACATATTAGCAGGACACCCTCATTTTTGTTTCTTGGATGGGTATTCAGGATACAATCAGATTGCTATTGCACCTGAGGACCAAGAGAAGACCACCTTCACATGCCCCTATGGTACCTTTGCCTTGGAAGGATGTTTAGGTACAGTATAATCTCTGCTACATTCCAAAGGTGTATGATGTCAATATTCTCGGACTTGGACCCAGAGAAGTTATGGAAATTTTTATGGATGACTTCAGCGCATATGGATCCGAGTTTTGATCGGTGTTTGAAGAACCTAAGCGATTAGCTTCAAGATGCGAATAACAACTAGCCTTTGAATTAGGAAAAATGCCATTTTATAGTAGAGAAGGAATATTGTTCTTGAGCATGAATTCTGCTTCTTGAATGAGTAGACCCGATCGAGTATCCATTATCAAGAAGCTCTTTTCTACGATAAAAGTGAAGCTTCTTAGGGCATCTTTGGGTTTTATGAGGTTCATCGAGGACTTCTCAAAATAGCACAGGACATACGGATTGGAAGGATCTGAGGATTTAATTTTGATGAGAAACTCACGCAGAATTTGCTTTTGAAGAGATCGAGATCAAATTGGTTCAAGCACCTGTCATTTGCACGAAGAATGGGATCGAGGATTTGAAATAATGTGTGATGCTTGATTTTTGCAATGGGGCATCCTATAGAACCAAAGAAAGGAGAAAATATTGAGGACCATATACTATGCTAGTAGAACCTTCATTAGGCTTTGAGAAAATTACTTCGACAAGCGAAAGGAGATGCTAACCATAAATGACTAACTATCAAAAGTGACAGCTACATTTGGGATCCCATGTTATCATTCATCACGATCATACGTGTCAAGTACTGATGTGAGAAGGAAGCTAAGCGAAAGATTGATAAGGTGGGTCTTTATTATTACGAGGGGATTGACTTGGAGATCAAAGGATAAAGGGTGTGACAATGTGATAGGCTGATCACTTGTCAAAAGTAGAAAAAAGCACTACGAAGAAAGAGAAAATAATATGGATGAGAACTTCCCGGATGAGCTTAAGCTATTTAAAGTTTCCTTCATTCCATAGTATCTTTGTCTTAAATGGAGCTTCTTCTAGCTTGTGGAATGAATTCCTTGGTGGCTACCATGAAGAGGAAACTAGGCCCCGACCATGAATATATTTGGGATGATCACCTATTATTTAAAAGGAGTGCGTATGATAATAAGAAGATGTACGAGAAAATGAAACGAAGAATTCCCAGATTGAATGCATCACCCATATAGAGTCATTTTTCGGGAGAGAAACGACTCATAGATCTTTCCAATCTGGATTTTATTGGCCCACTATCTTGATTATGCGGGTGAGTGAAATTATGTGATAATTACGAAAATTGGAAATATCAATGGCAGAAATGAAATGCCCTAAGTATAATGGTGGTGCAAATCTTTGATGTATGGGGAATGAATTTTATGGGATATTCCCACCATCATTTTGGGAACCTGTACATACTACTGCTTAGTTGAGTGCATTTCAAATGCGGTGGAAGCGATAGCTTGTCAAGGAATGATGCTAACACGGAGTTGTGAGTTTCTTGCAAAAAAATATTTTGGCGATTGGAACACCTAGAACTATCATTAGTGATGGGAAGCCATTTGCAAACAAATATTTGCAAAACTCATGAACAAGTATGGGATAGCATGTAATGAGTCCTGGCTTATCATCCCGGACAGTGGACAGCGAGGAAATTTCCAACGAGGGGAGATTAAAGGAATACTTGAAAGATGTGAGCTGGCTTGAAGGATTAGTCACCAAGCTTGATGATCCTGCTTTATGGGCTCTGGGGACTGCATACAAAACTCCCATGGAATGTCCCCGTACAAAATTGTTTTTAGCGAGCCATGTCACTACCTGAATTGGAATACAAAATGATAATGGGCCATCGAAGTTGAACCGATTTTAAAGCTGCGGGGAAGAGATTATTTCCAAGCGCTCGAATGGAAGAATTGAGAAATGAAGCCTATATTAATGCTAGAATCTTACAAGATAAGACAAAGAAATGGCATGATCAAGGATCCACGAGGAAAGAGTTCGGAGCGAGGAACGGGTTCTCTTTGTTTAATTCTAGGCCCCGAAATTGTTTCGGGGAAGTTGGGAAATCGAATCGGAATTAGGCCGTACAGTGGTGTCGAGCAATACATTTGGAGCGATAACATTAGGACTGATATTGGGAGAGAAGAATTCAGAAGTGATGGACCCAAAAGATTTGAAACCTTATCTAGCGGGGAGGAAGGAATGGAAGAGCTCCGACGGGTTATCTAGAAAGAAGAAAAACCAAAGCAGCAAGTCATTGGGACTCAAGCGAAGCGGTGATAGAGCAACGAAAAGACTTCCAATTTCTAATTTTGAATTTTTATTTAGAATTCCCACTTTGATTTTTTTCTAAGTTTTATTTTATAGTGACTCTTTGGATCAAGTAATTAAAGCGTAATCAAATCCTTTCGTAAATGTTGCGAGTGCTTGTGCAAAAATCTTACGAGGAAATGAGAGAAGAGACAATTCGAGAACGACTCCAGCAATTCACAGGAAGGAGATACAGGAAAAAGGGAAGCATTCTTTTCCCTTTATACAAATTTTAATGAAATTTAGTGAATACATATATGGGCTAACGCCCAAGGTGGTATTTGATCTTGAAGTTTGGAGTTGATAAGAATAGAAAAACCCTACATTCGAAGAAAGTAAATATAAGAGCCAAAATCACGTTGGATTGCGTGAGAAGATTGATGTCGTGACTCGGTGGTGCAGAAGGAAGAAAAGGCAGGAAATTAAGGCAAGAGCGATTCCTCTGGGGGAGTTATGCGGGCACCATCTGCTCCCCCTTAGAAATAAGCTGTTGTAAGTAGCCAGATGACTTGTCCACGAGTTGATTATGTCGCGACAAAATTTTTATGTCGCGACATCATTGGAAATTTGCAGTTAGAGCGTTTAAATTTTGCCACAAATTTAATGGCGACATATAATTTCAACTTTGCATTGAAGTAGCGACATGCGAATTTAATGACATAAGTAACCCACAAAAACTTGATTGAATTTGTGTTGGGAGAACTTCTTCCCACTTCCGCTCCACTCTCCGGCAGATTCGTCCTCCACTTCGCCGATTCTCAATTCTGAAAACCACAGCTCACCGGACTCTCAGAAAAACTTTCCTTCCGTTTCAAATGGCTGAAACCTCGAAACCTTATCCCCCTAACACAAGGAGAGATCAGAGAATATGTGCAACGAAGAAGAAATCCAACAGGAAGAACCGTTGGAAGAGATGCCTGAGAAGCACCGGAGGTACCGGTTTACGAAGAAGAGCAGTGAGGAAAAGAGAGTAAGAGAAGAAGTAGAAGATTTTGTATGTCGGGAGGAAGCTTATTCCAGAAATTTGGAAGGAAACATGCCAACAAGGGTTAAGTAGCGAGAAAGAAGGTCGAAACCCTATTACCCCTTTCAGGAGATGATTGAACAAAGAGAGAGAGGTTGGGAAACTTCTGCGGCTGTGAATCAGACTCACATAAGCGGTGGTAGAAAGAATTTTATTCAAATACGATGGCGGGGAAGACATTGCGTTCGTCGGAGTATGGGTGCATATGGAGCGAGGCCATTACTTGAAGCCTATGAATGGCGGGGCACAAGCATGGGTCCAAGTTGAAAAGCTCTTGGAAAACCCAAATTTGAAAGATTTGCCAAAAAGCTCAGCGTGAAAAGCTGCTTCAGAGACAAAGGGAAGGAGGACCCGAAAACCACTGACGGGGAAGCCTCATTTGAGGAGGCTAAGGTATGGTTCTATTTCGGCCTCGCATTTTAGTTCCAACCAAGCATGTGTGCCTGATGAAAGTAGGAAACCCAATAATCTTGTATACTATTACGAAGGGGTACAAGCTTCAAATGTAGAGGCGTAGTAATTAGAAAATTCTATAATGAGAGTACCATGAAGGAAATAAGAGGATGATCCCTCACCACGGCCAACAATAAATTGTTTTTTTTTTTTTTTTTATGTTTAAAGAATTTTGGGGTGAAGGGTGCAGGAAGAAAGAAGAAAGTCCTATGACATCACCTCTCCTGTGAGGGGTAAAGACAAGGGACCCGAAACCAAAGAAAAGGGGGTGACGATTAAAACCGGAGAAGAGAAGCTAATTTACTTGAGGCAGAAGAGGAGACTTTGGGGTTGCATTCAAGAAGAAAGAAAAGTCAGAAGAATCCTCTAAAAATAGCTGCTTTTACATTTACGGACGTGAAGGCGGGACAAGAAAAGCCCTTAGATTTCTCATCCCTTAATGCAGTTCTCCTCTAACATCTGCGGAGCATTGAGAGGCGGGAGGAAGCTGAGGAGAACAAGAGAACATTCAATGGAGGCCCTGATGCCGTCGGAGAAGAAGATGGAAAACTGAGAAAAAGGTAGGTCTTGCAAAAATTCGAGGAGGAGTTTATGAAAAGAGTTAAAAGAAGATCGGCAATGGAAGAAGCGAAAGAAGAAGGCAGGATCGAAGAGGTTCTTGGTAACAAGAGGACTTCAAGAAAGAAATGAAGGAGAGAGATCGCGATCTTTTACAGAAACTCAAAATGAGTCATGAATCTTTATAACAATCCCGTTTAAACGTGATTCTCGTCCCCAACAATATGAAGAAAAGAGGCGAGAGCAGGAAGCCCAGGTGGAGGAAACAATAGGGGATTCAAATTTTATACAAGTCTACAAAAAGATTTTGAGAATAAAGCTGGATTGTTAGAGACAGAGAAGTAAAGGATGCTGAATCTGAGGCGAGAGAGAATGGCTAGAAATTTTGGATTTGATTAACAGATCTTTCAATTTTTGGAAATAATATTTGAAATAAACTCTGATGAATGGCTGGGAAAGAGAGACAAGATGAGCTAAACAAGAAGGTTGATCTCTCGATGAGATCTTCATTGAAGATCAAGTTGAAGGAAACTAGAAGAGAAAGGAAAGAAGAGGAAATGAAATTCTCCATTTGACTCATTTTGAATACCTTAGACTGGATCCCTAATATCTTTCTTGCCTCTTCCAAAAGAAAGAGATAGACTTTTTCCAAACTGATCACTTTACCTTCAATGCCTCTTGTGTATCCAACATTTGCAATTGAATCGAGAAATAAAATGATAAATTTGAAATGAATTGTTGTGTATTTTTAGTTTGTTAAATTTTGTATTTGCTTTGTGGTTGCATAGTTGGGAAAATAAAGTGGAGTGGATTCGAACTCAAAGCTGAGGATGTAATGAGTTAGATTGGATAGGCAGTTAGATTAGGAATAAGCTGAAGTATAGAATAAGGGCCAAATAGTCTGACAGTTGGAAACCTGAAGTGCAAAAATGACTTAAGTCTAACAGTAAGTCGAATAGAGGAAAGTAATACAATAGAAGAGAGCAGAGACATATTTTGAGTTTGCCAGTGCGAATAATAAGTCAAGGAACCTGTTGAATATAAAGTAATTTAACTACTCATCAGCAAAAATGAGTCAAATACAATCCTTATGGTTAGTCACAAGCTGTTCAATCAAATTCTAGAATTTGTTAGATTGTGATTGGCGAAATTTTAGGTAATCACGGTGGACGAGATGATCTGACCCATTCTTGGATGGTTTGAGCCATTCTAGCCATCCCGTATTCATATGCTGATGCATACACCTTAGTTCAGAAATTGAGCCAACAAACATTTTTTCAAAAAAAAAAAATAAACTGATAGAAAAACCCCGACCCATCTAGAAATCAATCCTTGATAAAGAACCTATGATTACCATGAGTTCGAGGAAGAAAAGAAATGAAGTCTGGGGAGTATAGGTTTTTGAGGAACTTCGAAAAGAAAAAAAAAAAGAAAAAAAAAGGAAATGAAAAGAAAAGGCAAGAAGCGAGAAAATGCAATAGAAAAGAAAGCTTATAGGGATAAGTTTTATCTTGTGGCCTAACTCTCTTAAACAATTAAGTTAGAGGGGTGTTTTAACTTTAGTACCCTAATGCCATCTGGTATGGGGCACTAACCCAAAAGTTAAGCTAAGAGTGTTAGAAGCCTAAAGTTAAAACATTTGCACTATCACACAATTGTGACAAACAAAGGAAATTTCCCAGTTGAATTACAAGTGAGAAGCTATTAGAGGCATACGATTACGATTGAAGAAATCAAAGAAGTATCCCAAACATGAGGTTAGGGAGTTTATTAGAGAAACTACGAAAGAGGCAGAAGAAGAAAAGTTTCGGGGGTAATCTTAACCTAAAAATTCTTCCATCACCCATTACCCGAAACCCCAACAATATAAGCCCAAAAGACACGATTTGATCTTGAAGGCAGAATCACCTACATTAGTGGAGATCGATGAAAAACAAACCTGGAATTTGGAAATATGGAAACAATCAGCTGTGAAGGACTTTAGGGAGTTAAGTGACTCGATGTAAGAAGATGAGAAGGAAAATAATCTATTATTCAACGGGATCTAATGATTATGTGGTTTTGTAAAACAATTTCAAATGATTTAGTTTTGTATACTATAAAGATTAAAGCTAACCTTGAAGCTGGACTTGAAGTTGGAATTATCTGAAAACAGTACATTCTTTAATATTTCAGCAAAATTGACTGCTCTGCAAGGCGAGGCAGAAAAATGTCCTTTTGTTTGAGGACAAACAATTCTTTCTTTCCCTTTGCTTGAGAATGAAGCAAAACTTTAAGTTTAGAGTTTGATGAGCTTAGCAAAAGTCATATATTTTTAATCCATTTTTTCTGTTTGATTTTCATCCGAAAAGGAATAATTAATATGCGAGTGTGAAGAAACTCACCAATTTGTTATTAGCGGGGAGTGTGAAAGAAAGAAGAAAAACGGTAGAAAAAGTAAGCAATGATTGGAGTAAAAATCTGAAAATGGCGAGAGGCGAAATGGCGGTTGGGTAACCAATGTTGCGAGTTTGGGTTTGCATTGTCAGTTATGCAGATTGAGACATCGGGAAAATTCAGAGCCCAGTGCGGTGCTGACGGGCATTTAATGTAAATGGCCCAGAGATAACGCCCGGAGACTTAGAAATGATGTCAGCGACAACATGCGTGATGTCGCGACGAAGATCGTCGCGACAAAGGGATGGAGAATTCGTGACAAGAGAAGCACCTTATTATTATGACAGGTTTGAAAGATGGCCGATGTGATTTAAAAATTTGTAGTCGCTGACGGAGAATTTGGCGTCCATTTACACGAAAGCAACCGGTTCCAAAGGCTGCAAGACCATAAGGCGATGTCGCGACGAGATCGAGGTCAGCGACATGAGACTTTCCGGTTAACGCAATTCCATAAAGTGATGTCGCGACAAGGGACTGATGTCGCGACATCAGAAACCATCAGTGGAAGGCTGCAGAGACTTAAGGCGATGTCGCGGCGAGATCGATGTCGCGACGCCCGAAGATACCGGCCTCCGCGATTCTGATTCGCAAAATTTGGCGTCGCGACGAGATTGATGCCGGCGACGCCGGGGAACTCATCGATGGAAAGCTTCAAAAACGGTATTCTGATCCGACGAAGTTGAGGGCCAGCGACATCGGTAACACCGATTGAAGCCTCCAGGTAAAAAGTTGATGTCGCGGCGAGAGATCGATGTCGCGACATAAGGAGCGACCTGAAGTTGGCTGCGCGAGGGCTGGCGATGTAGCGTGAGAGATCGATGTTGCGACGCACAAGACGACCAATTCAAGGCTGCGAGCCATAAAGTGATATCGCGCGACAAAGAGATTGATCGCCGGCGACATCGCTAAATCCTCAGTTAGAGCTACGAAGACGCCTTTGAAGCGAGATGTCACAGCGAGATCGATGCTCGTGACGCCGAGAACAACGATTAAAACACAGTAGAGCCGCCGAGTGATGCTCGCGACCAAGATTGATATCGCGACATCGAAACCATCATTTAAGGTTACTAGAATAAGGTTGATGTCGACATTGTTCCTTAATCGCGACATAAGGTGCTTCTGAAAACAAAGGAATATCATGACTTCTTGATAAATCTTTCAAATGAAGTGCCAAACTAGCGATGTCGCGACAAGGGCTTTGAGGTGTGACACGAGCATTAACATGGGCGATCCATTGGGAAATCCACAAAAATTTGCGTGGAATTAGGGCCCGACTTGAGAACCCTATAAATCTGGTTTTCTGGCTTGACTCTTGGCGGCTGAAAGAGATGCAGGTTCTTTGAAGGCTCCTGTATTTTTATTTTTCTCTTTTCTTTTCTTTTCGCTCTCTTTTGTTTTCGTTTTCTTTCCATTTTTGTTTTAGATTAGATTGAGTATTGTATTTAAGTTGTTTGGATTTAACATTAGGCGTAAGGATTGAGCTGAATGTAGATGTATATTTCTTAAAATTCTTGTTTGGTTGTTGAATTCGGGCAAGTGCAGGATTTGAACACGATTCAAATTGGGGTGGTTTTCTTGATGACAAGCCGTATGTAATTATAATCAGTAATTTAGAAACCGACTTCCATTGAATTGACGTTATTATCGAAATAATCTCTGCGATATTCATTCTATAATATTTGAACCGGATGTTAAATCGACTTGTTTGGTTTTAAATGTTCTTAGAATTGATCGATTCAAATCTCTTGTACCCATAACGAGGTTGTTTGACTCTGATTTCGAGAGACCCTCTGCGGTGGCGGAGAAGGCGTTACTGAGGTAAACAATTTCGGAAGGTATTTGAACCTGATATTATGAATCTAATAAAACATGTGAAGCGATAATGCATCTCTTCTATTATGCGAGAATGATGAGTGATTATAAATTTAAGTGAGCGATTCTGCAAATAGACCAGTGAATTGATCAGTGTAGCAAGGACCTGTCAGGAAAGAAATGGTATTCTAATTTTGGTGAGAACCGTTATAGTACAACCTCGGCAATGACGCTCACTTGGAAAAGGAGCTCACGTCTGATCCATGTTGTGGGTATGAAGTATTGAGAAAAAAAAAAATACCGAGCCTAAAGCCCGACTAGTTTTAAAGTAGTTATTTCACCCCACTGTGTTCGAGAGAAGCAGTTAAGGTGAGATGATGAGCGTAATGAGTATGGAGATCAGTCACTATATTAATCCCCTTGGACTAGTTTTTAAAGATCGTAGTTGAGAAAACCAAGAGATACGATGCAGTATGAAATTGATTATTGCGATAAATGATTATTCAATGTTTTCTTTAGAGATAAGCGTTAAATCTAAATTTGTTATTTTGATATTTCAATGACTTCAATTCATTTATTATTCATCCATTTTTCTTTACATCATTCATTTCAAGCTTTCAAAGCCAAAATCTCACTATCGTATTATCGTCGAATAGTATGGAGCTTAAGTAGTTGAGGTAGTTGATTGAAAAAAATTCTTGAGATCTACGTAGGATGATATGAGACAAAATCGATTCAATGCCATTGACTGCTTACCTTTGCGTTATCGCTGGATCATTACAAGTGGTTTATTCGCACAGGATCTTCGTCGATGATATTTTAAAAACTCATCGTTCGTGTTTATTCTTTTTGGGATTAATGACTGATCGTGATAACAAATCTAATTTGATAGGTGGTACGATATAACGATTGTTGATGTGTGTTATTGTGTCAGTCTTGGCAAAATCGTATGTTGTTGGAGTTGAATAATGTCTTTGGTGACGTTGTGCCACACTTGTGTACCGCGCTCTGATCCGTCAACTGATTTGTGATGGGGTTTGAAACTTGAAGATGGCGGAGATGAGTTGAGGAGGAATGTGATTTAGGATTTCCAGTGGATGGAGATGAATTTCAAAGTGGTTAGAAGTTGCAGTTGAGATGGAAAGTAGCGAATAGAGTATAAAGTAGGAAGAAAATGGGTTTTAAATGGTTAAAGCGCCTGCATTTTCGTGTTTGTAGTCTTCGTGCGTTAGCAGTGCTCGGCACCACATTTTTTATCCAATTTATTTATACTCATATCTCATGTTCTTTCGGAGTGGATGTGTAAGGACTAGATTGGAAAGATCTTTCAATGTAGAATGTGCTCATGGGCCCAATGAACCATTGGAGCCTCAATCCAATACAGAAAAATCAGAATGTTCAATGCTGTCAGTGTGATGATTTCTTGACTCCTTAGGTTCTCCTTGCTTGTCTTTTGCCCATGTCTTGCTATCTAAAGTCCTTCATGCTTACATGTCTCTCAAATTCCTCAGCAGCCATAATGCTTTCATTCATGCTTAAACTCTCATCTCTTGTCTTCAATTCTCCTCAAGCATGATCATGAACCTTCCAACTTTATATTTCGGTTCAATTTGGTTCATTTCATCTCAAAAACCTGAAATTTGATGAACATCTCCACTCCATTTTTTTTTTCACACTTCAAGCACTATAATTACATCAACCACTTCCAACTTCTTGCCTTGTCTTTGACTAAGTGTGACAACATGTTGAACTTAGAGCCTGCTGTGTGAAACACTAACAAATAAAGTTAAAACATTTGGAATTTTCATCACAACAGTAAAAAAAAAAACATAAACAAATAAAGTAACTAAAAAAAAAATAGAAAAAGAAAAGAAATTGATTAGAATCTTGTGCTTAACTTGGGTGCCTTCAAGAAGTGCTCCATTTTAAGTCGGCTAGACTCATTGGAAAAGTCTAGGGCTTCCATTTGGCGATCATTCATCAGAAGCACTTTATAACATAACCATTCAGCTCAAGAGATGTTTTTATTAGTTTGAATGAAATAAACTCAAAAAATCCTTTAATTATGGCTGGTGGTTCGACCGTAATTTCTTACTCGATCCTCATGTGAAATGGGTATAACGTTGTGCGGGGAATTTGTTGAAACATCATGCTGATTCGACAAGGCTGGAATTTTACGCACATGGCTCTTCTGCCTTTCCGTCGAGGTAATGGTTAGTGAAGATTGAACTTTGCTTTCTCACCCACGAAGCAGGTGAGCTGCCTGGTGATATCGAAATCCATGCTTGGCGAGGGAAAAGTGGTCTTCTTAATTATATAATTTAGCAAGATCCTTCATTTGATCTAAAATCATGGGAAGGTAAATGTCAATCTTCGCAAAATGTTTCAATAACCATTACTTGACTTTCTTCTTCAAAATTTCAGTTTGTCACTAAGCTGGCTCTTCGTCTCTAGGATTGTTTAAGATGTGCGTTTATAGATTTCGACTCATTTCTTCTTCCTGAGATTTCGGTATATGAAATTTACGCACATTGCTGAAATGAGCATCCGCGCCACATTCAATGGGATTTTCAGAGGTATTGCTAGGAGGTCTAGTGATGCCAGATGCTTGGACTAGTGTCCAATTTGACTATTTTTCAATCTAGCACTAGTGTTGACTTGGAAGATATCCTAAATCTAGAAATTTATGTTCATGAAAGACTACTCATCTTCTTCTCTTGCATCCATAATCGAGTAAAATATATAATGTAAACAACTCTCTTAACTTTTTTTTTTTTGAAATGTGGGGTTGAACTCCTTGATAGGCAATACTCCTTGTTCATGGTGATCTTCACAGATTATTTGATTGAATGATGAATGGGGAAATTAAACATGGCTTCTGTGGGGAGAACTTGAGGAATTCCATATTTTAGCGAGATATTCTCATGGAGTACCTACAAAATAAGAAGAAGAAAAACAAAAAGAAGTAAAAGTACCAAAATACTTTAATGGTAAATAAAAATAGAAATAAAAATAACCTGAAGAACACTTACAAATAAAAATAAGATGCTAAGTTAGAAATCACTAGGATATTGAAATGTCTGACTCGATAGAGAGAAGAAGTGATAAGATTGCCAATCCCTACAAACGATGCGAAAACTTGTAAAGACCGATATTTTTATATGTGAATGTGGTCGAAAGTGAATAGTATATACCGAAAATTTGATTTGAAACAAAGTAAGTATACTCAAAAGCTGAAATGAAAAGAAATGCTACCAACACTCCAACCCCTTACCCTACGCAAAGTGCACGAGGTCCCATCTGTTAATAAAGTGGACTCTAAGTGGATATCGTACTCACGAGTTGGAGGTTCTCTAGTGGAATTTGATCCACTTACAGATTTACAAAGGGCTCTTCACTATTTAAAGTCAATAGAGGATGTATAGAATAAATCAAGATTTAATTCAAACAAAAAACTGATTTAAAAACTAATCCTAAAAATCTACCAAATAATGACTACTTAATTCTAAAAGGTGTGAAGAGAGGCGCAGGGATGAGGATAATTATTTGCAAGCAGTTGCATTTTCTTGAATCACGCGGCATTTGTGAGTTGAGCAATGGATTTGTCAAGGAAACAATGTAGTATAACCGTTTCCTCCACGGCCTTTATACATTTCACTATCTAACACACCATATTCCTTTTTCGGGAAAATGGGTCTAAATAGCTACTTGTAAACTCTCAGCCCTCTTTAAGATTTGATTGTTTTTCTTTTCAATGCTCCACAACCATTTCTCGGGGCCCAGAAGAATTCTTGCCTCCATAAACAAAAAAGGATAATCAAGCCTTCTCAAATATGGTGGTATCTGGAACTTCAAATCTAATTAAATTTTCTATCTCATGATTAGATCTTTGCTAACACGGGATCAGAATCCTTTCATCGGGCCAGGAGAAACTATACGATCAGCAATTGATACATCATCTAATTAATCCTCACGCATGATAAATTAGTGATCTATCAAGTAATGCTGAGATTCTGTGGTTAAGATGTTGGTCTAACATGCCTCAGTTAACGCTCTTTACTCAGGAATCTCATCTCTGTGTCCTCGGGAGGCCTCACAGAAATCGAGAGCAAGAATCACGAAGCTCTTTTACGGGTATAGCTACTAATATTTGAGCAGTTCTTTATATGAATAATACCCGATTATATAAATTCAGTTTTCGAGCCCTGAAATAATTGAAAAAGCTACCAAATTTGAATGTTAAACAAATTAATCACCTAGAGATGTTTAACAATATTATTCATAGTTTTCAATCATCACCAATCCAAGCAAAAGTAATAAAATGAAAACAAATCCCAAGAGACAAAAGAAAAATCCATATTTGAGCACAATCTTGCCTCAACAGTTAATAAATTGAATATGTAGTACAACACAGAGAGAAATCTCTTCAATAGAAAATAAAAATATAAAACTAATCTAAGATCTATTAAATAATCTGCGGCAAAACTAAGAAAATAGGCGGTTTAGAGAGAAAAACCCATGAGAGAGAAAAAAATCGATTTTAAGCACAATCTTTGTCCCAATTTATTAGTAAATCTGAATCCTACTTTGGTATACGGCCAGAAATCTCTTCAATACAAGAAAATCTGCTAAATTACTCTCCAAGATCTACAAAAAATCAAAATCGTAGAAAAAAACTAGAAAAATGCGATTTAGAGAGAAACCCCATGAAAGTTCTCGATCTTCTCGTGCCTCTTTACCTAAAAAACGAGAATATATAACAAGTCCTAAAGGAGTGAAATAGAGCAAAATAGAATTAAATATCAATTTGTTTTTGGATTTTCTCCAGCGTTTTAGTTCGCGACCACAACCGTGGTCACGACCACGAGTTCTTTAAATTGCGACCAGTTTCTCGTGGTGATAGCTGCTTGGTCGTGACGACGGCGGTACGCGGCGGTTTACGGGCGACAACTTGTTTTCTTCTCCAACTGGTCGGGGCCATAACTTCGCCGTTTAACTTTCGGTTGGGCGTGTGAGTACTGTTGGAAAGTTCTTTGAATGTAGAATGCAACCATGAATTTTTAGACAATTTGATGTTCAGATGGTACTGAAAAAATTATCTCCCAATGTTGTTATTAGAACTCAGGTTGACTCTTCTTTTGGAAATATTCTTCATTTCTTGCCCGAATCACTTGATTTTCATCAGCAATATAGAAAACCAAGTTTAAGAAGGAAATTTTATGAGTTTTACATGAATATGGATACAAAATGCAAAATGGCATGTGAAATGAACTCCAAAACATAGATGGGTTTGCTCCATCATTATCATAATTACGAATGGAAGTGATACTACCCGCGACATATAGTTGATGCAGCACCTTATCTTGGGTATTCGTAACATATGGCGGTATTGCCACATAATATTGATATTCTGCATTAAAAATTGGAAACAATTATTATCAACCTATAAATTACATTATTACTAGTTTTACATCTACATTATATTTTTGTAATCGATCATAATAATTTATTTACAGTTTATGGACAAGATAAGGAAAAAAAAGAAAGGGTCATGATCCCCAATAGCGTCCAAAGGTGACTAAATTATACATTACCGTTGTATTCATAATATTGATTTATTAACGCCATAATGACCCCCATTCTGGTTGTCATTGTAGGATGCTCTACCTAAGTCCAGATGTTTCGACACGAAGTTCTTGGCATTTGGCATTTTATTTACAGTTTATGGACAAGATAAGGAAAAGAAAATTCATGAAGAAAGTCTGACCGGCGTCAAGTGACTACGTTATACGTCTGAATTGTAATTCCTTAATATTGATTTATTAACGCCATAATGACCCCCATTCTGGTTGTCATTGTAGGATGCTCTACCTAAGTCCAGATGTTTCGACACGAAGTTCTTGGCATTTGTTAGTCGCTTACTAGCGGGGGAAAGGAAGTAAGCGACAGTGACTACTACCAATAGGATTTGGAGGGTTGTTTCTTTTAATGACCAGTGGGGTATGGTTTTGTTCGATGGTTATCATGATGCAATGTTCCTCCTGTCTATCAGTAGAATGGGCGACTAGGTTTTTGTGGATGTGACGATGGGATCATCAGAAAATTTCCAATAATAGAAAAATAAATGTGGTGGCCTTGTTCTCTGTTCATCCAAATTGGGTCATGAGGGGTGCGACATATTCTATTCGATTTTTAGGTCTCTTCATGTTTTCTTTGCCTATTAGTGAAAGATTGTTGAACACTGTAGTATCTTCCACCGCATTACCGCCCTGTTTGACACTAACGACAAATTAGAGGGTATACACAGCCTGGGATTATATGGGACATGGATGTCTCAGTCCCTATGAATCGAGGAAAATTCATGCTTGATTATCTAGAGGATGACATACTGGAATTCAAACAAAGCAAAGGCATATATGTGAGGGGATGTTTGTTATTCCTCCAGGTACATTAAGGATGTTCATTTCATACATCATTTATCGATTAATGTCTCGTATTGTTCCATACCATTTATTCTAATGAGTTAAGTTATTCTAATGTCATTCAAGTTTTCTATATGACATGAACGTACATACTAGCAGTCGTACTCGAACTACGAGTATCATGGTGCTCTGTTTGCTTTGATCAAATGAGTGGCTTGACGACTTGCTGCGAGATTAGCTTATTGAGTTCCTGGATTAGTTGCGAGTAATGATGATATGTTAGGTTCCTATGGATTGGTTGAGGTAATGATGATATGTTAGGTTCCTATGGATTAGCATGTTAGGTTCCTATGGATTGGAAATGTATAAGTTTTTCATTTAATATGTATACTATGGTGTTTTCGGGTTTGATGTATTCATTTTTTCTTTATTTGTTGATGTTATGATTCATAGCTAAGGCTCGTCCTACTAGTTGAAGCCCCTGAAGTTGAAGCAGAGGACAATGAAATAGATGACCCACCTTGTGATGAAGTGCAAGGTAGTGTAGGTTCAATACACGGACAATGAGGTAAAGTTTTCATTTATTGTCACATTGTTTGACCCATAAAGTTTATGTTACTTTATGTTAAGTATCTAATGACCACACTTGTATTTTCTATTAGGTCATTGTAGAGTGATTGTGGCTCATTACAAGCGGATGTTGAGTGTCAAACATACTTGAGATTTTGACAAACTGTTGATGTATGAAATGCGTCGAAGGACACAAAATGAAGAAAAAGGATGATACGTGGCTTCTGCAAGACTCACCCGTCTTCCTCGATGAGGTGTAACAACCTGAAAATACCTTAATAGTTTTATAACATGTTTAGGGTATAAAATAAATTAAATTGTTTTTTTCCGGTGTTTAAATTGCTAAAAACAAAAATAGTAAATATATATATATATATATATATATATGTAATATATATATATATATATATATATATATATATATATATATATATATATATATATATATAAACTGGAGAAATTATACAAGTCGAGATAAATTTGGAAAAAATGTCAAATGAGGACACGAGGGTCGTAAATGAAAAGAATAAATGCGAAGTGAGAATATTGAAGTGGAATGTCCAGGCAAGGAGAATAGAGGTATTTAATACAAAAATGAGAAAGATGATTTAAAATGTAATTTAGCCATGCTTGGCGTACACATAAAATGAGATAAGACAAGAGTGGTCTTAGAAGAGCTAATTTAGGCATTCACATTCCCGAGAGGCTGGGGCTCCCACGTTTTGAGAATGGAGAAACCTTGTTGGGTTTATTGCCCCCCATTTGGTCTAAGGTTTTGCAAGTTAAGTGAAGGAAAAGAAGAGAAGGAATAAAGAAGATAAGGTAAAAGGAAAGCTAGGGTTTTAAGTTGCAAGAGAATCAAGGTTATAAACCCTTCTTAATTCCATATTTGTTTGTTTTGGGGTTGTATTGGGCTAGTTTTCAAGGTGTATTGTGGGTTGGATTAGTGTTGAGAAATTTTTGTATAAAAGAAATGTTGGGTTTTTAGGGGAGATGTTGTCAAAAATTTCCCAAAACCCATATTTTTGTTTTGGCCATCACTAATCCAAATTGAGTGATTCAAATTTTTGGGTAAACTAGACTTCTAGGAGAATAAATCTCCCTGAAATAATTGTATCCAAATTTGGACCCCATTGGATCCAAAAAAATTCGTCAAAGTGAAATTTGTTTCGGAGTCAATTATGGTTTAGTTACGTCTGGTTTTTGTGTGTTTAGGTGTTTGTGTAGTAAAGTTGAGAGTTTCACTCATCAAATTAGTGATTAATTACAGTAAACTAGACTGGGAGAACAATTTCATGAATAGTGTATTCAAAATTAGACCCATTGGAACCAAAAAGAATTAGAGTGGGCTTTGTTTTTAAGACAGAATTCTAGTTTGTGTTGAAAATAGAATAGTCCTGGATGTTCACACAGGACATATCTAGAGTTTAGGTGCTCAGGTGGATGATTCTAAATTTCTGAATAAAATAAGATTTATGAAGAAACAATGGACTTGAAGGAAGTTGGGTAAAAATGTGACTCATTGTTCTCGAGGGAAAAAAAATTTACAAAGTGAAGTGTGTTCAGGTGAAAACAACCCTAACTAAGAAACATAAATAAGTCAGAGGTGATATTGTTCTCTAATTGTGATGGATTAAGGGTTGGCAACGAGGAAAACACGAATTGAAGTCGAGAGATTCAGGATAGGAATGGGGAAGTCGCGACTGCTTTTGTTAGTTCTCTATTGTTCTCTTCTTATTTTTAAGTATCAAAAAGAGTGTTTAACGTGATTATTGGTGATTTTCAATATCTTTGTGTAGATTATTTTATTTGAAAGAGTATTATAAGGAAATGATTGTCAAGAAAAAAATTATGAAATATTGAAATGTGCTATTTGAGTATAAATGTATATACCACTAGTATGAATTTAGTTTTAATGCCCTTAATAGAATGTTATCGTCATATTAGGTTAAGGATAGTGTATACCAATAAAAGGGGTCAAACCTAGGCGATCTTAATGAAACTTGAACATAATGTAGTGTCACTACGTCAAGTAGCCCAGTGAACAAAAATGATTTTTTATAACCGATCGCGGCCAGCCCAGAGGCATCGTGTGCAAAACCTTTATCTATGCCTACTGGCTTTCAGCGGGACGGTGCTGGTGATTCCGTTATCTTACGCACTAAAAACATTGGCTAAATTTGTTTAAGGGCAAAATGATAAGAATATTTGTGAAAAGCATGATTTGAGTTTTGAATGAGTTATTGCATATGAAAGTGCATATTTGGAATGATCAATGAATTGTAAATGAATGTATATTAAATGAATATATATATATATATATATATATATATATATATATATATATATATATATATATATATATATATATATATATATAACTATATATGCTATATATATATATATATATATATATATAAATGTTATTGCATTGATCATTCAATACTTGGGTTCAAAAGCGTTACTTTACAAAAAAATCATGATTGTGTTAAAAATAAATGAAGAAGCTGCAGAACCACTAAGCATGAAAATGCTTAAGCGCATTATTTTATCATCATACCCAGTGCAGAGTAAGCAGGTTCAAAAGAAAGGCGGTGCAAGCGCGAGTCATCGTCAAAGTCGTAGAGTAAATAATCCTGATCATGCATACATGAAACCATGATCACCACGATGCATGTTTCAAAACTATGTTGTGGTGAACTCTGATAATGTTTGTAAATGTTTTTATATTTATGGCGACATATTGCGTAATGTAAAGGTGAGAAATGGAGCAAATGGGCATATAATGCCATATTGAATGAAAATGTGCATTGAGAACAAAATGATGCCGCCTTTAAGTTAACGTGATATATACTTATATATTTTCATAAGGATAATTATCCTTTACAAATGAGTATTTGAAATGTGTTTTTTTTTTTTTAGAAAACTAATTGTATCAAGATTCGTAAAAGAGAGGACCACGTCTCGGATTCATTTCGTACTCCAGGTCAGGTCGGGTACTAGGGTGCGAGCTCCTCACAGAGGGTGTGAATGTTGATCATAGTGAGTATCATGGCTCACAAGATGAGATGGTTGGGGATGCTGATGTGCCATCGACATGTTTTGACATATCATCAACCCCTAAAGCGCGACCCTGAAAACGCTAACCCCCTCATCACGTGCTAAGTAACACAAAAGCACCAGATTGAAATTATGGCGAAAAAAACATTAGCGGCCATACATATATAAGTCGCCATTTGTTGATGCATGTGCTCAACAATTCAATAAAATTCGACATTAAGAGAAATTAATAGCAAACTATGTGTTTAATGAAGATGTCAATAAAAGGTATTAGAGGTAATAATTTTTGTTGAGATGGTCTATTACGACTATGCATTTTTTATTATAACGAATAATTTTTCATTTAACAATGAGATACTTGTCTCCATGTTTTAAGTCTACACGCAACCAGTGGAGTGCAAAGTGGCCCAGAGATAAGAGTGGGAGTGAATAGTGTGGTGATATATCCATCACATGCAAATATGTGGCATGTACCCGTATGCCCTTAATATATGTTTCTCTTTTGTGCAAGTAACATGTGTATGCACTTAATGCACAGGTCATTGGCATGGTATGTCGTGTCCTAAATTTTGAATGAGGGGTAAATTGCAAATCACACTATTTTGATCCACATTTTACGGTATGATAATGCTTCAACTAACTTAATTTTCTTTGTTGATTTTCTTACTTCTGAATGATAATGCAAAGGTCAACTAATGACTTCTTTGCCTGTTGCTATAGTCTGCATTGGTGTTACTATTCAAAAATGGGAATCGGACAAAATCATCAATAGTGGATCGGACGACATTATTTATGGAGAACGAGCAAGTGCAACTTAATCTACAAAACTATGAAATGGTATACCAATCAACCTTTAATTCATATGTTAGTATGAGTATATGTGTTATTATGTTATTATGAGTATGCTAATGATTATGCATTAACATTGTAGTTATATATACTCGTATGTGAAAACGATCATTGGCATCTCCACGTTGTGAACATAGGGTCGCAATGCGTTGAGCTGTTATCGTCTATGTCGTTTGGTCATGGGAACAAAGTACCCCAAGAATCACTAAAACTAACCAAATATAAATGGGGGTGTGTGAAAGCTTGGGGTCTAAAATACGAGGTCGAATTCACCAAGTTTGATCATGTTTGAGCTGATGTACCACAACAAACTAATGGGTAAAATATCAACCTCTCTTCCATCATTAAAAATTTTGCACTTCTTATTTCACCAAAATCGTTCTACATCTTGTTTATAGAAATGATTATGGTGTATTTGTCATCAAATACGTGGAGCACTAGAATGGGGCGGTATTGACACATGCTATAGATCCAATATGTTATATATCAAACGTGCTTAATCTATATGCATTAATTCTTGGTTAAATTGGTTCATTTTTGGTTGAATTGGTTCATTAACCTATTTCTTTGCATTTCAGTCTCAAATGCAATACCATCGGTTAAAGACATGTTTCACCTTGATCATGCATAAAAGTAATGAAAAATACAAGCGGATTCGGGAAGCTTGCAAATAGAGATTGTTCGCTTGATATTGGGATGTAATAATAATAAAAGATTAATACATCACCATTTTGTGTAATGGTGGTTGAATTTCATAAATGCAACTACATTTTAAGTTATTATTATGTAACTACCCTTGTAATGTCAAGTTTTTATTCCTTATTGCATTTGTTATCATCATTGGTGCTACTAACAAAACATAGTGATTGTTGTACAATCAACGATATTGTCATATGTTTGTAATATGGTGGTATTACCATAATAATAGGTGTTAATAAGTGACCTAAACTTGTAATATGGTTGTTGTATAATCATAGATATTTTCATATGTTTGTAATATGGTGGTACTACCATAATAATAGATGTCAACAACTCACAATTACCATCAGCTTTGTGTAATGGTACTACCATAATATACAAGGAGTACTACCATAACACACTAAGGGTACTACCATAACACAATGAGGGTATTACCTAGTACTACCATAATATAGGAACCAGAAACTATATGGTGGTACTACCATATTAATAAGTGTTCCAACAAGTTTAGGTCACTAATTACCATATAATGGTATACCATAACATGCAGGAACTACAACCATAACCTTTGTAATATGGTGGTACTATATAATATCGAGTGTTCTAGCAAGTTTAAGTCATAAATACCATAAACTTTGTTATGGTACCATAACCACTAGGGGTACTAATAAAAGAAGCTGCTAATTTACATAAGTACTACAAAATATAGCATATTAATATAATCATATGTGAAATTTTAATATGTTAGTAACATGGTGATGGTATTACCTGTAATGAATGTTCAACAAGTTATGGTCACTAGTTACAATATTTGTGGGGTACTGCAGAATCTACTAAACGAGTGCATTTAATTAGATGCGTCAGAACTCTTAACTAGTTTTTTGTTGTGTCCAAATAAGTGTCCGGACGACCAATTTGTATGTAACTATCGTCCGAGTAGACGTCTGTTTTACTATATACATTTTCTAAACTTAATCGGATGATCTGTGGACATCCAATTGGCTGTTCGTTAATGCATCCGTTTTCAAGTCCTTTTAGTGACCTTCAATCGGACGAGTTGCGTGCGTCCACATTGGCGGCTGGTTGTGTGTCCACCTACGTATGGTAATTAACATGCTCGGTTGGACAATTACAATGCGTATGTTTGCACATTCGGATGGCCGTTAGTTTTATTAAGTATATAAATTAAGCTGACCTAAAAAAAAGAAAAAAATACAAACTTTTGTAGAGCAAAAAAAATTAGTTTGTTCCATTGTTCTACTTTGCGCTACTAAGAGCTTCTGGATATCTAGGGCAATTTGTCAATGGCGCCGATGAAGAAGAGAAAATCAGCACATGCTAAAGTAAAGTGGCCGATGAAAGAACAAACATGTGTTGTAATATAGCATACACCAGCTAACTAAGTAGTGAGGGACGTCGCTGTTGGAACATATAAGCTTTTGCCTTTAGCGAATAATTGAGAACAACTCAGCTAAAAGTAAAAAAAAAAATGACATAATCATACTTGAAAGTGGGTGTAAATATTAAGAACTCTGAAATGCATGCAAGTAAAACTACCACCATAGTGGTGTTTAAAAAAGTCTTAGCCACGACCTGTAGATGCAAAATTACACAAGTTCCTTTATAACAAAGATATTACAAATACTTCTATTACACAAAAGAATAGGGTCTACGAAGGGGGACTCCTAAAGTTTGTGTTAGCCTTGTGACAGCAGGGTGTCACAGTGACTTCTTTGCTTTTCGTGAGATTCATGTCATGCTAAGCTTATCGCTTAGTAAGGAAAATACATAAAAACAAAACCACTTATAACTATTCTCAAATCAGTGAAACAATCTATGCAAATATTAATTTAAAATGTTGTTTAACCATTTTCATGCTTATCGAGGTTCCTTCTATATATATACATGTATGTATCCTTTGCGGATCATCATTCATCCTCTCATTAGAGAGTACATATCCACACTTGATCGAATATAAAATTGCAGGGTACACTACGATAAATGTGATGTCTTTGGTATCATAATTCTTATTTTCACCAAACATCTTGGTCCTTATTCATGTACTTTTCATATAAATGTTTACTGTAGACCCGGTAAGAATGAATAACAAGTACATGTGGTACAATATTGCCCATAGGTACGAGTATAATCTGTCTGATACAAAGTCTTGAAGCATTGAACACGAGTGTCATGGCGCTGTCGGGAGTCAGAAGCCTTTAAACAAGAGTGTCGAAGCATTAAAAAAAAGTATCGTAGCACTAGTCCCTATTTATTCACGATTCGGTCTTAATAAAACATACAATTATATGTGATTTAGAACATTTTACAGAGGTCTAACCTCATTCATATTATTTTCCAAGTCAATTCTTATGACCGTAATTTCTTCATGCATATCAACATGTTCAAGTCATAGTACCATCATGCATTAACACAATGTATTTTGCCAAAGAGACCATTATTTCTTCATGCATATCAACATGTTAGTCATAACTATCATGCATTAGCAATTGCATTTTTAGCGAAAGAAGTCAAATTATGGGGAAATGTTCTTCCCACCCCAGCGATTTTTCACCTTCACTTGCCTTTGCAAATTTTTGAGAACAAACAAGACTGCTCTTTTAACTTCTGCATGAAAGTTGGCAATTCTATGAACTATTTTGGAATCATCTCATTTGAATAATTATAACTTAACATAGTAAAATACGAAACCCTCACCCTGTTAAAATCAAAACTAATATCTTCCTTGATCTCCAAAATCGGGGACTTAGTCAAATTGCTTCTCGGTACCTTCTATATTTTTGTAGGTCTACCTCTTAGGGTTCTTCCCCAACTAGAATCATCCAATTTGGTGGTTGGGAGGCCAAGTTATGGCTAGTACAAGAAAACAGGTTCTAGGAAAATTTTGACGGCACTTCCCCTATAATTCTATCATATCCATTTTACACAAAATGGTCCTTAGCAAAGGACAATCCTAACACAATTTTGCAATACTTTCTTCATGAAAGTTGCTCCTCACAAAATATAGATTACCTTGAGAAATTTGAAACACTCAATTTGGATGGTAAAACTCCAACTTATTACTAAACACAAGGCGTACCAAAATCAAAGGATAATCCCAGAAGCTTACCTTTAAGCTCATATTCGGGTTCCAGAATTTTTTGGGCACCATAGGGGCTGAATTTGATTACACTTCCCTCTTTATAGTTATTCTAAAAGAAGTCTAGATTACACAGAAATTTGAATCACTCAATTTGGAGGTTTAATGGCCAAGTTATGGCAAAATACAAAACACGACACAACCCAGAAATTTCCTGTTTTCGACTCTATTTTGGTCCATCTGCGAAACACCGAAGTGCGCTCTTTACGGGCCAGTTTAGGTCTTTGTTTCTTCACAGAATATCATCTCAAATACCTTATAACTTATCGAATAAAGGTGGGCCGACCATCGAGTCCATGAATGTGGCCGGTGCATTAGTCAACCCAAATGGCATTACTAAAAACTCATAATGACCATATCGGGTTCTAAAGGTTGTTTTTGGGACATTAACATCTTTCACTCGAAGTTGATAATATCCCGATCGCAAGTCTATCTTAGAAAAGACACTTGTTCCTTTTAACTGATCGAAAAGATCTTCTATTCTCGGCAACGAATATTTATTTTCTTATTATCTTATTTTATTTGACCCGGTCAGTACGTCAGTGCCATCTTTCTTTTGTGAACAAGTCGGTTGCACCGCGGGGCGAAACATTGGAGTGGTTGATCCAGCGTCAATAGCTCTTGTAGTTGAGTCTTCCAACTCTTAATTCAACTAGGGCCATACGATGAGTGCCTAGAGAAATCGGGGTATTCCGGGTAGAACCTTGATAAATGGATCTACTTCTCTCAGTGGCCAGCAGGTAATTCCTCGGGAAACACATCAGGGAATTCCTTTATCATTGGAATATTTTCTAGATTTACCTGTCCTCTCTTGGAGTCAAGAACCAAAGCCAAAAAGGCTTCACAACCTTTTCTAAGAAAATGTCGGGCTTGTATAGAGGAGATCACATTTGACTCTGATTCAGATCGGATACCATGTATATTACACTCTCACGAATTCGGGACATTTAAGCCTTATTGTTTTCTTTTGTCAACTATAGCGTGTTTGGACCAACCGTTTATCAAATCAAATCAAACTCATGAAAAAGAAAAGAAGAAGCGATCAAATCAGCAGAAAAATCCCTCATGGACCTTTGAAGGAGCCGATTCTTACTACTCGGTTGACTACAGCGTATACCCAGGGTTGGTAACATGCCTCATATGCTAAGGGTTCTATTAATAATTTATCACTCAATTGTTCCAAATGCATATATGAAATGTATTGGAACCTGGATCTGCAGCATACATTTCATTGTTATAAAAGAGTAAATTACATGACAACCACGGTGTGTCTTGATCTTCCACGACTCTCTCCATATGAAACTCAGTGGGGACCCAGTAGTAATAAGACAATTCTTTGTTTAAATTCAATACTTCTTCTTTCTTGCACAGGAACTACCTCTTCTCCCCTCTATCAAGAATTAGATGGAGGAAAATTTACAGTCCTCCTCTACTACTTCCTTGGATTTCTTGAACTTAATCCTCGCGAATGACCTCTTCACTCCCGAGATGGTGAGTGCTCCCACATTTAACCCTACAAACCAGGGTTAGAGCGTCGAGCCAAGTGCCCGGGATGATGTTTATGAAAGTGCGGGAATTCAGGTCTTTCCTTTTGTCCATTTGAAGTGTCCCTATCGGAACCCTATGTCATTGTACTTCCTTGTCTCCTACCTCTAGTAGCAAAACCATGTACTAATTCCACTTGAGAATCTCAGGTCCTTTGCAGTTCACCCTCACAAGAAGAACTTTCTCTCTCGATTTCTTTCCTAACTCTTCATTTCGGATTTCCCAATTTTCATGACTTACACACCAATTAGTAAAAATTCCTCTTACTTATTAGTATATGATCCATTAGAGTACCTTTATAGACTCAGCTGACCCCGTCTCAAACTGTCTACATCGGAAAGTTTTAGTAAGAACTGGTTATGGTGCATACTTACTAAGGCAGCCAAATTCTTTCTCATACTCCGCCACTGTCAAATTCCCCTATTTCATATTCAGAAATTGCTTCCACTTGGTCTCTTTATTGTCATTGGTGACATACTTTATGTCACGCCCCTACCCCCGCCTGGGCCAAGAGAGGGGTCGCGGCATGGGACTGGAACTCCTTAATCTGCTTTTTAGACATTGGTGGGCCTATTTCATATATAATTTCATAATGAAAGACAACTTGTAATATGACCACCATAGTGGTGTTTAAATGTCCTGTATATACATGTCTGAGTCCCATTTACTTGTACTTACACAAACTCCACTATTACAAAAACTTTTACATTTGCATTCCAAAACCAAAAATCAAAACTTACATGCATTACATTGATGAATCTAATAGTGTGTTGGCCCTCAATTTACATATCAGAATACCTCAGATATACGTCTTTAGTATCTACACGGATAGAGCACCACCGTGCTAAACATGGCTTGGTGGGGCTTGAGATAACCGGATGACCATGAAGTGGTCCACAATTCGAGGATACATATAACATAGTGCGTATGCCGAGGTTTGCGTGTAACCTGAATTCTTATCACGCAATTTCATATAGCATAATTCTTATAACGGGGTTTCATATCTCCATAAGCGTTCGAGCAGAAGTCTGGAGGGTACTTATGGAGTGATCTGAGCAGTGGCGATTACTTATGCTTTCTTATTCATATTCTTATCATATAAATATTTGTCTGTATAGACTAGTAATAGTGAATGAGAGGGATACAACACAATAGGTATTGAGAGGTGCGAGCAGAGCATTCACGTCACGTAGCAGGAGGTGCTTTAGTGCAATGCGGGAGTGTCGTTGCACTGCGAGGCGTGCCTGCACGTGTGAGAGTGTCGCCTTGCAGCGGGAGTGTCATCTCATAACAGGAGGCATGCCTTACATGCGGAAGGTGTCGCGCCTGTAAAGTGTCGTCATACTAATCAGATGTGCCTATTCATTCACTATCCAGTCTCTGACGGGAATACAATTATATGTGTTTAAACATTATTTTGTTCTTAATCACGTTAGCAAATAGTAGCAATGTTTGCTCATTAAGCCGTCGAGGGCGGCGAGGTATATAGCATTTTCATATAACTTTTTATACATGAAATGCGCTTTCATTGAATTAACAAAACACGGGGTTAGGGATAAATTTTCGGTCCTTAAACAACTTTGAGTACCTAGTACTCAACTAGAAATATCTATTTCCAGCATTTTCTGGATCTTAAACCACTTTGATCGTGTTTTCGACTGATCTACCAGTCTTCAACATCAGGCCTTAAACCGCTTTGGTGTCGATTGCTGACTAATTCTGAAATGGCAAGTTTGCTATTTTTCACCCATTCCAACGAAAACCAAACGATCTGGCCCGAACTAAAACCAATAAATCACTTTTATACGAGAGATAGGGTTCTTCTAACAACAGCAAACATGAAGCGAAAGAGAGAGTTAGGAGGTTTCTGACCAACGAATCCATACCTGAGCCACAAAGCAGTTTATACTTTCCATCTGAAATTCCATACCTTGATTTCTTCTCTTTTTCCACTTCTTTTTCCACTTCCCATACCTTGCTTGAACGAAGAAACTTGAATAAGTGAGAACAAGCAAACGAGTTGGCTCTTCTCCTCCACCATAAATGCCTGGCCCACGAATTAGAAAATCGATCTACAAGACCATGTTTGGTCTTATCTAGATTTAGCCTAAATTTCCATTTTTCTATTTGGTCCTTATTTTCAATCTATTTGCACTTCAAATTATCTGAATTCCTACACTAGCATATCCTCTTCTTGTTTATGACCTTTGATTCCTTGTCTGTACATTTTACCCTGTCTTGGATTAATTAAAACTTTGTCTTTTCACTCTTAGCACTTAAATTCCGAAAAATACAAATTTTACTTTTATTATACCCTAAACATGTACTAAACTACTCGGGTATAATTTGGGGTATTACACTTTGTCTGAAACTCTTGGACAAAGAAGTACCATGAAATTGGGTCTAGAAGTAGTGGATTTCTTAAGACTAGCTTCCACCAATCATAAATTGCACCTTGCAGTAGTGAGATCGCACACTTGGCCATTTATTCAGGTGGAATACCACTAAATTGTAAAGCCCCTACCCCATAACTATGGCAAGTGAAGGGATGCCACACAGAGCTAAGACCTATAAACCTGCCTTTGGCAAATAATTGAGAACAACTCAAGCTAAAAGGAAAAAAATGACATAATCATACTTCAAAAGTCTGAATTATAAAAATTCAAGACTACAAAATATATATAACAAGTAAAACCACCATAGTGGTTTAAAGAAGTCTATTACTTATGCTTGAGTCTCAAAAAAATTACTTGTATCAATACAAGGTTTCATAACAAAAAAAAAAAAATTCACAACCACTTCTATTACAAAAAGAATAGGGTCCTACAAAAGGGGACTCCTAAGGCAATGTTGGCCATGGCCGAGCAGGTGTCACGACCTTCCGGCACCTATGGATTAAACATGTGCTAAGTTTGTAAGCTTGGTGAGGAAAATACGCAAAACAAACCACTTATAACTATTCTCAATCTGATAAAGCAGCATGTAATATTATTCAAATGATACATTTAACCATTTTCATCCTTATCAGGTTCATATATATATATATACATGTAAGTATCCTTTGCGAGTTATCATATTCATCTATCCCATAGGAGTACATATTATACAATTCGGAGCGAGAAGATTGCAGGTGCATTTCTGATGCGATACAATATGTTCATCGTCATAAATACTTATTTTCATAAGCATAATAGTCCTTATTCTAATATACTTTCATATAAATGTTTGCCGCGTAAACCAATAGAATGAATACTTGGTACGATATAGTAGGTACTCGTGAGTCTGGGTATAATATAGTGCGGGGAGTCTGAAAGCAGCGAGCGAGAGCATCGCGCACTGGTGGGGTCTTAGGAAGCTAAAGGCCAGTGAAGCCTTCAAGCGAGTGTCGTAGCACTAATCGGGAGTGTCGTAGCACTGGTCCTATTTATTCGATCCGATCTTAGAAGACATACAAATATATGTGATTCCAGAACATTTCTGAGTCTAACCTCATTCTATATTATTTCAAAAGTCAATTCTGTGTAAGTAATTTCTTCATGCATATGTATGTTCAGAAGTCATATTACTATCATGCATTAACTATGTATTTTTTCAGAGAGGCAAATTATTTCTTCATGCATATCAACATGTTCAAGTCATAACTATCATGCATTAACAATGCATTTTAGCCAAAGAGGTCAAATTATAGGAAATGTTCTTCCCACCCAGAAACAAATTTTTCACCTTCATTTGCATAATTTTCTAGGAACAAATGAGACATATTTTACCCAAACTTCTTTCATGAAAGTTGTAATTCTATGAGTCTATGTTTTGGAATCATCTCATTTGGATCATTATAACTTATGGCCAAAATCTCAGGGCTTACCCATGTTGAAATCAAAACCCATATCTTCATAGGAGTCCCAAAAACGGGGAATTAGGGTCGGGTAGCTACTCAGTACCTTATATATTTTTGTAGGTCTACCTCTTGGGTTCCCAACTAGAATCATCAATTTGGAGTGTAGGTGTTTCTACATGTATTCAATGAACAAACAAGGTTATGACTTTGTAATTGCTACCAAGGACTATTATCTAATCCCCGGCAACGACGCCAAAAACTTGTTATACCTAAATGTGATGAAAATATGGGTTTGTCCTTTTTTTAAAACTAGATATATTAAAGATTTTGATTGGTCTTAATCACATAGAAATTACAGTTATGCAAGTAATAAAGTGGATTTTACGGTAAAGTCTGAATATCGTTCCCGAGGATTAGGATGAATCATAAACCCGACTACCTGACTAAATGGATGCTTCTGTTGAACTCCATGTTAAGATGATTAGATAAACGAATAAAAATAAATACTAAAGTAATTTCAATAGTGTACATAAATAGTAATAGGAATGAAGTTAGAAGTTCTTAAGTGAGACAACCACGAGGGGACCCAAACTAATGAATAATTGTCAATTTCTACATCATTTTTTAAGATCTTAACGAAACATGGATTGGAGAAAATTTGGTGTCAAAGATGCGTTTGTCATTATGGTTTTAGTTTCTCCTAAACCATACCTTTCACTAATTAGAGATTCATGTTCATATTTGACATCATGAATTTAATCAGCTACTTGGAAGATATAATCCTCTTTCTATGATTTGAGTATTTTTTTCTTTTCGATTATACTTAGATCTTAGAATTTGGAGAATTCTTGTGACGAGTACAATCCTTCTCCAATTTGGCTGGCGCCTCATCCTTCAATACTGATGAAATTCTCCATCTCCTTGATTAGATCTTTTCTAACACGAGATAAGAATCCTTTCATCAGAGAGAGGAGAAACCTTTGAATGATTAAACTGATACTTCAACAAACTATCCTCAAACCATGAGTAAGTTAGTGATTTATATGAGTAATCTTTCAGAGTTCATTAGTTTAGTATTAGTATTTTAACCACCCACAAAGAAGCTGCTCTCTACCATGAATTCTCCCATCACATGTCCTTGTGAAGGGGCCTCCCTAAAAATCAGAGTGAAATACAATACTTTGCTTGGGTACACAGTACTAGTACTGGGAACAATTAAGTTTAAAAATAATACCAACAAAATAAATTCAAGAATTCTAACTAAGGTGTTCTTCCACTTCGTGCAAAAAAATTTACGATAATCATCGACTCATTCCCAGAGGGAGCTCAACCCTTCAAAAGCGGTTCCTCGTGCTCGGTGACTAATGTCGAGAAAAATTCACTTGAAAGTGTAAACGGTGACATAAATGAAATCCATAAATTTTCGAACTCACATTTTATTCAAAGCGATAATGAAAGAAAATTTAATAAGAAATTCATTTCGAAAATGCACTCGATTCATTACTCCAACTCTGGAAAATCGAGGAAAACTAACAAAACCTACGCTCGAACTAAATCTACTAAAGCAGCCAAATAAAAATAAAAGAAAAATAATACTCTGATCTTGACTACCGAAGTCTTAGGAGTGCGAAGATTTGCGCACGATTCTGCTAGTGCTTCTATTTATAGACTTTCCAATGTTAGGCGCACTTCAAGGCGGTATTTGTGGATCCCCAATTCGACCGTTGGTCACTCACATTGCGACGAGTCTTTGATGACTATTATGTGGCTTTTATGAAGCTTAGGTTTTAAATCGTGAACATGTTCTTTGAGCTTTTTCTTGGATTCTGTCATGACATACTTTGATAATGTCGCGACATAATTTTGATCCAATAGTATTGTTCTTGTCGCAACAGAAATGTCTTATGTCATGACACAAAATTTGTTTCAACCAGCTCTTTATACACTTCTGGCTCTGGAAACTGTCGCGACATAATTTTCTTTATCGCGACAAGCATTTTTCTCTTCAACTTGTCTACTATGTCGTGACAGATTTTTCTATGTCGCGACAGGATCTCTTTGATTCTTTAACAATTTACATGCGACATAATTTTCTTTGTCGCAGCGAGACTTTTCTTCTCACGGTCCTTATATTAGCTAAAATTTGTTTGTTGCGAACATAGAAATCTTTGTTACATGAGCTTGACTTGGCTATCTCCTGACTCCTGTTCAGAATTTCTACTCCAGCGTAAGATTTTCTTGTCGCTATAAATTCCTATCATTACGTAGCTTTTATTGTCGCGTGGAGAAACTTATCGCGACAAGATTACGCATATCGATTCTTTACTATGTCGCAACATAAATTTCTTTGTCACCATGGCTCTTGTATTGCTCTTCAACTTCAACTATGTCGACAAAGTCCTATTGCTCTTTGTTATGAAATGCCGAATGTTATAGCGGCGGATTTTCTTTATCATGACGGACTTTTCTTCGCCCAGAGTTGGCTCCATGCTAAAGCTTTGTTGCAACATAAAAACACTTGTCTCATTTATTATATTTATAGAACTCTTATGTTTTCTGCTCCTTTGTGAGCTGTTTTTTGTCACGATAGAGTTCATCTGTTAATCTTCAACCTTTTATGTTGCGACAAAGGAAGAATTGTCACGACAAAGGAAGAATTGTCGCGACAAAGTTCCTTTTCCATTTTCCTTAATCATTGTCGCGACATAGTTAAGAGTATTGCGACAGTAATGTTTACATTCTTCTTCATCAATGTTGCGACAGAAAACTCTTTGTCGTGACATAGATTCTCTTTTTTCTTTGAGTTCAGCCTGGACTTTGTTGACATACAATTTCTTGTTCTGACATAGTCCTTCTAGTACATTGAAGTCACATCTATTTTGACAAACAAAAACTATGTCACGACAAAGATAACTGCAATTACCATTTTTCTTCTTTTCTTTGGAATTATCATTTTAAATTAAAACACCCACCAAAACACAAAGTTATTGAATATTCCATAATTTGGCATAAAAATATAGATTTAAACGGTAAAAACTTGTAAGAAAAATGGATTAAAATATATGAGTTTAAGACTCATCAATTCCCAAAACTTAAAGTTTACAGCGTCACAACAAAGAAAATAAAATTTTGTTTGTCCTCCCACACAAAATTAACTTTATTTTAAGGACATTTCTATTTAAAACTCAATTGGGTAGGAAACATAAGTAAGTTGTAAAATTATTTCTAAACATGTCTCGATCTAGAATGGGAAGATCTTGATTAAGTTCGTCAGACAATTAATTCACATTGAGTAAACAATTTAATCATTCAACCCTGATTTGTGAGTGTGTGCTAGTCATCCCTATTTTTTCTTGGCAGATTAGTTAATCTTCTGGGATAATACTCAGTTAGCATACTTCTCTTTCATTTTTTAAAGTCCCATATGCTTGTTTGTCATATTAATCCCTACTAATATAGGCATATCACCACCTTCAAGATCAAATAGGTCTTTTAGGCTTGTAATTTGTGGCTTTGGTAATTAGGTAGATAATTGGACACTTTAGGCTTTCGAGTTTAACTTGATTTCAGCGACAACTACACTCTTGCCTTCATCATGCATCCTTTATTTCTCTTGATTTTAAGTTTCTAACCTCCACATCAGGTTTTGTGCATCTTTCTGCATACTCTCTACTTTGGTATTTCCCTTTTCATTTACTTCAATCAGAGTATGACTTCTCTTCCTTATCTTAGAAGCTTTTTCACTTTTCATACATTATCGAGGTTTTGGAATGGTGCAATCATTTTGTCTTTTTAAAGTTTTCTACCTCCTTTAATGAACTTTAGATTCGACTAACTCCCCACACCAGTTGGCATTAAGGTACTAGGTGTTGAACACCCCTAAGAACTTAATTGTTCAAGGGAGGAAGGCTACAAGCCCAAACTCATTCTTCCTTGATGTTTTTTTTTTCACAGCTTCATTCTTAATTCTCTTCATCTCTTCTTATCTCAATGAATTTTTCATTTCTTAAACCTTTTTATCCTTCGCCATAGCTCTAAATAATATTCCCCCAAACTTGTCATTTTCGGTCATTTATGTATTTTGTCTTATAATTTGGGCAAATAAGGGTTCTTTACTGTAGGATTATGTTTAATGAAGGAATTGGGCTTCTCATTTGCTGGTTGATGATGAGATTGGCTATAGGCTCAAATAAGGAACTAGTGTCCAAAGATGGCCTAAATCATTTCCTGTTAGTGGTGTTACTGGCATTCGCCTTGACTAATAATCAGTGGGATTAGGACGTGGAGAGATTCTTGTGATGGATCTAGAAGATGTCCTAATCTTGTGATTTGTTTATTTATTGTTAACACGTGTGCAAAGCTTATCATGATTTTTATAACCAAACTATTTACAAAAACAAAATTATAGGTCTTATATGTTCCATCAATTTATTAAAACCTTCCTTATTCTTGAAGTTCAACACATTTATTAATATCCTTACAACTTTCCCTTTGATTCATACTCACCACCCCCGACATCTATTAAATTGTTTGTTTGATTTTGTGGATATGTTGTTGTATTATTTAACAGTTAGAATGTTCATTTAGATCAACAATTCAGTTCAAAAAAATATAACACAACAACAACTCAATTCCATCAACAATTCAGCTTCACTAAACAATTCATAGCTTATTTAGTAATCCCAACCAGGAAATTTGGTTTCTCAATTATTCAACTAAGCTATTTACCACAAGTCAACAATTTCAAATTATTAAACTCAAAGGAAAGAAAATTTAAACAAATCAAACAAGAAATAAAAGTTAACACCAAGCTTTGCAAAGAATTTTCTATTTTATTGAATTTTTCAAGGATGGGATATTAAGTATAGAGAGGCGAAAGAGATGGAAGAGGAGGGTGAGCTATTTTCTTTTTCTTTCATGCCTATGGGAGGAAGGTAGGTTAACTAGATATAACTTGTAACCAGCCGCAGAAGGTGAGAACTCAGGAATCTGGACTTGTGGCTGCCTTGACCTACTGCTTTCTCCACTTTTGTTTAGTAAAGACCATTCCATGGTTAGGGTTAATTGCTTGATCATTTCGTTTTATCTTTGCCCAATAGAATTCAGGGTTCCCTCAAATTCTCCTAAAGTACATTTAAGAAAATTTTGTTCATCATGTCGGGCTTTCAGTCTAGCATTTTCCCTATAGTTTAGGGTGCCCTCTATTTCCTTATCCATTTCTCTGCTCGGAGTTCTTATTTCCTTTTATGTTCCTTGTACGAGATGCCGAAAGCATCGTCTTAATAAGTTCTTCTCCATGGCATCCTCCATTTCTTTCACTTAGTCTTGATTAGCTCATTATCTCTCACAGCGATATGAGAAGAGCATCTTCTCTTGCTTTCAGTTCTTCACTCAACTCTTGTTCTCTTAGTTCCCATCTACTCTTCCACTCCTCTTCTCTCTGTTTTAGAGCTTCTTCCAAATTCTGGTCCCTCCTTTTCAACTTAGCATCGATATACTCATCCCTAGGTTGCAGTTGAACTTTCATCTAGTTGTCTCTTTCTTGCATTTATTTTCTCATGGCATTTAGCACTACAACATTGTTACCTATAGGCTTTGAGCTTTCAGCATGCTCTTGGTGGACTTGTCCCACCTTAGGGAGGAATATCAGTATTAGGCTCACACTTCTCTACCTCTGTTAGAGCTTTAGAGCTTCACTCTCATGCTGTGGCTACTGTATTTCTGCATGCTCTTCCTCTTCTCTTACAACTTCTACCTGTCTTCCCCTACCTCTGATTTTAGGCCCCTTGGTGATTGTTGTAAGTGTCAATGGTGAGGTCCTGGGATAGTTTTCTTCTTCCTCCCATTCTCCTTGTACACTACCCAAAATACAGAGCCTTGATATTAGTGCTGGGTGTGGAATGTCGGCCTTAGCCTCCTCTATAATAACTCAGAATTGAGTTTTCTATAATTTTACCAACACTGAATTTGTAGCCCTTCATGATGGCATACAACAAGACTGCTTCCTTCTCCCTGACTGTACATAGGTGCTTTGAAGGTATAATGACTGAACATAAGAAATAAAACCACACCTTTGCTAGTTCAGTCAGTGCTCCTCTGGCGATGGACTCATGTGGGTTTCTCCTGGTGGCATTCCACTTTCCCTTGCCATTAGTCAACAAGTTTATAATCTTCTGGAAGTCGGGTGTTTCCACCAATCTTTTGAACTTTGACCCATCCCTCATCTCAGTAAGATTGTAAGTCTGGTCAATCTATTCTCTGTCGAAGGATATCCATTTCCCTCTGACATACACTGCCTTATCCTTCATGCTCACCTTGTTCGCGTAGAACTCTTTCACCACGTCCATGAATCCCGGAGCCTTGTGCTCACAGAATAGGTGCCATCCCTTGCTCTCGACTAGCTCTTGGAATGGAGAAATCCACTTGTTGAAGCCTCTCTCCCTTATGAAGTCTCTATGCTGTAATTTATCTCTCCAGGCAATATAAACCATATCAGAGACCCAATCACTAACTTTTTCTCCACTGCTCTCTACTCTTGCTTCTTCATCTCCTCTCTTCCTCTTTCTAGATTCTTCCATTAGCTGCTCAGGTTCTCTGTTTATCTCAGCCCTTTCTTCACTTTGCCTTGTTTCTGCCTACGTAGCTTGAGCTGTTTCTTCCTCTCTCTCAGCATATTCTTCCATGATTTCGTTGAGGTTTGGAACCAGGTTTGTTGGCTCAAACATTTTGAGAGAGAGATTTAGGGATCTAGGGTTGCTAAAGGAGTAGGAGAAATTTAATTGAGGAAGGATTGGGTTGAAGGTTTATGAGGTAGGTGACTCTTCATTCTTCAAACATTTTCTATTTATAGGCCATGAGTTGTTGTGCTTTCATTAATTGTCGCGACAAAATTTGACCTAAAGTTGTGCCCCCTTTTTTATATATATATATATTGTGTCGTGACATAGAGAATCAATGTCATGACGAAGATATTTTAATTAATTTTTTATTAAGGCAATTCTTTGTCGCGACAGAGAAAAAATTTTTCACGACAGGAATTTGTCTATGCTTCGGTTGATTTACGTCGCGACATAGAGAAATCTTGTCACGACATGATTTCTAAGGTTCATGTTTGCTGTTCGTTGCGACATAAAGAAATTATGTCACGACAAACTCTTTCATTGTAAATCAAATGATAGCACCAACTTTGTCGTGACAGAAAGAAAGTGTGTCGCGACAGAATTTCCTATTACTTGTGCTAAGGTTTGATTTTTCATTGTCGCGACAAAAAGAACCAATGTCTTAACAAAAGTTCAAAATTTTGTCGTGACATAATTTTGTTTGTCACGACAGAATTCTGTCCTTCTTCAAAGAATTTTGCATATTTTCATACTTTCAACCCTTCAACCCAGATGACATTATGCAATAAAGTATTTCCACTTAGTTCATACTTGTGAAAACACATTTTACAACAGACAATCTCAATTCAAGTATGAACAACAATTCTCATTCTTCACTCAATATCATTTATAAAGGTCTTCAACAATGCATACAAGTAATTTGCACAATAAAATTTTCACATTCCCCAAACTTCAACTATGCACTATTATTAAGGACAAAGTGAGGGAAATGGAAATACTCCCCCTTGTAGAATTTTTTCTGCATATTTCAATTTGAGAAAGTGTGCTTCCTAATAACATCCATTTCCAGTTCATCTTCCCTGTCCTTGAAAATTCAGTGAAAACTACAAACTATAATTTCTAACAAAATTAAAACTTGAACATCAAGCACAAAATTAAACAAAATTAAACTAACGATAAAATTTAAAATTCAGCCTAGGTTGCCTCCCAAGAAGCTGCTCAGTTTAATGTCTTTAGCTAGACATTTGCTGCAGAATGTCTTCATTTTAGCAAAACTCTTTTTTTTTTTTTTTTCCCTCTTCAAAATTTGGATTTAAACTTCCTTTATGCTTCTCAAGATAATGCTTGATCTCGACCATTTACTTTAAAATCACTTCAGTTAAACTTTTAGTGTTCTTTGCTCCAGAAAGGGTGGCTACTATTACCGCTATGTAAGGACCACTCCATCTTGACTCAATTTCCACGGAAATGGTTGAGCTGGAGGTGTATAAAGGACTTGTTCTCTTGCCTTGAATTCCCTCATAATCTTTTGATCATGCCACTTCTTTGTCTTTTCTTTGTAAATTTTGGCATTATCATAAGCTTCATTTCTCAACTCTTCCAGTTCATTCATTTGGAGTAATCTTTTTTCCTCGATAGCTTGAAAATCACAATTCAATTTCTTGATGGCCCACATAGCTTTGTATTCCAGTTCTAAAGGGAGATGACAAGGTTTTCCAAATACAATTCTGTATGCGGACATTTCAATGGGAGTTTTGTAAGTAGTTCTATAGGCCCACAATGCATCATCTAACTTTATAGATCAATCCTTTCTGCTTGTATTCATTGTTTTCTCCATAATTTTCTTATCAGCTTGCCCATTTGACTGAGGGTGGAAAGCCAATTCCATCATATGTTTGATTCCATATCTACTCATGAGTTTTACAAAAACTTTATTTGCAAAATGGCTTCCCTCATCACTTATGATTATTCTAGGTGCTCCAAATCTGCTAAGAATATTTTTTTTTGTATAAACCCAATAATTGTTATGGCATCATTTCTAGGACAAGATGTTGCTTCCACCCATTTGGGTACATAGTCCACAGCTAGGAGAATGTATATATTCCCAAATGATGATGGGAAAGGTCCCATGAAGTCTATCCCCCAGACATAAAAAATCTGCACCCCCAAAATTCCTTGTAAGGGCATTTCATTTCTTCCGGTTATGTTGCCCATTCTCTGACAAGTATCACAATGTTTTACCCATTCAAAATAGTCTTTGAATAGAGTAAGCCAATAAAAACCTGATTAGAGAATTTTTCGGACTGTTTTATCTCCTGCAAAGTATCCTTCATATGGTGATGCATGACCTTTTTCCATAATACCACTTTGTTCTGTTTCTGGAACACATCTCCTGATTATCATATTTGCTCCTCTTCTAAAAAGTAGTGGGTCATCCAAAATATAAAATCTGTCCAGTTCTCGATTTTCTTCTACATTGGTAGTATTTGAACTCGGTGCCACGACTCCTGAAACTAAGTAATTGACAATATCGGTATACAGGAGTGTTTTGACGACAACAAAAGCAGATTGCTCATCGAGAAAATTTTTACATTATTTCAGTTTCTTTTCCTTTTTCAGCAATTTTTTCCAATCTAGACAAGTGATTAGCTATCACATTGTCACTACCCTTTTTATCTTTGATCTCCAAATCAAACTCTTGCAACAGTAATACCCATCTAATCAGTCTTGGTTTGGCCTCCTTCTTTGCCATTAGATATTTAATTACAGCATGATCAATGTGTATTATAACATGAGACCCCAATATATAAGGCTTGAATTTTCACAAGCAAACACCATTGCCAGCATCTCATTTTCTGTGGTAGTGTAGGTCTCTTATGCTTTATTGAAGGTTTTTTTTGGCATAGTATATGGCCTTGAATATCTTTTCAGTTATTTGTCCCAATATAGCTCCCATTACATAATCACTGGTATCACACATAATTTCAAAATCATTGTTCCAGTCAGGTGTCAACATGATGGGAGCTGTCACTAAATTGGATTTAAGTTCTTCAAATGCAGATCTACATGATTCATCAAAATTAAATTTTGCATCTTTTTCCAACAGTCTACATAATGGTCTGGATATCTTTGAGAATTCCTTTATGAATCTTCTGTAAAAACCAACATGTCCAAGGAAGCTTCTTATACCCTTGACTATTGTAGGTGGTAAGAGAGTTTTTATGATAGCAACTTTTGCTTGATCTACTTCCAATCCATCTGTAGAAATCTTATGTCCCAAGACAATGCCTTATGTTACCATGAAATGACATTTTTCCCAATTTAAAGCTAGATTTTTGTCTTGACACCCTCACGAAAATCTTGTTTCCTAAATTTTCGAGCAATTCTCAAAGAAATTTGGATCCATATACTAAGAAGTCATTCATTAAGATTTCCGTAGCCTCTTCCACCAAGTCAGAAAACATAGATATCATACACCTTTGAAAGGTGGCAGGAGCATTACATAATCCAAAAGGCATCCTTTTAAAATCAAAGGTGCCATAAGAACATGTAAATGTAGTTTTCTTCTGATCCTCTGGGGCTATAGCAATCTGGTTATAACTAGAGTATCCATTAGAGCAGTAGAGTGCCACTAACTTTGTCCGACATTTGGTCGATGAAGGTAAGAGGATAATGGTCCTTTTTGGTAGCAGTGTTTAGTTTTCTGTAGTCTATATAGACTCTCCATCTTGTCACAATTCTTATAGGAATAAATTCATTCTTCTCATTTATGATCATAGTGAATCCTCCCTTCTTTGAACCACATGAACTGGGCTTACCCAAGGGTTGTCTATGATTGCATATATGAAGCCAGCATTTAGCCATTTCAGTACTTCTTTTCTGACTACTTCTTTCATCACTGGATTCAGCCTTCTATGATGTTTTATAGAAGTTTTAGCATTTTCCTCCATCAGGATCTTGTGCATGCAGATAGAAGGACTGATTCTTTTCAATTTTTCTATAGACCAAACTATTGCTTCCTTGAATTTTCTGAGAATTTCCAGCAGTTTTTGCTCTTCTAGCTTAGTCAATCTAGCTGAAATGATGAATGGCTTGGCTTGTTCTAGTTTCAAGAAGGCATATTTCAAATGTTCAGGCAATTCCTTTAGAATCAATCCTTCTGAACTTTTATTTTCTTGAGCAGCTTCCTCTTCATAACTTATGGATTTTTTTGCACTATTTTCTTCAACACTGAGTACTACCTCTTTTAAATTAAAATTGGAGTTCAAAAATTCAACTTCAAGATGCTCAAGAGACTGGAAATTCATCTCATTCTCATTCATTGAACTTTGAAAATTACAATCATTGATCAGTTCAGAATTGATGGGAATTTATGTTTCTACACTCTCACACTCAGCATTAATAAATTAAGGTTGTTTCAAGCTATGATTGAGATTGAAATGCACTGCCTTATCTCCAACCCTCAGAGTCAATTCTCATTTCTTCACATTGATCAAAGCTGCTCATGTTGCTAAGAAAGGTCTTCCTAACAGCAGAGGGACTTGTTTGTCTTCTTTTATATCAATAACTACAAAGTCCACTAGGAAAATTGAATTTTCCCACTCTGATCAGCACATCTTCTATAACGCCTTCAAGATGGGCCATTGTTCTGTCTACCATCTGCAGGGTCATGGTTGTGGGAGTAAGCTCCCCTAAACTTAGTCTTTTAACCATAGACAAAGGCATCAAGTTGATGTTGGATCTAGAATCGCATAATGTCTTTCCCATATCAGATTGCCCAATTTTACAAGGTATAATGGAAGGCATTTTGGATCTTTTTGTTCTCACGGTAAAGACTTCTAAATCAACACATTGCGAGTTGCTCGAGCTCACTATCCTTTTTTCAACAATCTTTCTCTTTTTTCTCAATATATCTTTCATGAATTTTGCATAATGGGGCATTTGAGTCAATGCCTCTAAAAAAGGGATATTGATCTCTATATTCTTGAACATGTTCAAGAACTTAGAGAATTGTTCATCAAACTTTGCCTTCTGCAGCCTCTAAGGGAATGGAACTTGAGGATTGTAAGCCTTAACCTCTTCCATTTTCCTGGATTTCCTTTTTCCACTTGCTGCTCTTGTTGTATTTTCGCAGTTTTATCTTCTTTAGTAGTTTCTGAACTGTGCTGCTTAAATTCTTCTCCAATCTCTGCATGTTTCTTTTCCTCAGTGTCCTTTTCAACTTTCCTCTCTTCCAATTCTCTACCACTTCTTAGAGCTACAGCTAAGCAGTCCTTTTGATTCTTCTTGTAATCACTAGGAATGCGACTGAGTGATTCACATGTGGGACGATTCTACTGGTCTCGGATTCTTGAAGAGCATTGAGTATTGGCTTTCAGAACACAATTGTGTTTGCACAGAATGCTAATATTTCGGCAAACTTACGCTCATGTATGTTCGACAACCTCTTATTTTTCTCCATGAAAGCAACATCCCCGGTCCTCGAGGAATTTGAACTCCTCACCCACGATTTTACTTGCTCTACGTCACTGCCCCAGATTCTTCTTCTCATTCTTGTGGAACCTTGAGGAGGCATGATATTGCTACAAATTATGTACAAGTCTTTGGCCTTGCTATGCTCCTCCCCCATATGAGAAGTTCTCATGGTTCCTGAGTGTTGGTGTGTAGTGAGTGTTAAGTTGGTGGGCTTGAAAGTGTAACTCCCCCATTAGCATTGAGAGTGCGTAACCTCCACTCGACTTAGTGAGGGACCCTCATTGGTTTGATCCTCCCTCGGCCTCTTTCTTCTCCTCCTTCATCTACCTCCCACTTCTAAGAGTGCGTCACGCATTCTTCTCTCATTATTTCCTATCTTGTTCATTAATGCATCAACTTTGCTTCAATGGCAGTCATTTGATTAAGCTCTATTACACCACTCCCCTTCAGTCTGCTACTACTCCCTGAAGCTTCAGATAGAGCTTTGTAGTTGCATTTGGCAAGGTCTTCAATCAACTGCCTAGCCTCCTCTACACTTCTTCTTTTGAAATCCCCATAGTAGGCTGCATCAATTATACCCTTTGAGGCATAATTCATTGAATGGTAGAATATATCCATCTGAGTGGTCAGATCTAATCCATGCATAAGACATCTTTTGAGTAGTCTCTTAAATATCTCCCATGCAATGTAGAAACTTTCATCCTCCCCCTGCTTGAAGAAGATAATCTCTCCTCTTCTTTTAGGCGTCGAGTTTGGAGGAAGAATGCCTTGATATAAGCTAGCCCAGCTCTTCCCGATTTGTCATGATTCGACGAGGCGGTGACTAAAACCAAGTTGCTACCACATCTCTCAGTGAGAAAGGAAAAAACTATAGCCTGATCACTTTTGGTTTCACCCTATTTAACTTGACTGTATTGGCCATCCTCATGAATCTTCCCATATGCTCGTTGGGGTCTTCCCAAGGATGACCAGTAAACTGGTGCTTCTGTACGATGGTGATCAAGGCTAGCTTCAGTTCAAAATTATTTGCTTCTATGGCAAGTTGTCTTACAGCAGAATATTCATCTTGAATAGAAGGCCTCCAAAAATCTTCCATAGTCATTTGCCTTTGAGGTCTTTCTATTTCTTCTTCTTCTTCTGGAATAGCTTGCAGTCTTTCTCTTTGATTTGCCATACTTCTAGATTCTGCACTTGTAATCTTCTCAGGTTTCTCAACATTCTTTCTATTTATGTATCTAAGGGCAGCAAATGCATACGGTTTTCTATGCATTCTGCATCAGTGAAAAGAAACACAGTGAGATCGAAATGAAATATGTGAAATGGTTATCTCCATTTAAGCTCAAAGAAAATTGTCGGTCGCATAATGAATGTAAGTAAAACTTATTTTTGTGGTTTTTCTAAAATTTATGATAAAATAAGAAAAAAAAAAGAGAAAAATGTCAAATTGGTAAAATTCCTTTTTGGATTTTAGAATATTGATCTTTAAAATTCATCAATCATCTATCCCGACACTTGGCCTTGGCTGTAAGATATTTTGGCATAGACCCAGTTGTTCGAACAGGGGTTATGACTACGCCCTTTAAAAGTTATTATCTAATCCGAGGCGGCGCGCAAAACTTGCTAAGACCAATTTGTGATATAGATAGACCAATGGACAAACAAGATCATATATATATATATATATACAAATTTATGTAACTGCTACCAGGGACTATTATCTAATCCCCGGCAACGGCGCTAAAAACTTGTTATACCTAAATGTGATGAAAATGTGGGTTTGTCCCTTTTTGTAAACTAGATTCATTAAAGATTTTGATTGGTCTTAATCACTGAAAGTGCATAGATCGTACAAGTAATAAAAGTGGATTTTCATTAAGTCTAGATAATGATCCCACAAGGATTGAGGATGAATCATAAAACCAACTACCTCAACTACTCAAGATCCTTACTATTTGAACTCTCATATTAAGATGATTAGATAAACGAATAAAATAATACTAAGTAATTTCACTAGTGTACATAAAATAGTAATGAGAATGGAGTTGAGGAGTTCAGCAATTATGAACAACACTAGGACCTAGACTAATGAATTGTCAATTTCTACATCATTTTGAATCTTAGCGAGCCATAAAGTTGGAAAAATTGAATTTGCTGAGATGCATTATGGTATAGTTTGGATTTCTCCCTCAACTATACATTTCACTAATTAAAGATTCATGTTCATTTATGACATCATGAATTTAATCAGCTACTTGTAAGATATAATAATCTTTCTAAGATTTGAGTATTTTTTCTTTTCAGTACTTCACACCCAGATCTTAGGACTGGAGAATTTTTTGCCCCCATAGACGAAATTGCAATCCTTCTCCAATTTGGATGGCGCCTCATCCTTCAATACTGGTGAAATTCTCCATCTCCTTGATTAGATCTTTGCTAACACAGGATCAGAATCCCTTCATTAGAAAGAGGATAAACCTCTGAATGATTAAACTGATACTTCAACAAACTATCCTCAAACCATGAGTAAGTTAGTGATTTATATGAGTAAACTTTCAGAGTTCATTAGTTCCAAAGTATTAGTCTACCATACCCACAAAAGAGCGCTCTCTACCTCGGGTTCTCCATCTCCGTGTCACGTAAAGGGCCTCCTGAAATTCAGAGTGAAATACAATACTTTGCTTGGGTACACGGTACTAGTACTGGGAACAATTAAGTTTAAAAAGAATAACAATCAAATAAATTCAAGAATTCTAACTAAGGAGTTCTTCCACTTTGTGCAAAAAATTGATCATCATCATCAACCCATTCCCAGAGGGAGCTTAACCCTTCAAAAGTAGTTCACTCATATCAGTGACTAACTGATCAGGAAAATTCACTAAAAGTGTAAACGAGATGAAATAAACGAAATCCAGAAATTTTCCAAACTCCATTTTATTCAAAACAGTAATGAAAGATAAAATTTAATAAGAAATTCCAGCTCGAAGTTGCACTACAGTTCATTACTCAACTCCGAAAAATCAGAAGAAAACTAACTAAAAACTACGCTCAAACTAAATCTACTAAAACGGAAATAAAAGAAAAATAATATACAGAGAGTCTTTGACTACCCAGAAGTCTTGGAATTGCGGAAGCTATGCACAGTGCCCTAGATGCGTCTATTTATAGACTTTCCAATGTTAGGCCGCACTTCAAGACAGTGTTGTGGATCCCCAAATTTCTGGCCCAAATTGGTCGCTCTTTCATGACACAGAAAGTTCTATCACGACAGAGTCTTCAGTCTTTGTCGCTGGCTTCTGTCGCAGCTTGTTGTTTTCTGTTGCAACCTATTCTTTGAGTTTTTTCTTAGATTCTATCGCGACAGACTTTGATAATGTTGCAACATAATTTTGATCCAACAGTCTTGTTCTTGTCGCTACAAGAATGTCTTGTGTCGTGACACAAAATTTGTTCCAGTGGCCCAGCGCCACTTACGCCTCACGGGCTATCGACATAATTTTCTTTGTCGCGATAAGCATTTTTCTCTTCAGGTTGTCTACTCTATCGCGACAGAGTTTTCTATGTTGCGACAGGATTTCTTTGATTCCTTAACAATTTCTATCGCGACATAATTTTCTTTTGTCACAATAGACTTTTCTTCTCTGGTCCTTATTGTTGGCTGAGCTGTTTGTTGTGACATAGAAATCTTTATTGCGACAAACTTAACTTGGATAAACTCCGTTCTCATTCAATTTCTGTCGCGACCGAATTTTCTTTTGTCTCTACAAAATTCTATTATTATGTAGCTTTTATTGTCGCAACAGAAAAATTCTTTGTCGCGACAGAAATTTTGCCTTCAATTCTTTACTATGTTGCAACATGAATTTCTTTGTCACCATGCCTCTTGTATTTCTCTTCAACTTCTTGTCGCAATAGAGAACTCACTTCCCTCATGTTTTGTTTGTCACGACAAAGTCCTGCTGCTCTTTGTTATGAACTCTGAATGTTATGTCACAATAGGATTTTCTTTGTTGCTTCAGCCTTTTATGTTGCGACAAAGGAAGGATTGTCGCGACAAAGTTCCTTTTCCATTTGCCTTGATCATTGTCGCGACAAAGTTAAAGTGTCAGCGGCCAGTAAATACTTGCCATTCTTTTTTAACCCAATGTTGTGGCGAAGAAAACTCTTTGTACGACGGAGATTCTTTACGCCTTGAGTTATTTGGACTTTGTGCGACATATGCATTTCTTGTTTGCGACATAGTTCTTCTAGTCTACTTGAGAAATTACGTCACGACCGGCAAAACTATGTCCTGACGGAGAATCTTTGCTGATTCTGATTTTCTTCTTTTCCTCTTTGGAATTATCTCATTTTTCAATTAAAACTGCAAAACACAAAGTTGGTTAATATTCCATAATTTGGCATAAAAATATATCTGAAACTATTAAAAACATGCTAGAAAAATGGATTAAAAATAGATGAGTTTAAGACTCATCAGGAGGCCAAGTTATGGCCAGTACAAGAAAACGGGTTCTAGGGAAATTTTGACAGCACTTCCCCTATAATTCTATCATATCCATTTTACACAAAATGGTCCTTAGCAAAGACACTCCCAACACAATTTTACATCTTTCTTCATGAAAGCTTCTCTCCCAGAAGTCTAGATTATACAGAAATTTGAAACACTCAATTTGGATGAGTAAAACTCAACTTATGACCCAAACACCAAGACTGTACCAAAATCAGAGGATAAACCTAGAAGCTTACCTTTAAGCTCATATTCAGGTTCTAGAATTTTATGGGCACCATAGGGGCCGAATTTGATTACACTTTCTCTGTTATAATTATTCTAAAAGAAGTCTAGATTACACAGAAATTTGAATCACTCAATTTAGAGGTCTAATGGCCAAGTTATGGCTAAAACACAAAACACGACACAACTAAGAAATTTCCTGTTTTCGACTCTATTTTGGTCCATCTCTGAAACACCAAAATTACTGCTTTTTCTGGACTAATTTAGGTCTATGTTTCTTCTATACATTTTCATCCATGAGTCTTACACACATCTCCAATTGGAATAATCCAATTTAGAGATCTGTAGGCCAAGTTATGGCCAAAACACAAAACAGGGGTTTTATGAAGACTTTTGACAGCAAATCCCTTAAAACCTATGCATCTCTTTTTACACTTCTTGGTCTTTAACCATAAACACTTCCAAAACAACCCAAAGTACCATCAAAACAACCTCAAACCAACCAAAAATCAAAGATGTGGAGAGTTGGGAGTTTTCACAACCTGATTCTTTTTCTTCATTTCTTCTTCGCTTTACTTGAACAAGTGGAACATGAAATGAAGAACAGCACAAAAAAATTGGCCTTCTTCTCCTCCAACGGATGCCCTAGCTCTCATTTTGCCCAAAATCAAATCCTCCCTTATTCAAAGACAAGTTTTGGTCTTATCTCATTTGTTATAAGGTTATGTTTGGCTTTACCTCTTTTAACTCATATTTTGGCCCTTGCATTTTAGTCCTCCAATTCCCATTAATTTGCAAGTCAACTTATTCAAATTCTATAATAACACATAATCTTTTAGCTTAATGACTCTTAAGTCCCTAATTTGACATTTTACCATTATCACCTTTACTTCTTTAAAAATCCCGGTTATGTCATTTTTCACATTTAGCACTTAAATTTTTCGAAAAATACAAATTTTACTTTTATTATACCTCTAAACCGTAATAACTACATGGTATAATTTGGGGTGTTACATTGTAAGTTGCAAGGCTAGAGGTTTTGCTAACTCCATGTTGCTTACTTTGGAACAAGAAAAACGTTTTCTAAAGAATTTTTCAAAGAGGAAAATTGTTCCAAGTAAAAACATAAATTTTTATGAATTCCATAGACTTAGGTTGGTAGAAATGTTTCATAAGATGGATTGGGTTCCTATTCTATCATTGTGTACACTAGTATACACAACATTGGTGCAGCTTTTCTATTGCAAAGCAATTTTCATTAGAGTAGGAGATATGATGAAGATAAAATGTTCAATTAGAGGGGTAGATATTGAATTAAGTGTGGAGAAGTTTTGTGAAATATTGGGAATAGAACCAATTGGTGAACGTGTTTATCAGATGAAGACATGGTCACATGTAGAGTGTTTCGTACAAAGAGAAGTTGTGCAACGTATATGCGGTCTTGAACAAACAACATGAGTAAACCTAGTGCGGCTGGGTTGACTATGTAGTGCTGAATTATTCATAATATAGTAGGACATTGCATCCTACCAAAGGGTGGACAGAGATGAAGTCTCATACTTGGAGGCATTTGTGATTGATTCAATGGTGGTTGGACGTCGACTACATGTAGGGTGTATGATTATACAACACATGATTGCTAACTATAGGAAGACGAAGCGCATCCTACCATATGGACGCCTCCTAACCAAAGTGTTCGAAGCATTTGGGATTGATCTCAGCATTGAACCGAATGTGGACAGACTAAAGTCTATTGATATAATCAACATTATCGCCTTAGTGAGAATGAGGATTATTAAAGATAAAAATAGGAGATGTGCAGCAGTTAGAGATGATCATGAGGATCCTAATGAAGATGATGGTGATGAGGAGAATGAAGGAGAAAAAACCATGAATAATGGTGGTGATCGGAACCAACCTCCAATAAATGAGGCTCCTAATGTCCCACAAATTGCCACTTCTGCATAACCTACTTCAATTGAAGATCGAATGGATCGCCTTGAGTAGTTAATTGTCCAACAACATCATGAGTTGATGGCAAACCTATGCTCATTATTCCCAAATGGTCCTCTAGAGCAATGACTTAAGATTAGTTAGTTGTTGATGGTTAGTTGGTAGTTAGTTGATAGTAAGTTAGTAGTTAGTTGATGGTTTTATATTGAGTCCCTTTTTCAAGTGTTTGTATACATTTGTAAGGATGTTTTGTTTATAGATTTAAGTCCATTTTTCAAGTGTTTTTGTACATTTGTAGGGATGTTTTGTTCACATGTTTAGGTTCAAACACTTGATGTAATGTTGTAGTACCGAGTAATATACAAAGTAATGTCATGGTAGCACCAATTTCAATTCCAATGTGTATGGTAGTACCCTCATTTTGTTATGGTAATATTGAAGAACCAAGTCATTAAAATAGAAACCAAACAGATTCGTTTTGCCCATTTTTCATTATGGTAGTACATATAAACCTCTTATGGTAGTAGCAAGTAGTACCCCCAATATATTTTGGTAGTATACCTAGTATATTATGGTCATACCCCCAGTATATTTTGGTAGAACACCAACTATATAATGGTAGTCCCCCTAATATATTTTGGTAGAACACCAACTATATAATGGTAGTCCCCCTAATATATTTTCGTAGTTTAGGTCATTTTGTTATAGTAATACCCAGTATATTTTGCTAATACACCTAGTATATTATGGTAGTATCCCCAGTATATTTTGGTAGTACACCCAGTATATTATGGGTAGTACACCCAATATATTATGGTAGTACCCCCAATATATATTGGTAGTACACCTAGTATATTATGGTCGTACCCCAAGTATATTATGGTTTTATCCTAAGTATATTATGATGGTACACCCAGTATATTATGATAATACACTAAGTATATTATGGTAGTGCCCCCAGTATATTTGGTAGTACCCCAAGTATATTATGGTAGTACCCCCAATATATCATGGTAGTACCCCCAATATAATATGGGAGTACCCCCACACCTAGAAATTGTATACCATTTATGGAGGTACCCCCAATAATACCATTTAAAAATATTTAGTCACCCAATCTCTTGACTCATTACTATATAAAGTTATAGTGTATCATGTAAATTATGCTCAACAAAATAGGCTACAAGATTAGAAATGAAAACACAAATGTAGTCACAATCGCAAATGAGTTTAGCTACATATCCAAATAAAAAGTAATCTTTCAAATAAGGTTACAAAATAACCAAATGTCATCAAAGTAGAATTAAATATGCAAACATTATCATGCTAGAGGATTTTTGCATGTTTTCCAATTATGCCCGACCATATTACAACGTGAACAATAAACCGTGCACTTATCCTGAAATTGAGACTCTATACGCTTTTTCTTTAGTCTTCCAGGAGGTCGTTTTGAACGTGGAGGATTTAGAGAGAAGAATTCATTCCTTAGGACATCTCAAACAACACCATCGGCATCGATGTTTGGCATGTCATGAGTCTTTATACCTCGAAAAGACCCTAGGTATATCAACAATTGGCTTGGCAACTTGAACCCATCATCAACAAAATCAGCAACATTTTGTCCAATAAATTGTATCACGGCACATGCATGCTCACAAGGTATGCCTAACATTTCCCAGCCCCAACAACTACAAGTTTGCCCCTTTATGTCAACATTGAGGATTGAACTACCAACAAATACACCAAAGAAAGACTAAATGGGCTAACTGTGTAAACCTTGACTTTAGCAACATTAATTTTCACTTTTTAATCTATTTTCAGCCCTATAGAACCCTTCCGTTGATTGGATTCAGTTTTATGCTTAACAAGCATAGCACCTAACTTAGTTATGTGCTCGATTAAGAAGTTACAAATAAAGTAGTGTCGTTCATCTCTTAACCAAGCATTAAAAGACTCTACAAGGTTTGTTATCATTTTATTTCATCGTTTCTTCAGGAATTTTGACATGGCCTAGTGCTCAGGTTCATTTTGTTCAATCCAAGCTACTAAAGAATCATTATACATATGTAATTCATTGATGTGAGCATTGTAATTTGTCTCCAACCTTGTATAGGTAATTTTATCAAGCCATTGCAGTGCATTTTCCTTCCCTTTGTTCCCCCTTGTGTTATATTTATTAAAAAGGCTACTGAAGTTCTCCTTTAAGTGGCGATAACACTAGCCATGGTTCTCTTCTCTAAATAGCTCTGATACACTACGAAGAAGACCTAGGTGTCTATCCAATAAAATGACCACATCCTTATCCCCAATGAGATTCTTTAAATTTTGTAAGAATCAATTCCAATCTTCATAATTTTCGGAGCTCATCACGTCATATTCTATCAGGAACATGCAGTCATTGGCATCATACGATGTTACCAAAAAGAGGGCACCACCATACGTCCACCTTGGCGTGACGAGTCAATAGCAATGATCAGTCGACAACCCTCAAAAACCCTACACTCTATGCTACCAAAGAGTTGTTGAAATGATCACACTGAGTGTATCAAATTTAACCGATCCCTGGGATTACATTGTTTTATTCAGTCACACATCCAAGACAACAATTTATAGTAATTATTCGGTTGACCATATATTCTCTCCTTAGCCTTCTCCTTAATTTGCCAAGCTTGTACATAAGACAAACGCATCCCATGTTCCCGAATGAAGTCTTTACATATTTTCTATGGCATGTATTTAGGTGTAGATCAAATGACATCATCAATAACCTTCGAGGGTCAGTTACATCTCACCGATGGTTGAGAAGAAACTATATCATCAACAGTATGTCTATGCTCATTTACAAACGTGTGCACTTGTACGACATGTGACACACCCACAACACGTCAAGTTCTCTTCCAAGGGCATCTAGTTACTGTGCATATAATAGTCATGTGTTTAAAACAATTTCTCTTATAATAGTACCAAAATCTCCCTACTATAGACATCAGGTACACAACATCATGAAATGCATCCGCATTTGGGAACGTTCACTACCCATAATTTCATTTTGGAATCGCCTTGAATTATGTTGAACAACATCACCTTCTGGCCCATGAATCTTAAAAAATTGTGAGGCATTTGCTGATACGTCCATAAACAAATTCAGATCCAGAGGAACGACTCAAGAATTTGAAGCAACATTAAGCGTAGGAGGATCATTGGAAACAAGACATACCAAAAATTATTGAGTATTCCATGTTTCAGAAAATATTATATGAAGTTGTATTATAATCACATGTTTAACTAAACTTAATGTACCTTGGAGGTGCTGGGATGACCTCAATCGAGACATTGGTATCGAAAGTCGCATACACAGAACAATACGTGTCATTGAATCTAAACATTTTCCTCATTTCTTAATTGTCCTCTAACAGTACCAACAATTTTGGATCAAATTTACACGTGTAGTACATTTGTAAGACCCGAGAAATTCCAATTTCTGGAAAAAGGGTAAAATCGTAATTTCGGTCAAAAATCCGTAATTTATTCTCTAGATCTCGGATGATGAAACGGATTTCACCGTTGGAATTGTCTCACGAAATCTAACTAGCACGTCGAATTTCCCATCGACCTCCGAGATACCGGTTGGCACGCTTTTGAGGCATCACGCTTCTCGTGCCAGAAAACTATTTTCGACGCGACAAAAAATACATATAACACGTGACTCATGTGCCATAAGCGCATTTAGCAGGTAAATTCATGAAACGGATACGGTGATAGCTGCCGAATGTCAAAACTCGAAAAGAAGGACAAAACACTTGCCTTTGGAAAATGATTAAGTGGGAAAAGACAAAACACTAATAGTGTTTGCCTCCCGCCACCTAAAAGGCAAAAACATGAATTGAAGCAGGGAAAAAGGTCCAGTAGCTGCAGAAACAAAAAAATGGAGTTTTTAGAGAGAGAAGGACCCCCTTCTCTCTAGAATTCCAATCAATCGCCGACCCTGGCTGTCGGGTAGCTTGAATGGCTCTACGCTGCAGGCCTGCTGGGCACCGATTCGGTGGAGTTTCGGGCCAAACTCCGAGAGGTAGGGTTTCTCCTTACTCTATTTTTTTATTCTCTTATTTAAGACTTGTTAATGTTTGAGTTGAATGAGGCCGTGAGGGGCCGTTTGATCGGTCCCAAATCTTGGGACTGAAATGTTAGAAATTTTTTTTACCATTTATGTGGTCCGTGGCAGTGCACGGCTGTTTGGGTTAGAAATTGTGTGAATTGTGAAATAAATCATGTATTGGTTTGTATGAGGCCGTAAATGGCAGTGAAATTCGGGTTCACTAAGTGAACCAATGATTGGTGATTTGCCTGAATAGGTGACTTCCAGGGTTTCATCATTCCCTAGAATAGTGTTCGGTTAAAATAAATTTGTGAATTAATGTTTATCCAAGAATTCAAGTAGAATTGCTCGTGTTTGATCATTAGCCCAGGTGAGCTAATTTTGATGTGATGAAATGTGAAATTACATGACATGATTGTGTGATTTAAATTTATGTAAATATATGCATGATTATATATTTGTAATGTAGGATAGATCAGAATGGAATCTGCAGATCACGTATTCCATACGCATCAGGCACCCAGACGATAGAGTGAGTGCATGAGGTGAGTCTAGAGAAAACGATTTCGAAGGGTTGTCTAAAAAAATGATAATTATCGGAGGGTAGTCCACACTAAAAATATCAATCGTCGGAGACGGCCCAATTGATATACATCGGAGGGTAGTCCATAAATAATATCAATCGTCGGAGACGACCCAATTGATATATATATACATCGGAGGGTTGTCCACAAATAAACATAATACCCCATACGAGGCTTAGGCGAGTGTGAGGGAGTCGAAGGAGGACCCCAAGCTATGTGATGATCAGCTAGACATTCAAGAGGATCACGACTAATAATGTGTTTACTTTAGAGCATCAGATATGCATTTAAGCGGAGAGTAAATTTCACTCAGGGTGATTCCACTATCGAGCATTAGCTCACCTGGTCGAGGGATATTATTTTACAGTACAGGAGCGCATGAGGAAACGTCACATCCTAGAGACTCCAGCTTTTAGAAGAAAGTCTTGATCAGGGCTTTCCTCATGATGTATGACATGTAATAGAATTCTCTAATTTTAATATATGTGTTGTATAAGAGTAAATTTGAACTCTTGAAACTATTGATATAGTTGGATATAGATATTTGATGAGTGTTGGTTTGCGGAGCCCAAGTGGCCGTTTTAGATCGTTATATTGGATTGTTCGGGACAGGTTTTATACTGTGTGTTGTATCTGCAGAGCTCCCGTATAAAGGAGACTCTACCCGATTTTCGTGAGAAATGTCGGGTCACCCGACATTCACGAGTGTTTCCGCGGGTTGACGGGTAGTCAACGGACCCCCGGGTTTAGGGCGTCACAACATTTTCATTGAAGTTGCATGAACCTTCAACCTATCGTAGACTATTGAAACAAACTCGGCATATGAAATATGCACGTTTATGATTTCTATGATGATTTGACCACCCTTGTATTCAATTGACCCATTGGCCTTCACCATTTCGCCACCGTAGCATACGTAACAAAAAATCTAGTTCTCCATATATCTTCATCTAATCTATAAATTTAGTTTCACACAATTTAAATGACATAATTATACAAAGTCAAACACATTCCTTTATGGTGGTACCCCTAATATGTTATGGTAGTCCATCTATTGTGTTATGGTAACAATATTGTGGTAAAACCAATGATCTAACTGATTCGTACCATTGATTAATAACAATATTATGGTAGTACCCTCAGTATATTTTAGTAGTGCCCCCATTATGTTATGGTGGTACCACCAATATGTCTAAGTAGTACAATTTCATAATATTCAGTCACTCAATCTACTAACTGTTATAGGTAAGACCCATAGCTTTATACGATAATACCTTCATTCACTGGTTCCTCGGTAGTACCAATTTTTTACTACCCGGTAGTACCCATGGTGAGTTATGGTGGTACCCTCAGTAAGTTATTGTTGTACCCTTAGTAAGTTATGGTGATACCCCCAGTTTAGTGTGGTAATATCAGGTGGTACATAAAATTTGGGGTCACATACTAATACTTAAGGCGGTCCCCTAATACTGATACTGATAAGCATCGATTCCTAATAAAGGTAACTCCTTTAAAATAAAAGTAGCTCCCTAATCAAGTTAGTAACACCTTTGTAATAAAGGTAGCTCCCTTATCAAGGTAGCTCTTTATTTACAAAAAACAACCAAATATGCCTAAAAATGAAGGTATATAAAGTTACAATCGAATCACAAAATGGTTTCGAAAATGGGAGAAAATACCAAAATATCAAATACTTGGCAACTTACTTATTGCATTTTAAAAAGCTTCTTTCACACAAGTTCGATCAAACAATGAGAAAAAATGAAAAAAAAAATTTTGAGGGTTAGAGAGGGGGAAGATGACAAGATGGAAGGGAGAAGATGAGATAAACAAATTTTTCCCCTGCTATAGACAAACACAAGTTTCCCTAGAGAAGATGAGAGAAAAAGTGTTTTTGTTTTTTTATTGTAAGGATATTTTAGGGGTTTTTTTTGGTAATCATTACAATTATACTTGAAAAACAATTATTTTTGCTGAAAGTGTACTGATCAATGTAAAACCAAATCTTGTTTCAATTTTACAATTACTTTTCCCCGATGTACACAAACACAAGTTTCCCAATCTTCATTGTTAATCTTTGAGTCAGGTTTTCGTCTTTCTCATTTAACTCATCAGCCTAATCAAGCCGAAGACTCATCATTTCCTTCTTCCTCACTGTGATTTGCTGCTTAGATATTGTAGGAAAATGTAGCAAAAATGTTGTTTTGTGAGTCTCAATTTTTTTTAAAAGCATGTATTCGTTTCTAATGAATTGGAAAATCGACAAGTTTGATTCGTGTTTTTTTAAATTGTTTTCTATTCTATAAAACAAGAAAAACAAGGAGAATTTGTCTTACTCCCCTTTTTTTTTTTGAAAAACACAGCAGTCACCTTAAAATACTAAAATTAGAAAACAAGAACAATTTTCAGATATCACAAAAATGGTGTTCTTTGTATTTTGGAAATTTTATTTTTTACCCCCTCAAATTTTCGAAACAAGTTATTTGCTTATATATTTGAACCATTTAAATTCAAAGTAAAAACTAATTACCATTTAATTTAGGCTATGTTTAGTGCTCAAAAAATTTGAGGGGAAATACAAGGAAAAAAATATAGAGAAAAATTAGAAGCAAAGAAAAAAATGAAGGAAAATAAATCTAATATATTAATTTTTTTTAATACTTCAAACTCATTTTATTTATTTTCATTTGTCATTATAAAGATTAAATAATTTTAAAATACTTAAGTTTCTAAATAATTTTATGTATATTTGATTTTCTTGTAACATTTTTCATTAAACATCCAAACATACGAAAGTCATTTTCGCAACATTTTTTATTTCCTTAGCGTTTTTCGTGAACCAAGTGGAAGAGCTTCAAGTTCCTTCCACAACAATTTTTTATTACTTCTCTAATGCAAATCAAAGCCCAAAAGGGTTTTTTTTTTTTTTTTCTCCTTTCCAAGCACATGGGCTTTATAGGAACTTATGAGGTGGGTGGTTATGAGGTATACAATTATGAGTGGTTTTAAATTCGTGGGACAACGCCTATGTTATATATTAATTGTGGTATAACGCTTGTCAAGGTGGATGAGGAAACGTGTTCTTCTCATATGCCCGAGGCAATTTGATTAATCGAGTGCTCGACACCATGTGCTTTAGTGCCTAAGGCAATTGAGACGGGTCCGATGCCTGATCTTAGTGGGCCATGTGTCAAGTGGGTCCCAACTGAGTTCTTGTCGTCCACATGATTGACACGTGAGGTACAACTATCCCATTCCACCAAGCACAACCTTAGGCTTCGTTAGGAACTCGAAAAATACTAGGAAAAAAAATATTAAGGAAAATGATTTTCTCAAATTTGATTTTACCATGAAAACTATAAAAAAAAATCAATTACAATAAAATTTTCTCAAAATTTTACTTATTTTCTTAGGCTCCATGAGAGTCAAACAAACTAAATAGAGTCATCTATGAACTTACAAAAAAAAATGGGGAATGAATTGCAGAGATGTGTCAAACCAAGCTCTGACACCATGTTAAATGACCAACTTTCCTAAAAGTTCAAACTTATAGAATTTTGGTTTAATATGAATATTATGCCCTTTAATCATAATGGAAAGCATAAAATAAAATTAGTTTAAATAAACACATAAAATTTATTTAGGAGTAATTGATATGAATAATATCAGTTATGGCCCATCCTCTTTAATTAATCTCACCTTTTGATTAACCGAGAATAAACCCAATTTTGAGGAGTGTCTTCTTATCTTGGCTTTGTCGATCACTCAGCATGCTTAACAGGTTAACATATCCTAAGTGGCACAACCTTTACGTCATGTGCATATCACATGACACCCCCTCTCTTTCCCCTTCTCTCTCATCCTCCTCTCACCCCTCCGTAATTTGATCAACCACCACCTTCCTCGCTTAATGACGCACCCCTTGGTATACTTTTCCGAAAGACGAGGACAAAGAAAGAAAGAATGCGGAGCGCGTGAAAACAAGAACCTAAAGATCGTTAGATGGTAGGTTCGACTCGATACAGTTTGTAAAATCGCAGAGGTCGGGAGAACAAAATAGACCGAGGCGTGTAAAAACATCGTCCTTAGGAATTTGATTCCCAATATACAACCTGTAAGAACCTTAGCATGGGTCGCATGAATAGTAAATTTGCTGGACGCTTAGGTATTTAACGGAAATAGTCATATGAATAGTAATTTTCGAAAACAAGCCCGAAAAATAAAAAATGTTCATAATAATGTATTGAGTGCAAAGAAGTCAAATAGATTAAAAAACAAAATTAAGTGTTAAGGGGTGAAATGCACTTTTTCTCTCGAAAATGGCAAAATCCAGATGGCCATGTAAAAATATGAAATTTTTCAGATCCTGATGATCTAAAACCCGACTTCATCATGAATCTCATCTCAAGAAAATCTAGCTACCCACCAAATTTTGTTGAACTCCAAGACAGTTGGACTTTCACGAAATTCGAGGCGACGGGCGTCGAGTGGACCCCAAAAAAGAGATTTTTAGAAAAATCCCGAAAAATATCAAATATTTAAAGAATTTCCATTTAAGATAGATGGAACTGAAACCGAGACGAAATAAATTGCTCTCTGAGCTTAAAACTGAATCGGGGTTAAGGGTGACACGTGGCGTGACGTAGGCCACGTGTCCACACTATAAATATCCTAAAAAAATCTAAAATATCAAAAGCTCTCATTTTGGTCTCAGCCAAATCGTAAGAGAGAGAGAGAGAGAGAGAGAGAGAGAGAGAGAGAGAGAAAGGCAATCTCTCCTTCTCGATTCACCTGGATTTCGCCTACCTGATCTCGTTAGCCAAGCACCAAAGCCTCGATCTTACGCGACGGCGCTACATGCGGCACTAATCACAAGATTCTCGCCAAGGTCCAATAATTGGCTTTTCATGGAAACCTAGAAAAGGTGGTGTCCCGAGGCTCCCGCCATTGAGTGGGATTTTTTCTCTACTCGGGTTAATTTACGTCTAGGGCATGTGTGTCCAAGGAGATGTTGTCAATTTTTCTCAGATTATGACTATATTTTGGCCATAACGAGGTCACCACTCATCAGTGGTGATTCAATTCTAAACAAACTAGGCGATAGGAGAACATTCATCAACAAAATGATTTATCAGAACTTTAGGTGGCTGGACTTCAGTAAATTAAAATGGGTTACTGTTTGAAAGTTTTACGTTACATTTTTTAAGACTCCATGGCGTATTTATTATAACTTGGTCATCCACTCATCAGATGAGTGATTCAAATTCACTAAAGTAAACTAGACTGATAGGAGAACATTCTCCGCCAGAAATAGGTCTATCAAATTTTGACATTTGGACTCAAAAATGCACATTCAAAGTGGAGTTATGTTCAAGCGGTTTTTAATTACATTTTAAGATTCCATATTGTATTTTGGCCATAACTTGGCCATCCTCATCAAATTTAGTGGTTCTAATTTCTAAGTAAAAAACTCAAGGCTGATAGGAGAACATTTCTCTGATAAGTCCACTCAGTGGAACCATTTGGACTCAATGTTAAGTGGAGTTATGTTCGAGGCGGTTTTTTGTTACATTTTTAAGACTCCATGGTTGTATTTTGACATAACTTGACCATCACTCATCCGAGATTACAGGTGATTGAGTGCTAAATAAACTGACGGATAGGAGAACACCTCTCTCCTTGAAATAGGTCAAATCAAATTCGAGACCAATTTGGACTCGAAATACATCGAAAGGGGCCTTTCAAACGGTTTACGGTTGTTTGACAGAGTAGTCTGGTTGTTTAGGATATATCTTGAGTTTCGGTGATCCAATTTGGGTGATTCCTGTTGGAGAAGAACCCTAAGAACCGTATCTTCAAATAGTACAAAGAAAAAGTGTCAAATTATGGATTAAGACCCCTGAAATCGGGTATCATAGACTGTTTCAGGTGTAAACAGGGTAAATTGACTAGTTTTTAATGAAAAGGTCATAACTTCTTCATCCGAACTCCGTTTTGGGTGTTCTTGGACTCATAGGTCATTGAGTCAAGATTCTATCCATAGCTGAGTACAAGGGGATAATCAGAACATGGCTGAAAATTTAAGTTTTGCACCAGTGTATGCGAGGTTGTAGTTATGATGTGAATAAGCGAGTTTTGGCATGACCATTCCATGGCATGTTGTGGGCTGTGTATGAATTAGTAATTTCATGAGTTGTATAAGAAATCATGAGAACAAAAAGGAGTTGAGTTGATGATTTTAATCAATTGGAGAGATGATTAAATAGCAGGGTTCTTTGGAAGTATAGTATAGTTAAAGGTTTAATTATAGGAACAAGATTAAGGTATGGATCTTAAATGGATTTTATGGATAATGTAGCTTGTAGGAGAGGTGATAAAGGACAAGGGTAGGAATTGGAAAGTTTGTTTAAAAAAGGAAAGAAAAAAAGGAGAAACTAATACGCCAAGGTGAGGGAAAATGTAAGTATTTATAAAAAATATATATATATATATATATATATATATCACCTCATATATGTACTATATTAATAATTTACCAATGTATATGTTTTCATATCTATGTTATAAATGTTCAAATGAAAAGAAATGTGGTTTCTTGACTTTCAATTATGTTGAGAAAATATGAAATGATTATGGTTTCCATAGTTTTATAGAAACATGATTTATGGTTTCATATATGGAAATGTAATGTTTATGAATGTATATTTTATATATCTCCATGTTTATATGAAAATGTTTGAATCCAGCGGTTACCTATACAAAAGATAAAGTTTAAAGGAAAGTCGACTAAAGTACTTTGCGCATGCATGGTACATGGGGAAAAGGGGTTAGAGTTTTTTATAGAGGAAGGGAAGTGATGCATATTGCCGTGCACGTGAAGGAAGAGGATGCATACGCATACTGAAAAGTACTAAAGTTTACCAACGCATAATGTGATTTATTCCATAGTGCAATGATATTTAAAAGAAATGCACGATTTATCGAAGGTTCCTTTTTGGGCCATCGGTGATCGTAAGACTGTTTCCTCGTAGGTTCTTTCATGGGCCAATGGTGGTTAACGGGGAAGTACGATTTCTGAGGTTCTTTTAGGCCATCTATGATCGTGAAGACTATTTACCTGAGAGGTTCTTTCATGGACCAACGGTGGTTAACGTAGGCGGGTCCCATTGATATGACTTGATTCAAAAAAGAAAAGAAAAAGGTTGAAAAGATATAATGATAATTGTTTTATTACATTGTATTTGAACTATATGGAAAAGAAAGTAAAATAAATGTTTAAATGAGATCTCATACAATTGTTTTACACGTTATATTTGCTAATAGAAAGGAAAAGAATGCAAAGTAAATGTTTATGGAAATGAGATTCTATACAATTGTTTTACAATAATCAGATTAACCATATCCTAAACATTATTTTCTCTATGAACTGACTCACTAGGCTCCTTTAGCTCACCCTTTTTCCTAAATGTTTTATAAAATGTTTTCAGGGATTGCAGAGGACTGGACGCGGTAAATTTCTTTGAGCATCCTCCGGTCAGTGACACTACCACGTGATGACCACCTTTGAAAATGTATACTTTGTTGTAAATAACTACTTGTGCACATTTATTTTGTAATGTATATAAGTTTTAAAAGATTGTTTATATATCTATAGTGTTCATAAAATGATTTTAAAGTTTGATTTGAAACTGGTTGTGGTGGACTTGATGTCCCATTATTGGATGTGGAGTAAATTAAATTGTTTTATTACAGATGTTGTAAATTGGGACATGTCCGAAAAACAGAGGAAACTCTGCTCGATTTTCTATAAAGGGTTTAATGTTTAAAAAATAAATAAATAAATTGTCCCACCATGTTTCATAAGATTTTAATGAAAACGAATTCAGAGTAAAATGAGTTCACTCTAACCTGGATTCAATTTCTTTTTAAAAGGTTTAAAAGAAATGAAAGGTTTTTTTTTTCGAATCCGTAGGAGTGCCGGGAGGGTCCCCCTAGTTAGGAAAAGGAAACTCAGGTTGGGTCCCTTCAACAACAGTTCTTTAGAGCAGAAGATGAGCTCTGGAACAAGAACAGCATAGTGAGAAGAAGAACGAGATTGAAAGTTGTAGAAGAAAGGAGGTTGAAAAATTCTCTCTCAAACTTAGAACCCATTTGAATTTATAGACAAAATTATGGTCATTGGCCATTAAGAGGATTTAATTAAAAAACGTTACGAATTAAATGCAAACTTAATTGTAAGAATTAAAGCAAAACATTACAAATTAAATGCAAACTTAATGGTTAGAATTTGAATTCAAAATAAACTCGTTAGAATTTACTCACATTTTATGATTCTTTGAATCCATTTTTGATTTTAAATACACAAAAATCAAGGTTTTTATTTAGGCAAGCAAAACCAAAATTAATTGAGAGCAAAAAATTGAATATGTCCCGGGTCTATTCACGTTATCGTGGGCGAATCAACTCGATTTGCACTAAAAATCGTGTTTTACCCATTTCTCAGGGGCAAGGCCTCCTCTTCTCAAGTCATGTATATTTCTCCATAATCGGGTTTTAGTTTATAACCCAATAAAGACTCTGTCTTTTTCCATGTGGACAACACTTTTTAGTTTTGAAAACTATTGTTTCATACTAATCCCCACATTTTTCAAAAGAAGGTTGTATTAAAATCTTATTTAAAACACTTGTTTGGAATATGGAAGGTGTAGGCTCAAGTTTGGTGTCTGTAATGAACTAAGTAGAACCAAACATAATAGATGAATAAGATTTAACTTTACGAGGCAGAAGTTTATAGCTTCTATGAACCAGATTACTCTTGATCATAAATTAGGGACCTTATCATCAGCACCACACATAATGATTCTTGTTGTTCAATGCCATTGTGCGCGATTAGACCATGCCCATGCCTGATTATTTCATAAGTGCTATAGAAATCTTGTCATACCACTTCATGGGAGCGGCCCCACTTCACACTTGTATAGGTGATTTCATCAAATACACACTGCATTTATATGTACCACCCATAAGGGTTATGAAATCATTAAGAATATTACTCATCCTCTCAAATTATGTATTCTAAAGACCATAACCACAACTACAAAGAAGGAATTTTGTTGGTGCTTGCAGGATTTAGGAAGTGACTTGTTATTACCCATATGAACCTTCTTCATAGGATCTCCAATCACAAAGGTTGGGTTCTTATCACTGCTAATCTCATATTGGCTTAAGTCCCATTCCACTTGATGTTTCTAAAATTAATTTTCTTCCCAAAGGTTTAGTCAAAGGATCGGCCAACTTCACTTCTGACTTTAAGTCAATGGAAATAATTTCATCTTTCAATAGTTGTTCACAACCTCATGTCTTAGACGAATATGTTTGTTTTTCCCATTGAATGCTTTATTCTTTATGATTGATATTGCTGCTTGGCAAGCACAATGCATAAAGAGCTTTAAAAGCCACTGATTCTCAAAGTGAAATTTCTGATAAGCCTTAAACCATCGCTTTATCAGACAGAAGAGTTATAAATCCACTCACAGAAGAAGCATGAGGTTTAACTGATGATTTGCCAACAATTATCATATCCAAAAAGATATAATCATTTGTGATTTATCTCTATTCAATCAGAGATCTATAGTGTTAGTATCAGATCTTCAACATACAGAATTCAATTATGAATAGATACTACGCTATGGTGCTCCTTAAGTATTTCATTAGTCTAGCTAATGCACTCCAATGATCATTATTGAGATTATGTATATATCTACTTAATCTAACCCCTTAAGTATTTCATTAGTCTAGCTAATGCACTCCAATGATCATTATTGAGATTATGTATATATCTACTTAATCTACACACTACATGTGCTATGTCAGGTCTATAAAAGTTCATCAAATGCATCAGACTCTTAATAATTCAGGCATACCAGCTTGACCCACGTGATCAATTCCCGATTTTTCATTGTCGGGTGTTGGTATCATAAGGGTACTAGCAATACAGAATCAAAATGTCCGAACCTCTTGAGTATTTTCTCAACATAATGTTCTTATGATAGTATTATACTATCACCCATCCTTGTCACACCCAAAATTACTTTAGCTTCACCCATGTCTTTCATGTCAAATTGTGAAGCTAGAAATCTCTCGTACTATAAAAATTACAAATTGTATTAGTGCCAAAATCAACATATCGCTCTACATAAAATGCAATGATTACACATTCTTTTTTTGTACACTTTGTATATACACATTTATCCACTTCAACAGACAAAAACCCGTCTTTCAACAAAGCATTATCAAATTTCTCATGCCACTATTTAGGTGCTTGTTTTAAACCATATAGAGACTCGTTCAATATGCAAACTTTATTTTCTTATCCAGGTGTAATACAACCTTCAAGTTGTAACATGTAAATTTCTTCCTCTAAATCTTCATTTATATAGGTTGTTTTAACATCCATTTGATGGATAAAAGGTTTATGGATAGAAGCCAAGGCAATCAAAATACGAATGGAAGAAATCCTAGTAACAAGAGCAAACGTATCAAAATAACATTTTGTTTTTACTAAAAACCTTTGGCTACTAACCTAGATTTATATTTCTCAATAAAACCATCTAGCAAATATTTTCTTTCGAAAATCCACTTGTAAACAATAGGTTTTGCTCCTTAAGGTAAATCAACTAACCCCTATGTTTGATTCTTTAAAATAGATTAAAGCTCAGTTTTAATGGCTTCTTTCCAAAGTAATGCGCTAGAGGAAGAAATCGCTTCAGAATAAGAGGACTGTTCATTTTCAATCATATAAGTATAAAAATCATCTCCAAAGGAAACCTCTTTCCTTTGTCTCTTACTCCTTCTCAACTCATCATGATAGCTTTCCATATCATTCACAGTAGTGGGCACATGCTCATCACATGAGTTTTCTATATCATTCACATTGTGGGTGTATGAGAAATTTTTCCATAAAGTGGAAAAATATGTTCAAAAAATTCTGCATTTTTTGTCTCGATAATAGTGTTGCATTCTAAAACATTACTTTTCAAAACTAGAAATCTATAAGCCGCACTATTACTAGCATACCCAATAAACATGCAATCATAAGTCTTTGATCCTATTTTCCTCTTTTTAGGATTAGGTTAGGTGCATGACCTTTCCATAACTCATAGGGTGTCTTACCAGTTTTCTTCTATGGAGTTCTATTTTGTAGATGACATGCAAACAATATGGCTTCACCCCACAGATTATTAGGTGTTGAAGCACTAACAAGTAGAGAATTCATCATCTCTTTAACAAGTAGTGAATAAGGAGGAGTCACTTTATGAATTATTCCTTCCTTTTCACAATAATCATTTAAAGGATGATTCTTCCTCTATCATCATATCGAATCCTTTGATTTTCCTATCAAGTTGAATTTTCTACTTCAACTTTATAGCTTAAGAACATGTCAAATGCTTCATCTTCATTTCTAAGCAAGTAAGCTCTAGTGAACCTAGAATAATCATCAATGAAAGTCATATAGAATTTCTTACCTCCTCTAGTCATAGTTTGTTTTAAATCTCCTAGATCATAATGAATAAGTTCTAACAGTTTTGTTCCTCTAGTCACTGAGCCACATGTCTTTTTAGTTTGCTTAGAAGTGGCACATATTTGACATTTACTTAAGCCTAAATAATCAATGTTATTGATAAGGCCTAGAGTTTGCATTTTCTTAATATATCCACTACTCACATGTCCTAATCTAGCATGACATATATCATAGGATGGTATATCGACAAACCTTGTTCGCGTGTGTCAACGTCTCTAAGTTAGGAAGCTTGTTTTCAGTTGACAACAACCATGACACTCCATGCATATCGAGAGTGGAGTATATTCGCTCCTACCAGCTTTTGAAATTCTGGGCAAAGAATACCTCAATCCTGGAGATGTCTGGAAAGGGTTTCGCATAGGTAGGAAGCACAGGAACTGGTGGTGTAGTAGCAATGGTTGGACTCGTTGACCGAAGGCTGAGAGTTACAGTTGGGAGGAGTCAAGTAACGAAGCTCCAAAAAGCAGTAAGTGCATAAAATCGCAGGTCAGTGGAGAACAAAACAAACTGAGGCGTGTATAAAACATCGTCCTTAGGAATTTGATTCCCCAGGATACAACAGTTTTTCGGAGCAAAAGATATTAAGATTATACTAGAATATCTAATCTTTCTATTTTGTGAATATGTGATATTCCCGACATTTGGGTCAATGGTATAATTAAGTACATTATTTCATATTTATAGCTTGATTTGGTCAATGGTATAATTGCCATATTATAAGCTTCATATTTATATTTGTACGCATAATTGTAGCCGCATTCTTTAGTTTGTAATATTATATATATGACCTACGTGAATCAATAGAATCAAGGAAAACCACCCTTTCCTTGCACGTAGCCCCAGCTAAATCTCAAAGAAGTTTTTACCCATTTATTTTCTTTTCTACGATTTCTTCAACCATCATCATCAACCTCTCTCCGATTCTTCATTACGGTCGACGGCCGGGAAAATGTGATCCCCATTCTCCTTATTATCTTGGGTCTAGAGATCAACCCGAATATGATCACCCACGTGATCCTTCTAATGACAATTATATTTCATGGCACGTACTGTTGTCTTTTGAAAGCTCATTTAAAGTTTGTGTTTGTCGATGGACATTCACCAAACCAACTACAGTTAAGAAACAACCTGATTGGGGACACCGTCAATTCTATGCTTGTCTCATGGATCACACGGACTCTTGATCCAAAATTGGCGGCCTCCATTCCTTTTCATGATGAAGCCAAACGACTTTGGGATTATCTTGAGAAGCGGTTTTGCGTGGCCAATGGTCCTCGCCTTCAACAATTGAGGGCTGATATTACCACCTGTAAGCAAACTTCGAATATGCTCCAATACGATTATTATACCCGTCACATTGTATGAAGAATCGACTGCCTCAAGCCTCTCTCCAGCGCAGCCCGTGGTAACTGTACTTGTGATGTTGCTGGTCGACTTCCATACGGATCGAGGGAGAGAAACTCCATCAACTTCCTCATTGGCATTAACGATGAGTTATATGCAACGGTGACGCTCTAATTTGTTGTCCACTTCTCCTTTACCCGATCTCGACTGTATATCAAGCATGTCTTCGTGGAAGAAAAGTCTCGGCATTGCTCGAGATAGATGGACAAGGAGGGAAATCCATGTTTGTTTATTAAACCGCACCACCCAAGGCTCGTGTTACCCGGGTCCCCGATAAATCAAAAATTGTTGTTCCGTTTGTGCGCGATCGTCATGATGACAATACTTGTTTCAAAACGCATGGATATCCGGATTGGTGGGAAGATCGGAACCGTGGAGTCCAAGGCAGTGCACGGCCCAATGCACAACCACCTCCTATTTCTCCTCCGACTGCTCCTCGTGGTCGGCCCAGTCGTACGCTACCTGGCCGTGGCCGCCGGCAATGCCGTGGCCGGTGGGGACCGATTCAAAGGGCTCCTCTCATGGGTCCTCTCGCATTTTCGTCACTTAAAACCTGAGCAGTTCAAATTTTATTGAATATGATAAATAATTCCAAAGATGACTTATGATGGGTGCGTTCTCTCCTTTTTCTTGGATTATTGATACTGGTGCTTCTCACCATGTTACTGGCACTGAATCATGTTTGACGAACACTCATCATATTTCACAATGTTCAGTTGGGTTACCTAACAGTGCACATGCCATTGCTACTAAGGCTGGCCGCGTTTTGTTGACTGATGGGTTGATACTTGAACATGTTTTAGATTGAAAATTACGCTTACATTGCAACTTAATCTCGGTGTCACAATTAATTGATGATTCTAAATGTCTTTTACAATTCACTGATTCATTATGTGCTATACAGGACCTACGCTCGGGGAGTCTGATTGGAGCCGGTGAACGTAAGGATGGACTCTATTATTTTCGGCGGATTCCTACAGTGTGTGCGGTAAATCTGCTCTCCAGAGGATTTCAGATTTTGAGTTGTGGCACGTCAGTTCTGCATCCAAATAGAGTCATCAAGTTAGTTCCCGCTATTTCTTCCATTTCTAGAAAGAAATCGACAGCATAAGTTGTGTCCTCAAGCAAAGCAAAAACGTGATAGTTTTCCGTCGCGATAGTAAAGCTAGTCTAATCTTGAACTTATTCATCAGGATCATGGGTCAAACAAGATACCTCTTCGTGGTGGAGCACATTATTTTTCGACTTTGGTGATGATTTTTCAAGAGCTGTAATGGGTTTATTTTATTGCGCTCAAAAACACAAGTTTATCAAGTTTTGTTCATTTTTGTTATATTGCCCGCCAGTTTGAAACACATGTCAAAATAGTACGGAGTGATAATGGTACGGAGTTTAAAATGTATGTTGGATATTTTGATAATACATGGCATTATTTTTCAAACCTCTCGTGGTTGACCTCAACAAAATGGTCGTAGGAAACGAAACATCAACATATTCTTACGGGTCGTGGCTTTGATGTTTCAAGGCAATCTTCCTATTACTTTGGGAGAATGTGCTTGGCAGTATCTCACACGTAACCTTCCGTTCGCTCCACAATACAACTCCCTTTGAAATTCTCTTTGGCCAGGCACCTGAGTATGATGAACTTAAGGTTTTTGGTTGTTTAGCTTTTGCCCACAATCAAAAGGCCAAAGGTAATAAATTTGCTCTCGCAGGGAAGGTGGTTCTACTGGTTATCCACATGGGAAAAAAAAAGGGTGGAAATTATATGACCTTCGGGGACAGTGACATCTTTGTTTCCAGAGATGTAAAGTTTCATGAAATGAATTTCCCACGAGACTGCTTCTACTTCTCAAGTGCCGCCATTCCTCGTCGCCACCCGATTCTAATGCGAGGATTGATGTTGGTTTTTCGAAGACTCGAGTCCTGCTTTGGTGGATGATCATGCGCCCCGCACTGGGACTGAGATTGTGTCAATCCCACATCGCCTCTTGTGCCCCCCGCACTTCATTGCCTCTCCCGCTCCACCGATGACCCAGTGGCTGGTCATGGGATGTCATTCCTCGTTTCTTCTTCGTGACTTTGTTACCCATTAATCGCATAATCTTCGAGTCCATCCGAAAGTGTTCATCGTCTCTACTAAGCTCCTCGTGTACTTCTTATCCTATAGCACATTGTTATGTGAATTGTAATAAGTTTTCCACGACACCGTGTTTTTCTTGCACGATCACCGGCGTTAATAACCTCGCTTCTTTTAAAGAAGCTAAGTGCAAGATGAAGGTTAAGGCGAGGCTATGCGTGTAAAGAAATTGTTTAGAAGCTAATGGCACCCGACATGGCAGTTTTAATTCTCCTCATAAAAGGCTCGTTCTAAATGGGTATACAAATCAAATATCATTTAATGGGCAAGTAGAGCGCCTTAAGGCTCGCCCGGTTATTTTTGGCAATCAATGTTTGAGGGTTGATTATAATGAAACTTTTGCTCGGGGCCATAAAATGGTCAATGTTTCTGTGCCTTCTTAGCTTGCAAATGGCCAAGAATCATTTGCATCGATGGATGTTCATGAATAAAAGCCACGGGTGATCTCATGTGAAGAAGTTTACATGAAACTTCCTCCCCGCTTCAACGTTGCGACTCTCGGGGTTTAGTGTGTCGCCTCAAGAAGTCTTCAGATGGTCTACGCATTAAAGCTCAATAGTCGAATGCTGTTAGTCGCTTTGAAGACTTATGGTTTCCGCCTTATTCGTGATTATTCTCCTGCTTACTCTACACGTGGATCTGCATAACTTAATGTTCTTGTGTATGCTGATGATCTCATTATTTCGTAATGATGCTTCGTTGTCAATTCATTTCAAGGCCTATTTGCACGAGTGTTTCCATATGAAAGACGGGGTGCCTTGAAGTATTTTGGCACAGGTTGCCTCGTAATCTCGGGAGGCATCTTCAGGTCAAACGAAAATACACTCTTGATATTATCGGGCTGAACCTGGCTTATCAGTCTCGTCCCATCAAGCTTTCCCATGCAGCACACCACATTACTGCTCGCCTAAAGGCCCCTTGCTCGCCGATCCAGCGTTGCATAGACGACTTTGTGGGTCGCCTCATTTACTTAACTCCACCCGCCCCGACTTCGTTTGCGCCGCCTCATATCTCGCCCGCTTATGCAACACCCGTCAGATCATTAGGATGCGGCGTCGCATCTGGCTTCGCTACTTAAAAGGTGTCCTGCCATGCATTCTTCTTCGCCCGATTGTGAGTTATCTCGATAGGTTGCGCGATTCAGATTGCCACGCGGTCCTTTGACTGCACGGCCCCACTGGTGTTAGATAGTGTTTCTCGGATCTTTCTCCGATTTGAAGACCAAGAAACAACATACGGTGTCCCGTCTTCGGTTTGCATCGCTCCAATGGCCGTCACTCGCCGTAGTTGAAATGGCTCCAAAGCTTTGCTTCAGAGTTTGGTGTCACACATCTCGCCACCATGCGCTTATACTCGTGATAGTCACTAAGAATCTACACCGCTTCAAAAAACCCGTCTTCCATGAGCGTACTCAAGCATATTGGAAGCTCATTGTCATTATGTGTGTGATGCCATTCGCGGACGGTATTATTTTCTAATGCCTCATGTCTATCAAGATCGCTTGTCGATTATCTTCACCGCGCTCCTCGCAAGCCGCAAGTTTCAGATCACTTGGCAAGTTGGGCATCGTGGATTCCATGCTCCAACTTGAGGGGGTATTAAGATTATACTAGAATATCTAATCTTCTATTTTGTGAATATGTATATTCTCGATTCGTCAATGGTATAATTCAAGCATATTATAGCCATATTTATAGCTTGATTTGGTCAATACGGTATAATTGCCATATTATAGCCATATTTATAGCTTGTACGCATAACTGTAGCCAGACTTTTAGTTTGTAATATTATATATATGACCTACGGGTGAATCAATAGAATCAAGGAAAACCAATTCTTTCAAAAGATGAGCTCTGGAACAGGAACAACATAATGAGAAGAAGAACTAGATTGAAAGTTGCAAAAGAAAGGAGGTTGAAAGTTTGTTTCTCAAACTTAGAACTCATTTGAATTTATAGGCAAAATTATGGTCGTTGGCCATTAAGAGGATTTAATTAAAAAAAAACGTTACGAATTAAATGCAAACTTAATTGTAAGAATTAAAGTGAAACGTTACGAATTAAATGTAAACTTAATTGTTAGAATTTGAATTCAAAATAAACCCGTTGTGAATTTACTGCGATTTTATGACTTGAACCTTTTTTATTTTAAATAGACAAAAATCAAGGTTTTAATTTAGACAAGCAAAACCAAAATTAATTGGGAGCAAAACCGAATGTGTCCTGAGTCTATTCACGCGCAGGGGGTGGCAAATCCATCGATTTTGCACTGAAATCAGGCTTTCAGCCCATTTCTTGTGCACGCGAGGTCTCTCCTCTTCTCAAGTCATGTACAAGCCCATAATTAGATTTTAGTTTATAAACTCAATTAAGACTCTTATCTTTTTTCTATGTGGGGGCAACACCTTTAGTTTTGAAAAATCATTGTTTACAACACCTTCAACCCACAATTGCCGATAATGCATGCTCGCATGGACTCTGGTTCCTGCTACTGCAAATCTGTGGCTTGTGAAGGTAGGGCGTAGCCGGATTCTTGAACCCGTGGCATCCAGCCCCACCTCCTCACGCTCTCCTCTCCCTCCTCCTCACCCTCCTCCTCCACCACCTCCACCCTTAATTCTTCTTCCATGCATAGTCCGTACAGGACCAGACCATGCAGTTCATGAAGGTTGCAAGGTGGGGAATCGGTGAGTACTGCTCCACTGAACCTTTCTTCCATATTGTGACGAAAGTCAGCCTGAAAATCAACATTTTCTCTCATTTTTTTAGTTGTAAAAAAAAATAGAAGACGAATTAGTACAGAATCCCATACTTTAAGAGACAATTTCGAATGAAAAATAGAAAATGAAAATGCATTAGAAGGTGAAAAAAAAAACGAATCTAATTTTGTTGCTGGACTTTTGATTTGATAGTTTTTCCTTTGGTTTTTAGGAAAACAGGGGAAAACAGAGATCACCATAAATTTGATCAAACACCTGTTTTAACTTGTTTTGGTATTTATGCCAAAAGTAAATTTTGATGAATGAAAGAGAAAAGGAAATAAAGCTCTATATTTATAGATGAAAAAAAAGTACTTTTTTTTTTCGTTAAAAAAAACTGCGTTAATCCTTCATTAATATGGCCTCTCTGGAAAAAAAAAACTGCATAGCAGACTGTTAAGTATGCTAAGTTCTAGAGTTCCAGAAAAAACTGCGTTAAGTATCTCCTCCAAGCTCCGCCAGGGCCTCTCTGAGCAGTCACCTGCACTAAGTAGCCTTCATCAATATGGCCGCGAATTATTTCACAGTATAAGGAAATGTTCCACTTCACGTTCATACAATACATTTCTTCATAGCAGACTGTTAATTCTTCAATCTCGTCTCCTTTTACTCTCCATAATTTCATTTGAGTATCACAAACTTGCACTAAACTTAAACAGCCATCCAACTCAACTATCTCAAAATCATCTGGAACATCAGCAATGGCTGGAAAACGGATCACTTCAAACTTCTGGGAGCTGACACGTTTGTGCAGGCTGAGAAAAATGAGCTTAGGGATGAGAAGCAAAGGTTTAACGAAATGTCTGTTTCAGAATTTTAACCCGTCATGGCAGAGAGAGGTGGGGATAAAACTAATTTTTTAAAAATAAAATTAGAACTTATCGGGCCCAGTTAGATATGGACATATGGCAAGAGAGGAGAGAGAGAGGCCATGTAGGACTTTTTTAACTCATTTAGCCGTCATCGGTCGATCGGGACCAAAACAAGAAGGCACCCCCAAAGTTGCGTTTATTTCCAGATTATCGCAAGATGGGATTATTTAAAGAAGATGAGTGAAAGTTGTGCCTTCTACACCCAATTTGCATTTGTTAATTACTTTGATATTATATTTAGTAATTCCCATGAAAACATGCCGTATATGTTCATCTTGAATTAAATTAAATATCTATGTTTTAAATTGGATTGTGTTAGCTTTCCACAAAGAGGCTTTGTGCCTAGTTAGTATAGTAGTGTGGGATTTTAAATGCTCACCTATTGTGAGACTTATTTTGCATGTGTTATGTGTACCAATGTAATCTGTGTTGCCATAGTGGATATTTTTACATATTTCATGAAATTGTCAATATGTTTTTTTTCTCCCACTTATTAACCAAGGTCTATATTGGTAACTAGACTACCCGTCGGTGGTTTTAGTTGATTTTTATGATGTTTGGAATGGCAGTGGAAGTTGATTGAATGTCATGAATCGCAGGTTATGAGTTATCCTGTTGATGATTTAGTTCAATGCATTTGATTGTGGTTATTTGGTTGATTTTCTTTGGCCCGTGAAAGGGTATCTTTAGTGCTACAAAGACCCTAGCGATATTGATTTTTTTATGTTTTGTGTTGTGGGGCTGGGAAATAATTATTATTTTATTTATTTTAAATGCCTTATTGTGTTTGCTATTTCCACAACTTCACCCCAAATGTTTTGTGAATGACTGCCATGATGAAATTAGATGGGACAAAATATCTGAAGTGAAAGAAGACTTTAATTATGAATATGACATTTATGAAATGGGATTTGGTTTTGGAGATAGATCCACTAGAGAAACTGGTTGATGAGAACAATGTAGATGTTAAGAAACTTTATGAGGATTGGAAGCACTATAACAAGGCCAGATGATGATGGAGAATCAAGAGCAGATGAAGCCGTGAGTATAGCATTCCTAAGGTGGATACAGCAAATGGACTTCTTGGGGAGATAGGAAAGAAGTTTATCAAGTTTAATATGAATGAGAAACATCATTACTTAGACGTTTTGAATAATACTAAGTATGATGGAGTTAAAGGAGTAAGAGACCATATTATGTTACTTTCTTTATATTATAACAAGTTGAAAGGCCAAATAGGAGGATAATATTAAGATCTAGTTTGAATGCCAAGAAGGAAGGTTGTAGCTTAGAAGAATTGAATGTTATTCTTGTCAAATAGGAGGATAATATTAAGTAAAATAGGTTGAGATCCATTGCTATGGTATCACATCAAGTAGACAAGTCCAAAACATTTTTCCAGAATAAGGGTCAAGGATTCAAGCCTAATGGGAATAAATTTTCTGGTATGAAGTCTAAAGGGCCTAAGGATGACGCTCATCACATGGGAGAAAGGAAATAGTACTTAAATGGAAGGTGTAACTACTGTAAGAAGGTTGGCCACAAGAAGATAGACTATTGGGAATTAAAAGGAAAGCAAGAAAAGAAATGTAATATTTTAATGATTGAGACCAATATTATTAATATACTTATGAATACTTAGTGGGTAGATACTGGAGCAACAATTCATGTTACTAATTCATTGTAGGGACGATAAGTCAAAGAGGGCAAACCAATATTGAACAACATGTGTATATGGGATATAGCTCAAGAGCGGAGGTGGATATTATGGGAACAATCAAATTGAAGCTTGTCACTAGATATGTTTTGGAGTTACAAGAAGTTTCCTATGTACCTTCAATAAGAAGAAATTGTTATCTATTTCTATTTTGGATTGTCAAGTTTATAGTTTTTTGTTTGGAAATAACAAATTTGAAATGTATGAGGATGGTAAAATGGTTGGTTTTGGAACCTTATGTGGCAATTTATATAGACTTTATTTATTTAATTATGGTCTCAATTGTTTAGTTAATTTTGTTGTTGCTCCTATTGTTGCTTCTAAACGTCCAAGAGCTAATGATAATTCCTCAATGTTATTGCATAAGCATTTAGGACATATTTTTAGGCACAAAATCGAAAGATTGGTGAATGATGGAATACTTCCTAATCTTGACTTCTCTGACTTGTGTAGAATGTGTGAAAGGGAAGTTAACTTCCAAAGTACGAAAGGATAAAAAAGCAAGGTGTGGAGATGTTTTGGAGCTAATCCATACTGATATAAGTGGACCTTTCACCAACCGTTTAGGGCGGTTATGTATTTTATTACACTACGATGATTTCTTGTCTTACATGTTGAGTTTATCCGTGAGAAGTCGGATTCTTTGGTTGCCTTTAAGGAGTTTAAGGTAAAGATGGAGCTTCAAAAGAATACAAAGCTAAAAGTTGTAAGGTCTGACATAGGTGGTGATTTTCATGGTAGATATGATGAGATCGGTCGAAACCTAGGGCCATTCACAATTTATTTATGTGAGTGTGTGTTAAGACCTTTTTGTATGCACTGCTTGCTCAAACAAAGTATGACTCGCCAATTAGCGACTATTATTTAGTCCTGAAACAGTGTGCTAAAAAACTTGTTAAGACCCATTTGTGATATAGATAGACCAGTAGACAAACAAGATCATATATATATATAAATTTATGGAACTACTACCAAGAACTATTATCTAATCCCCGACAACGGCATCAAAAATTTGTTGACCAAAATGTGATGAAAATATGTGTTTGTCCTTTTTTGTAAAATAGATTCATTAAATATTTTGATTTATCTTAATCACTGCAAGTGCACAGATCGTACAAGTAATAAAAGTAAATTTTCATTAAATCTAGATATCATTCCCACGAGGATTGAGGATGAATCATAAAACCAACTACCCCAACTACTTAAGATCCTTACTATTTGAACTCCAATATTCAGATGATTGGAAAATGAATAAAATAATACTAAAGTAATTTCTACCTAGTGTACAAAGTATTACTGTAAGAATGGGAGCTAGAGTTCACTATGAGACAACACCAAGACTTAGACTAATGAATGATTTTCAATTTCTGCATCATTTTGAATCTTAGCTGAGCCATAAGTTGGAAAGCTGAATTTGTCAAAGATGCATTGTGGTATAGTTTGGATTTCTCCCTCAACCATACCTTTCACTAATTAGAGATTCATGATCATTTCTGATAATGAATTTAATCAGCTACTTGTAAGATATAATCCTCTTTGTAAGATTTGAGTATTTTTCCTTTTCTGTACTTCACACCGAGATCTTAGGACTTGAGAATTCTTTCCCCCATAGACAGGATATTGCAAGCCTTCTCCAATTTGGATGGCACCTCATCCTTCAATATTGATTAAATTCTCCATCTCCTTGATTAGATCTTTGCTAACACGGGATCAGAATCCTTTCATCAGAGAGAGGAGAAACCTCTGAGTAATTAAATTGATACTTCATCAAACTATCCTCAAACCACAAGTAAGTTAAAGGATTTACCCATAATTTCAGTTCATTAGTTCCAAAGTATTAATCTACCATACCCATAAAGAACTGCTCTCTACCCTTAGGATTCTCCATCTCTATGTCACGCAGAGGGCCTCCTGGAAATCAAAGCGAAATACAATACTTTGCTTGGGTACACGGTACTAGTACTGGGAACAATTAAGTTAAAAAATAATACCAATCAACTAAATTCAAGAATTCTAACTAAGGGGTTCTTCCACTTTAAAGTAAAAATGACTATCATCATCTACCTAATCCTGCAGGGAGCCTAACCTTCATAATCAAGTTCCAATTACACGCGTTGATTAACCGATCAGTATACTCACCAAAGGAACTAACCGAAAAATGAATCTTAAATTTTCCAAACTCCATTTTATTCAAACAAGACGAAAGAGAAAATTTAACAAGAAATTTCCAAATTAAAAGCTGCAGGCAGCCATTACCTAACTCGAAAATCATAAGAAAACTAACTTAAAAACTAAGAATTAAACAAAATCTACTACAACTAAATAAAAAGAAAAATAAAAGGAAAATAATAGCGTAGAGTCTTCAACTACCCGTGGAGTCCTAATTATGGGCCGAAAGCACAAGGTTCTAATGGTTCATTATAGACTTTCATCGTTACACTTCAAGATTGCTGGATCCCCAAATTTTGCCCAAATTGGTAGCCCGGCCATGACATAGAAAGTTTATCGCGACAGAAGTCTTTTTGGATTCTTTAATGCCTTGCGCTTTCTCTATCGCAATCCTCGTTTTTCGAGTTTTTTTCGATTATGTCACAAGACTTCGATATAATGTCGCCAATTGAGTTTTTAATCTAGCAAGATGTTTTGCCTTGACAGAATGCGTCTTATGTCGCAACACAAAATTGTTGTAACTGTACTTCTTCATACACTATCGTTCTCTCTGAACCGTCGACATAATTTTTTTACGTGACAAGCCTTTTCTCTTCTCAAATTATTTCCACTTTGTCATGACAGAGTTTTCTATGTCGCAACAGGATTTCTTTGATTTCTTAACAATTTCTGTCGTGGCAGAATTTTCTTATGTCACTACATACTTTTCTTCTCTGGTCCTTGTATCTGGCTGAGCTGTTTATTGTGACATAGAAATCTTTGTTGCGACAAACTTACCTTGGCTAAACTCAATTCTCTTTCAATTTCTGTTGCAACCAAATTTTCTTTGTCACCATGGCTCTTGTATTGCTTTTCAACTTTTTGCCACGACAGAGAATTCACTTCCCTCATGTTTTGTTTGTCACGACAAAAATAATCTTTGTCGTGATTACCGCTCCCGTTGTTTTCATAGAACTCGAATCTATGTCGACAGATTTTTTCTTTGTCGCCGGCTGCACTTTTCTTCCTTGAGTCAAGTTGCATGTCGAAACTTTGTCGCAACATAAAAACACTTGTCTCAACTGACTTGTGTTATACTCATGCCATTTTTTTTTAGCAATAGAGCTATCTTTTGTCGCAATAGAGTTCATCTGTTAATCTTCAGCCTTTTATGTTGTGACAGAGGAAGGATTGTCATGACAAAGTTCCTTTGCCATTTGCCTTGATCATTGTCGTGATAAAGTTAAGGGTGTCGCGATAGTCTTCTTTATATTCTTTCTTTCAAAGAATGTCGCAATAAATGGAACTTTGTCTCAAATTAAAGATTCTATTTCCCATTTCTGAGTTCAAATTCGTATTCTGTCAAGGACATATAGTTGTTGGTTTGCGACATTGTTCTCCTCTGATTCACTTGAAAGTCCAGATCGACAAACAAAAACAATGTGGATAGAGAATGCCGTAATTGTACTTTTTTTCTTTTTCTCGCAGACTATCTCCTCTTCAAATAAACCCGCAAACACAAAGTTGGTGAATATTCCATAATTTGGCATAAAAATAGATCTGAAACTACTTAAAACATGCCAGAAAAATAGATTAAAAATAGAAGAGTTTAAGACTCATCAAATTCCCCTAAACTTAAAGTTTTTCTTCTCCCCAAGTAAAGAAAATAAAATTTTGTTTATCCTCAAACAATTTAGCTTTTATTTTTAAGAACATTTTTCTGTTTAAACTCCATTGGGCAGGAAACATAAGTAAGTTGTAAAATTATTTCTAGACATGTTTCCAATCTAGAATTAGGACGATTTTCAATTAAGTTCACTGAACCAACAAATAATTCATATGGTGTGAACAATTTAATCATTCAACCTTGATTTGTGAGTGTGAGTCGGTCTTCCATCTTTTTCCTTGGCAGATTAGTTAATCTTCTGGGATAATACTTAGTTAGCATACTTGTCTTTCATTGTTTTAAAGTCCCGTATGCTTGTTTGTCATATTAATCTCCACTAATGTAGTCATATCACCACATTCAAGATCAAATAGGTCTTTTAGGCTTGTAATGTGTGTTTCTAGGTAATCGTAGTAGATAATTTGGACACTTTAGGCCCACCTGACCCGCATTAACGCCAACTTACACTCTTGCCTCTCATCATGCATCCCTTTACTTTCTGATTTTTAAGTTGTTAACCTTCCCATCAGGTTTTGTGCATCTTTCTGCATACTCTCTACTTTGGTATTTCTCTTTTCATTTACTTCAATCAGAGTATGACTTCTCTTTCTTATCTAAGAAGCTTTTTCACTTTTCATCTGTTATCAAGGTTTGAATATGTGTTATTGTCTTTTAAGCTTTCTACCTCCCTTAACAAACTTTTGGGTCAAGAACTCCATACCAGTTTAGCATTAGGGTCTTAGGTGTTGAACACTTTAATAACTTAATGTTCAAGGGAGGAAGGCTACAAGCACGTTCATTCTTCCTCGATGTTTTCCTTTCACAATTTCTTTCTTTAATTCTCTTCATCTCTCTTTCATAAACATTCTTTCTTTTTTCAACCCTTTTCACCCCTTTCTCCATAACTCTAAATAATATTCCCCAAACTGTCCTTTCTATCATTGATTTATTTTGTCTTGTAACTGGGCAAATAAGGGTTCTCATCAGACTATAAGTTTGGGCCAAGGAATCAGCCTCTGACACTGCTAGCCGATGACATGATTGTCATAGCTCAGCAAGGAACTAGTGTGTGTATGTTATATATCATAAGGCTAGGCTTTGAAAGGCCCAAACTTCCAAGGATGGCCTAAATCATTTCGTTGGTGGTATTGCCTAGCATTTCGCTCGACTAATAACCAACAAGTTCTAGGACATCGAGAGACACGTGATGGATCCCAGAAGATGTCCCTAATCTTGGCATAATTTGTTTCAGAGTTATTGTTGACCATGTGCAAAGCTTATCAGGATTTTTATAACCAAACTGTTTACAAAAACATAATTATAGGTCTTATCTGTTCCATCAATTTATTAAAACCTTCCTTATTCTTAAAGTTCAACACATTTATTAATATCTTTACAACCTTTCATTTCAATTCATCTCATCCTACCCCAATGCATCTATTAGATTATTTGTTTGGTTTTGTGGATATGTTGTTGTGTTATTTAACAGTTAGAATGTTCATTTAGATCAACAATTCAGTTCAAAAAAATGTAACACAACAACAACTCAATTCCATCAACAATTCAATTTCACCAAAAAATTCACAGCTTATTTAGCAATTCCAACCAGAAATTTATTTCAATTATTCAACCAAGCCATTTACCACAAGTCAATTTCATATTAAACTCAAAGGAAAGGAATTTAAAAAGAAAAACAAACTAGAAATAATAAAAAATAAAAGGAATACCTAAGCTTGCAATAATTTCATTTTATCAATTTTTCAAGGATGGGATATTAGGCACATAAGAGGGAGGAGAGACAGGCTTATTGCGGTATGTCTTCATTTTTACTCCCTTGAAGCCTTTTCCTTTGGCTTCTTCCTTATCTTTAAATTATTCTTCTCAACCCTCCTTTTACTGCTTAGTTCTTTTTTCCACAGACTAGGGGTTTTATTTTGGGCTGGTGCTTTACAAGGTTCAGAAGGTCTTTATTCCTCTGGATTTAGGTTAGAGAATGGTATTGGTGGGTTTATTGCACCCTAAGGGACTGAGTAGGGCACACAGTCTGAAATTCTAATTTGAGGCAATGGCACCTTCTTTTTGTTTGAGACTGTCTTCATAGCCCAATCTAAAATCTTCGGGTGATTAAGTTTCACACTCCCGCCGCCTTTAGCTAATGATTCCGTATATCCTCAAGTATCGACTTACTCATAGGTCATTAGCAGAAACTTTGCTTGCAATGTGCCGACTATTCAACCAATTTGTCCCAATTCCGTGCATGCCTTACACAAGCATTCTATCCTCTTACATTTTTATTAACCCTGCCTCATGTTTTCCTGTTTCAGTCCAGAAATCCACTTCTCTATCCCTTATAACTACTCTCCATTTTGTATCCCCTTTTTCCAATTATGCTCTCCATTCCTCATCTCTTTGTTTCAATGCCTTCTCCAGATTCTAATCCCTCCTTCTGAGCTCTGAATCCATATATTCATCCCTAAGCTGAAGTTGGATTTTTAGCTGATTATCCCTCTCTTCCATCTTCTATTTCATAGATATCAACATCTTCATCAATTATGTGTTATTACACTAGTGCCCTGAACTTTCAGCTTGCTCCTGATGGATTTCTCTTAGGTTTGGAGATACATTTCAGGATGGGGCTTCGGCTTCCGAAATTTTGTTAGTTTTTAGGTGGATAGTCCCACTGTGGCCGCTCACAGATCTTTCATTCCCCCTTTCTTCTTCCACCTCTATTTCTTTCTCCTTTCCTCTATTTTTAAGACCTTTTGTCACTCTAGTCAAGGTCAGAGGGGATGCCCTAGGGTATGTTTCTTCTTTTCCCCATTCTTCCTTTACTCCCCTAAGAAGGCAAAGGCTAGTGATTGTAGCTAGGTATGGAATCAAGCCCCTACATTTGCTTCTAGAGTAGCTCAAGATAGAATTCTCAATTATCTTCCCCACATTGATTTTGCAACCCTCTCAATATGCATAAGAGATTGTTTCAAGATTTTTATCGGCCGAGGTGCTCATGGCAAAAGGATCGAGCCATTAAAATGTTTCCATACTCTAGCCTCTTCAAGCAAATCACCCAGCATTAGATTCATAAAGGGTTTTCATTCCCCTTCCATTTTCCTTTTCCTACCGCTGGCCAACAATCCATTTATCTTTTCCCTTTTCCTTTTCCCTTCCATTTCCCTTCCATTTCCTCCACCATCTCTCTCGTAATTTGTATCTTAGTAGTCTTGAATTTTTGAGCCATCTTTCTTTGCCTTCAGATTGAACAATCCATTTATCTTTTCCTTGCTGGAATTTATTCATTTTTCTCTGACGTATACCTTCTTTCCTTTCTCTTCCACCATATTAGCAAAAAAAATATTTAACCCATGCAGATGTTCTTCAGAGCTTTCAGGCTCTTCAAGGATTTGTCCTCTCTTCTCAAGCATTTCAAAGAAATGGGAGATGAGTCTTTTGAATCCTCTTTCAACTATGAAACCTCTGTCCTTTAGACTTTTCTCCATTAAAGCAAATGCTTTGTCTGAGATCAAGATTCTTGCTCTTTCATTCCTCTGCTCTACTTCATCTTCTTCAGCTCCCCTCTTACTTTTTCTTGATTCTTTATCTAGTGGCTCAGGCTCTCCTATAGCCTCAGCTCTTTCTTCCTCTTGCATTTCCCTTGACTGAGTTTCTTGATCAGTCTCTTCCTCTACTTCTATGTATGCTTCCATCATCTCGCTTAGGTTCAGAATGAGGTGCGAGGCCCAAACATCAATGATGTGGTTTTCGGAACCTGTGGTTTTGTAGCTGCAAGATGAGAGCTGATGGAAGGAAGCCGAGGTTAACAGGTTTATGAGAAAGGTGGCCTTTCAGTTTTCAAAAATTCTTTATTTATAAGCTATCTGTTTTGTTATGCCTTCATTAAATGTCATGACAACAACTGACCTAGGGTTTGTTCCATTTTTAATACTATGTCGCAACACACAGAAATAATTGTCTCGACAAAGTTTTGCAATCAATTGAAACTGTCACCTTTAAGGTCGCGATACTGTATGTCGTTACGGCATCTTCCGATGCTCTTGAACTGATGCTGACAGACCCAACCCTGACATCTCCTGATTTCCCGTGGTCCCGCCTAGTGTCCCACTGTATAACTCTAGGAAGATAATGTGGACCCCACCTTAAGGAAGGGAGTAACACCATGTATTAATTTAATACCCACCTATACATATATATGCTAAAACCCGCAACAATTATAAATGAGGTCCTTCAGAAAGTTCCATACCGAATATCGAAAGGTTTCTAAGAAAGATTGTGGATTTGTGGGTACAAGTAGAAATGAATAAGTCCAATACAACAAACACAAAATAGATAAATGCGATAGAGTAATACAAATTAAGTGAGAGAGTTTCATGTCAAATCTGGGCGAATAGGCCCTACGAACCCGGTCTCACCTGTGGAACATATTTAAAACAATAATGTGAGATAATAACCAGTTGAGTGGCATAGTTTATATGAAAATAAATACTTTTATATTTTCAATGGTTCTCCTCTCAAACCTTCCGATCACTCTTTGTAAAGTTCCCCGTTTAGAAACATTTCACAAACCTAACTTTACTCAGTCCAACATATGCAGATCATGCTCAACAAATTAGCCAATTCAATGTTAAGAAAAAACATAACTGAATAAGACACAACATAAAGCCAAGCACAAAACATGATAGTCACTATGATAAAATAACCATGAAATGCACCAAAACCATGAGCTAAAACAGTTATACCAACATTTGAACATCAACAACGCCCATACCACATAAAACCAATCGCCAGACCGCACTACGTACTCATCCTAAACCGTCTTCGTAAAACAGACTCACGTCGCGGCAACCCCAATTATCAAACCGTCGTCAAACCGACCTCACGGCCACCGTGGCAAAACCCGTGAACACTTAAACCGTCGGGTCAAACCGACCATTACCATGGCAAACCTATAATACCAAACCGTCGGGTTAAACCGACCTCACGCCATCGCGGCAAAACCTAAAATACCAAACCATTTAATCAAACCCACCCTACGGCAATGTGGTACTAATAAAACCGTCAGTCAAACCGACCTCACGACAACGGAATTAATAGAACCGGGCTGGGTCTAACCGACCACGGCAACGCGCAACTAATAAACCGTTCCCATTCTCACATTACCTTTCCAACAATACCGTGACGTAGTCATCCACAAATTCGTGATCCACTTTTACAACAGTTTTTCAAGATAGTTTACAACCTCAATCCATGTACCCAAAGATTCAAACACCACCGACCATCCACTAATAGAAACTTCAAATAGTTAAAAATTGCTGGACAAAATTCTGGCTTACGAATGGATAACTTTGTTTGCGAGATGAAACCTAAAACTCATGTTTGAATGCAAACCAAATCCATCTCGATCAAAACAAGATATATGTAAAGTATTAAATCATAATAGATATATCGACATAATATCCCAAATCATTAGTACATATAAACCACTCACGTACTATAGACGCTCGTCCCGTCTCGTTGCGATCATCTCCTACTTGCGTGGAGTGCCCCGTAATATAGATAAACTCGCTTAGCTCTAATAACCGAACTAACAACCCGAGGATGCCCCAAGGCCTTAGAATAACCGTTAACTATGATGGGGCTCATCCAAATTGACTCCGGCTTAACCACCACAAAGGTGCCCTATGTGCCCGACATACCTAAAATTGGGGCTTTTCACCTGGGAGCTAATTTCTCAAAATTGAACAGTCTAATAATTCCTAAAAACATCCACTTCACTGTTAATACAACTTCAATTTTGCCAAATTTGACCAATCGGCACTCTGTTATTTCAGTCCCGACTCGGTAATTACCCGAACAACCTAAAAATGGAAAATCCCAACCAAACGATGTCCAAAATTACAAACCACATATCAATGGAAAGCTCCAAGCAGACTCCAGAACTCACGGTACTCATTACTCATTCCAACAATGGTGGCCTAAAACTCTGATTCAACCTTCCTACTGATTTTGCTATCAGGGAATCTCCAAACGATGAGGAATTCAAAAGGACCACTTTAAATGAGTCTGTGGGGTCCAAAAATGGTGGAAAGGAGTTTGGGTGGCCGAATGGCTCTGAATGGCCTAAAAAGTCAAGAACAAATCGGTGATCACTTCAAGCACGCCGCAGCGCTTTCTTCACGTACCGGACCGGCGCTGGCCCATACGGCCGGGCCTTGAAATGAATGCACGGGACTGTGTCCGGAGGTTGCGCACTCCCCGTCCGCGCCGCGGTAGCTTTGTGGTAGCCTGCGGTGCCTCGTCTGAACCGATCTCTCACTCGCTCCTCCAACGAAAGCAAAGGTCCAACCTTGCTCCTTATTGGGGAGAGCTTTTTCCTAGGGTTTTTGGAGCTCAAAAAGTGTCTTGGGGGCTAGGGTTTTATTTACATCCCAAACTATGTTTACATGTGGTCTAGGGTCGCCGTAAAAATTCTTACATAACCTGACACTGGTAAAGTGCTACTATTGAACTTCTAATAGCCGTAACTTTTTATCCAAGTCGGATTGTGACGTTCCGCCCGTCTATGAACTCGTATCGACGAGGCCTACAAAATGGTGCCTTAGGTAACCTAAAACTATTCCTCCTCGAAAAAGTCAAACTTGGTCAACTTGGTCAACCTTGGTCAACTTGGTCAAACTTGGTCAAAACTCGTATTATTCGCACGGTTGTTACAACCTACTTCTTTAAAGAAAATTTCATCTACGAAATTGCATTCCAGGCTTGGAAGAGATGAGGATACTGGCTCCCGCATTTGGTCTTCCCCGTCCCAAGTCATTCGACTAGGTGAAGTTCCTCCAAAGGACCTTCACTAAGGATATTGTCTCGATGCGTAAGCTCCTCTTTTCTACCCAGACCGTGACCGGTCACTCATGTGGGATAAGTCATCCCCTAGCTCAATCTCCGGTGTGTCTCCAACACATGTGAGGGACCAAATATACTTGCGTAGGCATGGAGATGTGGAACACATTATGGACTCGAAAAAGTTGCTCCGGCAAGTCTAATCTATAAGCCACTGGACTCCACCTCCAACAATCCTCAAAGTGTCCAATGTACGAGGACTTAATTTCGCTTCCAAAAAACGCACTCACGCCCTTCTTCCAAGGAGAGAGTTTTAAGAATACCGATCTCACCCCGGGAAACTCAAGATCCTTTTAGAATATCCACATAACCCTAAATATCATCAAAAACGTATGCTCAACCACCAACAAGCTAAGGTCAGTATAAAATCTTTCCATACTCAAAACCCTATAGTCTAATCCTTCAATGTCATGCAGCCTGGCCCTACCTACATCTATGGAGGGTGTTCACTGGGGATGAGTCTGACAAACAAGAGGTAAATCCCCAACAAGCCATGTTCATAAAAACATTTCAATTTTGCCATAATTCAAGATATCTCAAACATGAGATTTGATGATAATAGGTCGATGATGGAAACAGATGAGCGGTCACTACCACCATCACAACCCCTCATCGTTGACTCTTGTGCTTTCACCTACACCAGACAATCATCCCAGAGCAACCGATTAAATTGTCGGGACTTACCACTAAGGGATATGCCCACATCCCGGTGATATCCGTGACCTTTCCGACTAAGGCAACCCGTGAATTAGTCATCATTCCGTGTCCACTGCTGCTAAGTTCCTGACCTCACACGCTCAAAGCACGGAATGGTGCACTCCCACAACATCAAACCACAGCATAAGCAGGAGAAGGCTATAAGATCCCCTACTTTCCTTAGATTCAAATGTCCGCAAGTCTCCCAAGGAAGTCAAAACCCGAGGCTACTCCAAGGGTCTGCAAATAACAAGTCATAAGATTCCTTAGCCTCTCACAATCCGTGTCACATGAAAATTACTCAAGTGGTCTATTACTTTATCACCACTGCCTCACATATATCCTTATACCTTCCAACATAAACCTTGATCCCCAAGTGCACTCTCTTACACTTACTAGGACTGTTCAACACTCATTATTGGGGTTACACAAACAACGCATTCAACATAAATCACCTCTCAGGATTCTATTCCATATTACCTATTTGAAGATAAAGTGCTAAGGGTTCTTTTCCAACTCGATCACCCACTTTGAGCAAAATGATCAAGTTATGGCAAAACATTAACATCACATAATGAAAATCCAAACACAAAATGCAAGAATTTATGATTTTCCTAATTCTTTCCATAAGTTTCAACCAAATCAATCCCAATACTCAAACACACATCAGCTTGCTCTATTCAACCCGAAACATCTTCCAAAACACATTTTAAATAAGAATCTAGGCTACCAACTCATCACTAACCAATCTAAGGTTAGATAAAACTTAACTTCCAAAAAAGAGAGTAATCCATGAATCGATCCTCTATACAACTCTCAAATCCTTACACAATAATCAAGGATTAGGGTCTTACCTCCCCATATCCTTCAAATCTGTGTTAGGAGAAATTCCCCAACCAAACCCTTAAAAGAACCATTTGCGCAAGAATCAAACCAAATCTTACTTTTTCAAGCTCAATCTCCTTTCCTAGTCAAAACAAATGAAGTGGGTCCTGCTATTTGATGAACCCTTCTATGAATCCTCATTGTAATAATTCCGCTCATCCTAACCTCGCACTCTGTCATCGAGCTGCTGCTCCTAATTTGGTAACCTGCTTTTCTACTTTCTCGAGGATCCACATGAATGCCATCAGCGTAAAACTACATGTCGAGAACCCCACCTCGCCCAACAAAAATTTCCTATTTGGTTTAACTCTAAGATAACCTGTATTGCCTTGTGTTCCAACACTGTAAAAACCCAAATGTCTCTCAGTGTTCCAACTCGCTCTAGTACACCGGAGACGCCGATGAAGACAATGACAATCCGATCTAAGGATGGACGGAAGACCCGATTCATTAAATCTAAGCGAAAGCTATCGGGCACAATGAGCCGAAAGACACTACTAGAAACTCATAAACGCCCATAAGGTCTCGCCTTGAACCCGTCTCGAATGTCCACCTCAATCCCAATTGAGGCACCGACCAAGCCAACCCTGCAGCATCACCTCGCACCCCCGGGAGTCGATCAACAGGTCATCAACTGAGGCAAGGATACGGGTTGGCAAATGGTGACCTTTTATTCAACCGTCTCCGTAGTCTCACACAACCCCAAGTGCCATCGTGAATAGCTGAACTATATTCCAAGAATAAATGAAACAAATTCAATTCCAAGGATAAGGGGAAGGTATACAAACATCGGGATTTAGTCAGTATTAAAGAATGTGGCCAACCCCAAGGAATTTAGAACCAGAGCCTCGATACTGCTTCGATTAAGACTAATTCGATACCCTCCCTGATTTCCCTGGTGGTCCCGCCTAGTAGTCCCAATCGTATAACCCTGTGTGGAAGATACTAGTGGGACCCCACCTTAAGGAAGGGTAAATTCATGTATTAATTTAATACCCAATTATACATATATATAAAAACCCGCAACAATTATAAATGAGGTCTCGTAAAAGTTCCATACGAATATCAAAGCGTTCTAAGAGTATTGTGGATTTAGGGGTACAAGTAGAAATGAATAAGTCCACAAACATGTTAGATAAATGCTGATAGAGTACATGCTCAAGTGGAGAGAGCTGTCAACTGGCGCGACAGCCCCACGAATCGTCTGACCTAGGGAACATATTTAAAAACAACAATGTGAGATAATAAATCTCAAGTGAGGGTATAGTTTATAAGGAAAATAACATTTTTATATTTCAATGGTTCTCTCTCAAAACCTTCCGATAACTTCTTTTAGAAAGTTCCCCTCGTTTAGAAACATTACAAAACCTAACTTTTTACCTTCGAGTCCAACATATGCGTATCGCTCAACAAAATTAGCCGACCCAATGTTAAGAAAAACATAATCTAAACCTGTGACACAACATAAAGCCAAGCACAAACATGTATAGTCATCATGCGATAAAATAACCATGAAATGCACCAAAACCATGAGTATTGGGGTAGTTATACCACATTTAGAAAATCAACAACGCCCATACCATAAACCAACGCTGTACCGTACTCATGTACTCATCCTAAAACCGTCGGTAAACAGACCTCACGTCACCGTGGCAAACCCAAAATACCAAACCGCCGGGTCAAAATGCACCTCACGCCACCGTGGGTAACCTAAAATACCAAACCGCTTCGGGTCAACCGACTCACGCCACCGTGGCAACCCAAATACCAAAACCGCCGGGGGAATCAAACCGACCTCACCAAGAATGTGGCACCAATAAATCGTCGGGGTCAAACCGACCTCACGACAACATGGCAACCAATAAACCGTCAGGGTCAAACCGACCTCACGGCAACGTGGCAACTAATAAACCGTTCCCATTCTCACATGTACCTTTCCAACAATATCGTATCAGGGTCAGTCCACAAAATCTCAAGATCCACCCCTTTTTCTTTTACAATAGTTTTTCAAGATAGTTTACAACCTCAATCCATGTACCCAAAATATCCAAACACCACCGACTCATCCACGAACACAAAGAAAAACTTTCAAATAGTTAAAATGTTGGACAAATTCATGAAATGATAACTTGTTTTATATGAAACCGAAAATCATGTTTGAATGCAACCAACCATCTGATCAAAACAGTATATATGTAAAGTATTAAATCATAATAGATATATCGACATAATATCCCAAATCATTTAAAAGCATATAAACCACTCACGTAATTATGACGCTCACCCAAGCTCCCCTCGCAGATCGCCTCCCTGGGCCATGGAGTGCTCAGAAGAGTGATGAACTCGCCAGCCTAATAACTCCAACCAACAATCGAGGATGCCCCAAGGCCTTAGAATAACTGTTAGAACTATGATACCATCCCAAATCGACTTCGACTGTGTCCACTACACAAATATGTCCCATAGTTCGATACCTAAATTGGGGTTTTTCACCTGGAGCTAATTTTCGAAATTGAACCGTCCAATAATTCCTAAAAACATCCACTTCACTAATACAACTTCAATTTTTCCAAATTTGACCAATCTACATTCTTATTTCACCCGACTTCCTGCAATTACCCGAAACAACCCCAAAATGGAAACCTAACCAAACGATGTCCAAAATTTACAAACCATATCAATGGAAAGCCCAAGAGACCAGGAACTCATTGGTACCATTACCTTGGTCCAACGCCAGGTGGCCTAAAACTCGACTCCAACCTTCACGATTTTGTTTTCAAGAACTTCCAAACGGTGAGGAATCTGCAAAAGCGGACCACGGAAATGAGTTCAGGAGGTCCAAAATGGTGGAAAGGGAGCGGCTGGGTGGCCGAAAATGGCCGGAATGGCCGGAATGTCAAAAGTCAAGAACAATCGGCATCACAATGGCCGCCGTCGTCACGCCTCGATCCGCGCTGGTCCGACGGCGGTTGGTCAGGAAATTTGGTCGGCGTGGACTGGTCCTGGAGGTTGGCGCACCTGCCTGAGTCGGTAGCTTTGTGGTGGCCTGGTGCCTCGCTCAGTCCGATCTCTCACGGCTCCAATGAGTTAAAGGTCCAACTCTGCTCCCTGCTTCGAGGAGCTTTCTTCCCAGGTTTTTGGAGCTCAAAAGTGTCTTGGGGGCTAGGGTTTTATTTGGCATCCCAAACTATGTTTAAATAGGGTCTAGGGTCGCTTTCAGTAAAAAATTTCAGATGTAACTTGACACCGGTAAAGTTCCCATCATGGAACTTCTAATAGCCGTAACTTTTTATCCGTAAGTCGGATTGTGACGTTCCGCCCGTCTATGAACTCGTATCGACGAGGCCTACGAAATGGTGCCTTAGTTAACCTAAAACTATTCCTCCTCGAAAAAGTCAAACTTGGTCAACTTGGTCAACCTTGGTCAACTTGGTCAAACTTGGTCAAAACTCGTATTATTTGGTACGGGTTGTTACATATGTCGTGACAATGAAAAAAAATTTCGCGACATAAACTTTCCTTTTCAAATTGAGTCTGTGCCAGATTGCGGTCGCGAACATAGAAAAATTTACGTTTTTAAGTAAACCTATGTCATGGATTCAAAATATTGTTTGACAATGTTTTTCTCTTCTAGAAACATAGGTCACTTACAACTCTGTCGCAACAGAAAGAAATAATGTTGTGACACAGAGAAAGGTTGTCGCAACATTGAACTAAAATTGTCCAAAATTGCATCATTCCTGGTTTTCACTCAAGACACATTCAAAGCAAGGTGTATTCACCCATACCCATCAGAACATACTTGTGAAAACTCATTTAATCATCAAAGAACCTCAATCCAAGTATGAACAACAACATTTCATTTCTTTACTCAATATAATTCTCCAAGAGGATATTCAGAAGAAAAAAAAAATTTAAACCAACAAACCTACTATTCATTTTCTGCTTTAAAATAAAATTACATTCCCTCAAACTTCAATTATGCATTATCATTAAAAACAAATTGAGGGAAATAAAAATACTCCCCCTTGTAGCTATTTTCTGCATATTTTAGTTTAAGACAGTGTGCTTCTTAATAAAATTCATCTTTAATATAACTTCATTGTCCTGAAAAATAGACAACAAAAAAAAAAAAAAAATTTCTAATAAAATTAAAACTGCAACATCAAACACACAAAATTTAACAACATTAAACTTCCGCTTAGGTTACCTCCGAAGAAGCTGCTCAGTTTAATGTCTTTAGCTAGACATTGGTGCAAAATGTCTTCATTTCAGCAAAACTCTTTTCCTTCTTCAAAATATGGTTCTCAACTACATTTAAATTTCCCCCAATTCACTCCTCCTCTTCTGAATCAGAGCCATTTAATCATTTGGATTCTTCCTTGTGTCACTTGGGAATGCATCCTTGGGCTGATTCTATAAGGCTAGGGTCAACTCCATTCACCTAGTCTCCGCATTCTTCAAAGAGGCGTTAGACAATTGAAACACAATTGTGTTTCGTACGTGGGAATGTTGCTAAATCGTATCACTTCTACTTATGCATGTTCAACACCCTCTTATTTTCTCCCAGGAAAGCAAGCATCTAGTTCTCAAAGGAATTAGATCTCCTTTGCCACTGATTTTCTGCTTTATGTCCTACTAGCTACTACTGTTGTTGCTGTTGGAACCTTGAGGAGGCATGATATTGCTACAAATTCTTTCTCAGTCTGACCACAGGTTCTCCTCCCATATGAGAAGTTCTCATGGTTCCCGAAAGGCTGGTGTGGTAGTCGGAAAGAAAGTAAGCTGAGGTCGGGGTCAGTGTAGCTTCTATCAAGTATCGAGGTATTATGCTCCTCAACTCGTAGGACCTCATGGCTTGATCCCTTTTCAGCACTCTTTCTTCTTTCTTCTTCATCTACTGTCTGTACTTCAAGTGCAGTATGCATTCTTCTCTTATCAAGCCCCAAATCTTGTCTATCAATGCATCCACTCTCGCCTAATGGCACTATAAGATTAAGCTCATTACACAACCTCTTTAGTCTACTATCGCTCCCGGCTTTCAGATGCAGCTTAGCTACATTCGCAAGGTTCAATCGCCGCTCGCCTCCTCCTCGCACTTCTTCTTTTGAAAGCCCCACAGCAGGCTATATCAATTATGCCCTTTGAGGCAAAATTCATAGAATGGTAGAATATATCCACCTAAGTTGTCATATCTATTCCATGCATAGGACATCTTTTAAGTAGTCTCTTAAATCTCTCCCATGCGTTGTTGTTGACTGATTTTTTGTATAGACCAAACTGTGCAAATAAAGTTATGACTCTACTACCAAAGACTAAATAACGTCTCTGGCAACGGCGCCAAAAACTTGTTCGGCCAAAATGTGATATAGATAGACCAGTGAACAAACAAGATTATATATAAACAAATTTATGGAACTGCTACCAAGGGCTATTATCTAATCCCTAGCAACGGCACCAAAAACTTGTTAAGATTGAAATGTGATGAAAATATATGTTTGTCCCCTTTTTTGTAAACTGGATTCATTAAAGATTTTGATTGGTCTTAATCACTACAAGTGCACAAATCGTACAAGTAATAAAAGTGAATTTTCATTCAGTCCAGATATCGTTCCCACGGGGATTGAGGATGAATCATAAAATCAACTACCCCAACTACTCAAGATCCTTACTATTTGAACTCCAATATTGGGCATGATTGAAAAAACGACAAAATAATAATACTAAAGTAAATTCACTAGTGTACATAAAATATTGATAAGAATAGAGTTGAGAGTTCACTGAGTGAGAAAACACTAGAACATAGATCAATGAATAATTGTCAATTTTTGCATCATTTTGAATCTTAACTAAGCCATAAGTTGGAAAACTGAATTTGTCAAAGATGTATTGTGGTATAGTTTGGATTTCTCCCCTCAACCATACCTTTCACTAATTAGATATTCATGTTCATTTCTGACTCATGAATCTAATCAACTACTTGTAAGATATAATCCTCTTTCTAAAGATTTGAGTATTTTTTCTTTTCAATACTTCATACCCAGATCTTAGGACTGGAGAATTCTTGTCCCCATAGACAGGATATTTCAAGCCTTCTCCAATTTAGATGGTACCTCATCCTTCAATACAAATGAAATTCTCCATTTCTTTGATTAGATCCTTGCTAACACAGGATCAGAATCCTTTCATCAGAGAGAGGAGCAACCTCTGAGTGATTAAACTGATATTTCGCCAAACTATCCTCAAACCATGAGTAAGTTAGTGATTTATCTGAGTAATCTTTCAGAGTTCATTAGTTCCAAAGTATTAGTCTACCATACACACAAATAATTGTTCTTTACCCTTAGGATTCTCCATCTCTGTGTCACGCAGAGGGCCTCTTGAAAATTAGAGCAAGATACAATACTTTGCTTGGGTACACGGTACTAGTACTGGGAACAATTAAGTTCAGAAATAATACCAATCAAATAAATTCAAGAATTCTAACTAAGGCGTTCTTCCACTTTGTGCAGAAAAATGACTATTATCATCGTCGACCCCATTCCCGCAGGGAGCTCAACCTTCAAAACCGGTTCACTGCATCGCTGACTAACTAATCGTATACCACCAAAAGTAAACAAACCAAAATAAATGAAATCCATAAATTTTCCAAACTCCATTTTATTCAAAACAGTAATAAATAGAAAATTTAACAAGAAATTCTAGCTTGAAGTTGCACAACAGTTCATTTCTCAACTCCGAAAAATCAGAAGAAAACTAACTAAAAACTACGCTCAAACTAAATCTACTAAAACGGAAATATAAGAAAAATAAAAATATACAAGAGTCTTCAACTACCCAGGAGTCCTAGAATTGAGAAGCTGCTCACAGTGCCCTAGATGCCTATTTATAGACTTTCCAATGTTGGGCCGCACTTCAATAATTGTGTTGTGGATCCCTAAAATTCTGGCCCAAATTGGATGCTCTGTCACGACATAAAAACATTCTATCGCAATAGAGTTTTCAATCTTTGTCGCGGCCTCTCGCTGTAGAGTATACGCTTTTCACAGAATTTGTTCTTTGAGCTTTTTTCTAGATTCTCACATGTATTAAACTTTGATAATGTCGCGACAGAGTTTTGATCCAGAAGTCTTGTTCTTGTCTCAACAGGAATGTCTTGTGTCGCGACACAGAAATTTGTTGCACCCAACTCTTTATACACTTATGCCTCTGGAAACTGTCGCGACATAATTTTCTTTGTCCCGACAAGCATTTTTCTTTTCAGCTTGAAAACTCTGTCGCAACAGAGTTTTCTTTTGTCGCGACATACTTTTCTTCTCTAGTCCTTGTTGCTAGCTGAGTTGTTTGTTGAGACATTGAAGACTTTGGTTACTTCACACACTTGACTGCGCTAATCTCGCCTCTTTTTATTCTTGTCAATGCATGTATTTTCTTTGTCGCGCGATAGAGACTCGCTTTCACTCTTAATTATGTTGCAAAATTTTCTTGTCACCGCTTCAGGTCGCTTTTCAACTTCTCGTCGCTGATGTGTATAAATTCAACTCCCCTTATGTTTTATTTGTCACGACAAAAAATAATTTTTGTCATGAATGTAGATTTTGTTGCTCTTGTTATGAATCGAATGTGCCATGTCATGATGATTTTCTTTGTTGGGCGGCTGCATCTTTCTCTCCTTTGAACTCGGTTCCATGTTGAAAACTTTGTCACAACAATAAAAACACTTGTCTCAACTTACTTGTGTTATATTTTTTCCATTTTCTATCGTGACCGAGTTGTCTTTGTCGCGACAGAGTTCATCTACTAATCTTCAGCCTTTTATGTTGCGATAAAGGAAAGATTGTCGTGACAAGGTTCCTTTGCCATTTTCCTTTTATCATTGTCGCGACAGAGTTAAGAGTGTCGTGACAGTCTTCTTTACATTCTTCTTCAACAATGTCGCTACAGAAGAACTCTTTGTCGCGACAGAGATTCTATTTCTGCCTTGAGTTCAGCCTGGACTTTGTTGCGACATACGGCTGCTGGCTGCGACATAGTTCTTCTGGTTTGCTTGAAATTTTATCGCGATAGATAAAAACTATGTCGCGATAGAGACTACTGCAATTGCCACTTTTTTGCTTCTTTTCTGCTAGAATTATCTCATTTTTCAATTAAAACCTGTAAAACACAAAGTTGGTGAATATTCCATAACTTGGCATAAAAATAGATCTAAAACTGCTAAAAAAAGGCCAGAAAAATGGATTAAAAATATATGCGTTTAAGACTCATCAAATTCCCCCAAACTTAAAGTTTTGCTTGTCCCCAAGCAAAGAAAAGAAAATTTTGTTTGTCCTCAAACAATTTAGCTTTTATTTTTAAGGACATTTTTCTGTTTAAACCTAAATTGGGTAAGGAACATATGTCAGTTATAAAATTATTTCTAAACATGTTCCCCATCTAGAATCAAGAAGATTTTCAATTAAGTTCACTAGATGTACTAAATATTTCATAATTTCTTTGCAAAAACAATTTAATCATTCAAACCCTCGATTTAGAGTGTGTGCCGGTTCCTCTATCTTTTCCTTGCGCATTAGTTAATCTTCTGGTCCACTACTCAGTTAGCATATTTCTCTTTCATTTTTAAAGTCTCATATGCTTGTTTGTCATATTAATCTCCACTAAAGTAGGCATAACACCACCTTCAAGAACAAATAAGTCTTTTAGGCTTGTAATGTGTTGCTTGGGTAATTAGGTAGAAAATTTGACCCAGATTTCACTGACAACTTACACTCTTGCCTTCATCATGCATCCTTGATTTCTCTTGATTTTAAGTTGTTAACCTTCCCATCAGGTTTTGTGCATCTTTCTGCATACTCTCTACTTAGTATTTCTCTTTTCATTTACTTCAATCAGAGTATGATTTTTCTTCCTTATTTTAGAAGTTTTTTCACTTTTCATATGTTATCAAGGTTTTTGGAATTGTGTAATGTTTTGTCTTTTTAAGCTTTCTACCTCCCTTAACGAACTTTGGCCCAGTAACTCCCATACTAGTGGGCATTAGGCTAGGTGTCAACACCCTAAGGACTTAATTTGCTCAGCTGGTGAAGGCCAAGACCAAACTCATTCTTCCTTGATGTTTTCCTTTTCACAGCTTCTTTCTTAATTCTCTTCATCTTTTCTTATCTCAATGAATTTTTCTTTCTCAACCCTTTTATCCTTCTCCATAGCTCTAAATATTATTCCCCGTCATTTTATGTCATTGATGTATTTTGTCTTTTAATCTGGGCAAATAAGGGTTCTTTACTGTAGGATTATGCTTAAGGAAGGAATTGGATTTCTCATTTGTTGGTTGATGATGAGATTGGCTATAGGCTCAAATAATGAACTAGTGTGTATGCTTATGCATATCACAAAGGTAGGCATTGAAAGGCTCAGACTTCCAAGGATGGCCTAAATCATTTCCTCTTAGTGGCATTGCCTAGCATTTCGCCTTAACTAAAAATCCAACAAGTTCTAGGACATTAGAGAGATTGCTGTGATGGATCCCAGAAGATGTCCCTAATCTTGGCACAAGTTGTTTCAGAGCTATTGTTGACCATGTGCAAAGCTTAACAGGGTTTTTATAACCAAAGTTTTTACAAAAACAAAATTATAGGTCTTATATGTTCCATCAATTTATTAAACCTTCCTTATTCTTGAAGTTCAACACATTTATTAATATCTTTACAACTTTCCCTTTCAATTCATCTCATCCTACCCCAATGCATCTATCAGATTATTTGTTTGGTTTTGTGGATATGTTGTTGTGTTATTTAATAGTTAGAATGTTCATTTAGATCAACAATTCAGTTCAGAAAAATGTAACATAACAACAACTCAATTCATCAACAATTTAGCTTCACCAAACAATTCACAGCTTATTTAGCAATTCCAACCAGGAAATTGGTCTCTCATTTATTCAACTAAGCTAATTACCACAAGTCAACAATTTCAAATTATTAAACTCAAAGGAAAGAAAATAAAAACAAAACAAACAAGATATGAAAAAAAAAAAAAAGTGAACACCAAGCTTGCAAAGAATTTTCTATTTTATTGAATTTTTCAAGGATGGGATATTGGATACAGAAATGGGGGAATAGATGTAAGAGAAGACAATGTTCATTTTTTAATCCTTGAAGCCTTTTCCTTGGCTGCTTCCATTCTTAAATATTCTTCAACCTCCTCTACTGAGGTTAGTTCTATTCTTTTTGTTGCACTAGGGGTTTTATTTTGGGCTGGTGCTTTACAAGGTTCAAAAGGTCTTTCTTCCTCTGGATTTAGGTTAGAGAATGGTATTGGTGGGTTTGTTACACCTTGAGGGACTACTGTATAAGGCACACTGTCTGAAATTCTGATTTGTGGCAGTGGCACTTTCTTCTTATTTGAGACTGTCTTCATAGCCCAATCCAAAATCTTCGCATTGCTTTCTGTCAATTCTCGCTGCCTTTTAGCTAATGATTCCAGGTGTGTCCTATTGTTGACTTGCTCATAGGTCATTAGGCGGAAACTTTGCTTGCAATGTGCCAGACTATTCAACCAAATCTTGTCCCTTTATTCCAGGCATGCCTTTAAGGCGTTGTCTCTATCCTCCAACATTTTATCGCCCCCGTTTCATAAGCTTCTTCTTGCTTCAGTCCAAAAGCCACTTCTATCCCTTATTACTGCTTCTCCATTCTCAGACCTTCTCCAACTCGCTCCATTCTTCATCTCTTTGTTTCAATGCATCCTCCAGATTCTGATATCTACTTCCGAGCTCTGCATCCATATATTCATCCTTGAGCTGAAGTTGGATTTTTAGCTGATTATCCATGTCTCTCATCTTTTGTTTCATAGATATCAGCATCTCCATCAATTTTGTGTTATTACATTGGTGCCCTAAACTTTCAGCTTATTCCTGATAGGTTTCTCTTATGTCTGGAGATACATTCCAGATGGGGGCTTTGGCTTCCTGAAATTCTTGCTGCCTTTGGGGTGGACTTTCCCACTAAGCTGGCTCATTATATCTTTCCTTCCCCTTTCTTCTTCCACCTCTATTTCTTTCTCCTTTCCTCTATTTTTAGGACCTTTTTTCACCCAAACAAGGTCGTGATGCCCTAGGTATGTTTTACTTTCCCATTCTTTCTAATTCCCCCAAGAAGGCAAAGGCTGGTGATTGTAGTTAGGTGTAGAATCAAGCCCCTGCATTTGCTTCTAGAGTAGCTCAGGATGGAATTCTCAATTATCTTCCCCACATTAATTTTGTACCCCTTTAGCAATGCATAGAGGAGGATTGCCTGCTCTTCTTACTATGTCGAGGTGTTTGATATAAAGAACCGGAAGCATTAAAATAAAACCATACCTTAGCCTCTTCTAAATCACCTCTGGAAATGGATTCGTAAAGGGTTTTCTTGTTGCCTTCCTTCCTACTGCTAGTAGGTTCACTATTTTCTCGGTACTCCTGCCCCTTTTATCTCAAATTCTCGAGCCATCTTTCTCGCACCTCCCGCATTGAACAATCCATTTATCTTGTCCTTGCTGAAGTCTATCCATCTTCCCCTAACATACACCTTCTTTCCTTCCTCTTCCAGCATGTTCGCAAAAAATTCTTTAACCAATGCAGCACAGTCAGGTGCTTGTGCTCGCCAAGTGATTGTCATCCTCTCTTCTTAAGCATTTCAGAGAAATGGGAGATTAACTTTTTGAATCCTCTTTCAACTATGAAACCTTTGTCCTTTAGATTCTTCTCCATTAAAGAAAATGCTTTGTCTGAGATTAAGATCCTTACGCTTTCATCCCTCTTCTCTGTTTCAGCTGCTTCGACTCCCCTCTTCCTTTTTCTTGATTCTTCCACTAGTGCCCCAAGCTCTTCTCTAGATTCAGCTCTTTCTTCCTCTTGCATTTCCCTTGACTAAGTTTCTTGAACAGTCTCTTCCTTTACTTCTATGTATGCTTCCATCATCTCGCTCAGGTTCAGAATAAGGTGTGACGGCTCATACATGATCAAGATAGGGTTTTGGAACTCTAAGGTTTTAGAAGGTAAGATGAGAGACATTTGCTGAAGGAAGCTAAGAGGGTTGATGGTTTATGAGAAAGGTGGCCTTTTAGTCTTCAAAAACTCTCTATTTATACGCAAACTGTTTTGTTGTACCTTCATTAAATGTCACGACAACAACTAACCTAGGGTTTGTTCCATTTTCAATACTATGTCACGAAATACAGAAATAATTGTCGCGACTGAGTTTTGCAATCAATTAGAAACTAGGTCAGTCAAATGTCGCAACATTGTGAGAAATGTTATGACATTCTTTCTTATCATCTTTTGAACTTATGTCACGACAATAAAAATAATTGTCGCGACAAAAAATTTCTCTTTCAATTCATAGGTCATTTACAACTTTGTCGTGACATAAATAAATTATGTTGCGACAAACCTATCTGCAATAGAGATGAGGTTTGATTTAAACTCTGTCACGACAAAGAGAAAGTATGTCGCGACATTGAACTAAAATTTTCCATAATTGCTTCATTCCCAGTTTTCACTCAAGAAGCATTCAAAGTAAGGTGATTCACTCATATCCTCAGGACACACTTATGAAAACTCATTTAGTCATCAAAGAACCTCAATTCAAGTATGAACAACAACATTTCATTTCTTTATTCAATATAATTCTCTAAGATGGTATTCAGAATATCTAAATTTGAAACCAACAAAGCTACTACTCATTTCTGCTTTAAAATAAAACCACATTCCCTCAAACTTCAATTTTGCATTATCATTAAAAACAAATTGAGGGAAATAGAAATACTCCCCCTTGAAGCTATTTTTCAGATTTTCGCCTTGAGACAAGCAGCTTTCTAATAAAATTCATCTTTAATATAGCTTCATTGTCCTGAAAAATCAACAGCAACTAAAAAAAATAGAACTTCTAACATAATTAAAACTAGAAAAACAAACACAAAATTTAACAAAATTAATCTAACTAATAAAATTTAAAATTCTGCTTAGGTTGCCTCCCAAGAAGCTGCTCAATTTAATGTCTTTAGTTAGACATTTGCTGTAGAATGTCTTCATTTCAGCAAAAATCTTTTCCCTATTCAAAATCTGGATCTCAACTTCATTTAAATTTCCTCCTCTTCTGGATTAGATCCATTTAATCCTTCGGATTCTTTCTTGTGTCACTTAGGAATGTATCCTTAGGCTGATTCTGCATGGCTAAGGCCAGATGGCCTACCTGAGTCTCCAGATTCTTCAAAAAGGCGTTAGTATTGGCCTGAAACATAGTTGTGTTTGCCTGAAATGCTGCTAGCTCAGAAAACTACTGCTCATATATGTTCAGAAGCCTCTTATTTTCTCCCATTAAAGCAAGCATTTGGTTCTCAAAGAATTCAAATCTCCTCCATTCCTGATTTTCGCTTCGTCCTACTAGCGACCAAGGTCGTTGTCGTTTGGAACCCTGAAAAGGAATGATATTGCTGCAAATTCCTTTCTGTGTCTTTTTGACCTTACGTGCTCCTCCCATATAAGAAATTCTCATGGTTCCTGAGTGCTGGTGTGTAGTGAGTGGGCAAGTTGAGGTTAGGCTTGAAAGTGTAGCTCCTATTGGCATTAAGGTATTGTGCCTCCTCAACTTGGTAGGGACTGTAGCTCTCTTTTACCTTTTAAAGACCTGCTCATTTAAACACATTTCATATACCCATTTCTAATATGAATAATTAATATTCATTTAAAACATAATTATTTATGGGTATATGATATCATACCTAAACACATTCTTTTGGACATAAAAATATATATAAACATTCCTTAATTCAAAGAAATATAATCGTTCTTGAATAACGCATTATACAAATTGGCATTCCATGCCTTTTCAAATACATTTACAAAACAGATATTCGAGAGTTCACCTCTTTAAAACACATTTTATAAATATCCAAAACAAAATGAGTCAAAACTATATTCTTCTCATGAAGACTTTTACATCATTGAATTTAATGCAAAATAGTTACAAAATATCATGAATGGAATGATATGCATGGGACGGAGCATTTACTTATACTCCGCTCTATTTGAAGGTGACTCCACGCCTAGCGATCTTTGGTCCTGCTACTTTCTACTTGGTACCTGTGCGATGACAAAAACAACACGCTAAGCATTTTCATGCTTAGTGATTCTATACAATTCTCTATTCATTTCAGTTTAAATCAAATCATGCAATGTTTATAAAACAATGCTTTTGTACATTTTTCAATGGATCAATGCAAGAGAGAATATAAACGCATATATATATATATATATATATATATATATATATATATATATATATATATATATATCTCATTTACATTCAATTACAATCATTGCTTGGCTCTAAGTTATGCAATTTCATATACACTAAATCATTCAAATCACAAATCATGCACTTTTCAATCTCATTATCATTTTACCCTTATCGAATTTAACCTATGCTTTCGGTGCACACTATGAATCGGTATGCCACAATAGTACGTTTTTTCGACTCTTATTGGTATACCAATTTATCCTTAACTCGAATTCTAACGGTTACCATTCTTTTAAGGGCATTAAAATAATTCAATACAATTTACAATATTATATATATACATTTGTATGCAAATAGAACATTTTTATATTCATTCAATTTTCTTATGCAAATTGCTTCACAAGCAAAGCAATTGTCTCAAATCATAAAACAAATCATTTCAAACACAAATCAATATGAACTTTCTTGTCAATCATTTCCAAAATTCAAATCATTTCGTAATTATTCAAATATTTTAGAAATAGAGAGAAAGTTTGAGAACAAACTAAAAATCGTCGCTTTGAGTCCAATCTTTGGAATCTCGATTTTAATGCGGGCTTTCCTCCTCGTCAGCCCCTATTCAAATACAATGACAATGACATATTAGTCGGTTATTCTAGGAATTCCATTTTCAGTGGGAATTGGAATCATCTCATTTGGATAACCCAAACTCAAGTTACGGCATTTCAATGTCAAACTAGTTGATATGCCCAGCTCACTAGATCATCCATTGTTTCATTTGATTTCTGGGGTCTTAACTCCATAAATTGATAATAGTTCCTTATACTCATTTGAATCTATGGTTCTAACGTTTTTTTCTCCAATTGGAATCATCCAATTTGGATCACCAAAACTCAAGTTATTGCATTTTATATCCAGACTACTCTAATTTGCAAAGCAGAATCATATTGTTCTTACACATAGCTCCACTTTGACAGATTTCTAGGTACTTTGGGGTAATAATTTTCATACACTTCCTCTAAGTAAATTATTCCCCTAGAAGTCTATTTTACCCAGAATTTTGAATCACTTGATTTAGATGAGTGAAACTCAACTTATGACCAAAACACCATAACAACACCCAAAACAAAGCATACCCGTGAGCTACCCGAACTCACCTTTAAGCCCATATTCGGGAGCCTTAGAACTACAATTTGCTCCTGGTACCTTCTATAAATTTGTATCCCTATCTCTTATGGTTCTTTACCAATTGGAATCCCTTCATTTGGATGATTATAACTTAACCTATAGCCAAAACAAGAACAAGGGTTTTGACAAATTTTGACAGCATTTCCTTTGAAAACCCAACATTTCCCTTTTACAAACATTACACAAAACCAATCCAACCAACAATACTCTTCAAAAATCAACCCAAAACAACCCCAAAAGTGGTTTTGCACCAATACAAACCCCTTTTACTTAAGTTAGGGCTTTTCCCCCAAAATCAAAATCACAAAAATATGAAGTTAGGGTTTGATTTCTTACCTTGAGTCTCTTCAAATCTTCTCTTGTAGGTTGCTTGATCTCTTAAAAGCAAGAAATGGGAAAGATTGCCACCAAAAACTTTATCTCTCTCTTTGCCCTAGCTTCTCCCCCTTTTTCTCCCCTCTTTCTTTCCAAAAACGTTTTTGCTCTTAATGAGCTTCTTAGACCAAAATTTGGCCTTTAAACCCCTATTTCCTCAAGGCCTTGTTTGGCTCACTAAACCCGTTAAGTTCTCCCAATTTACTATATAGCCCACATTTCATTTTATTTGCACTTCAAATCTCAATAATCACACTTAGACATATAACTTAGTCTCAAATGACCCTTAAGTCCTCATTTTCCTCCTTAATCCTTGTTTGGCTTTTCTCATTATTTCATTTCTCATTTTTCTCATTTTTCTCATTTTAGCATTTAAGTCCATTTTCATTAGACCATTAGGTCCTTATTTCACATTTTTACCAAATTTATTTGGCTCCTGTAAAATTTCCGGGTTGTATATTTTTCGTTCTTAGGATTTAAATTCCGGAAAAATTTCATTTACTTTATTTTATACCCTAAACATGTTCTGAAACTGTTAGGGTATTTTTAGGGCGTTACAGGGACCCTCATGATTTGATCCCTCTTCAGCACTCTTTCTTCTTTCTCCTTCATCTACGGTACCCACTTCAAGTGCAGTATGCATTATTCTCTCATTATTTCCCATCTTGTTCATCAATGCATCCAACTTTGATTCTATGGTAGTCATTCGATTAAGCTTGATTACACCACTCCCCTTTAGTCTGCAGCTGCTCCTTAAAGCTTCAAATGGAGCTTTGTAGTTGCATTTGGCAAGGTCTTCAATCAGTTGTCTTGCCTCCTCTACACTTCTTTTGAAAGCCCTACAGCAGGTTTCATCAATTATACCCTTTGAGGCATAATTCATGGAATGGTAGAATATATCCATCTGAGTGGTCAGATCTATTCCATGCATAGGACATCTTTTGAGTAGTCTATTAAATCTCTCCCATGCGTTGTAGAGACTTTCATCCTCCCCCTGCTTGAAGACTATAATATCTCCTCTTCTTTTAGATGTCAGGGCTGGAGGGAAGAATATGCTCATATAAGACTTCAACTTGACTCTCTTCCCCAGTTGTCAACAGTCAACGGTAGTGAGCTCAAACCAGTTAACTGCCACATCTCTCCATGAGAAAGGGGAAATAGGCGCAACGATCCTTACAGTTTCACCCCATTTGCTTAATTGTATTTACCATTCTCATGAATATTCCCATATGCTCATTGGGGTCTTCAGAGGGATGACTAGTAAACTGGTGTTGATGTACCATGGTGATCAAGGCTAGCTTCAGGTCAAAATTATTTGCTTCTATGGCAGGTTATCTTACCGCAGAATATTCATCTTGAATAGAAGGCCTCCAAAAATCTTCCATAGTCATTTACCTTTGAGGTCTTTCTATTTCTTCTTCTTTTTCTAGAATAGCTTGCAGTCTTTCTCTTTAATTTGCCATACTTCTAGATTCTATACTTGTAATCTTCCTCAGATTTCTCAGTGTTCTTTCTATTTCTATATCTAAAGGCAATAGATCTACTTCTGGTTTTCTATGCATTTACTATCTTCCTGAAATAGAAACATGCTGAGATCAAATGAAATATGTGGGAAACAATTATCTCCATTTAAGCTGAAATAAAATTTCGTATCTAAATAAACTCTTGTCATTAAAAAACATTTTGTGATTTTCTAAACTTTATGATAAAATAAAGAAAAAGAAAGAAAAATGTCTAAATTAGTAATTCCCTTTAGAATATTGATCTTTAAGTTCATTAATCATCTATCCCCAGCAACGGCGCTAAAAACTTGTTCACCGATTTTTTGTATAGACCAAACTGTGCAAACAAAGTTATGACTCTACTACCAAGGACTAAATAAAATCCCCGACAATGACCCCAAAAACTTGTTCGACCAAAATGTGATATAGATAGACCAGTGAACAAACAAGATTATATGTAAATAAATTTATGGAGCCCTTTACCAAGGACTATTATCTAATCACAACAGCTTTTAAAAACTTGTTAAGATCGAAATGTGATGAAAATATATGTTTGTCACCTTTTTTGTAAACTGGATTCATTAAAGATTTTGATTGGTCTTAATCACTACAAGTGCATAGAACGTACAAGTAATAAAAGTGGATTTTCATTAAGTCCAGATATCGTTCCCACGGGGTGAGGATGAATAAGCTAAAATCAGTACCCAGTACTCAGCCCACTATTTGAACTCGATATTGGGTGGTAGGCTTGAATAAGAAATAATACTAAAGTAAATTCACTAGTGTACATAAATATTAATAAGAATGGGTGAGAGTTCACTAAATTGGACAACTCTAGGACTTAGACCAATGAATGATTTTCAATTTACGCATCATTTTTGAATCTTAGGCCGAGCCGTAAGTTGGAAAAATTTGAATTTGTCAAAGATGCATTGTGGTATAGTTTGGATTTCTCCCTTAACCATACCTTTCACTAATTAGAGATTCATGTTCATTTCTAACTCATGAATCTAATCAGCTACTTGTAAGATATAATCCTCTTTCTAAGATTTGAGTATGTTTCCTTTTCAGTACTTCATACCCAGATCATAGGACTGAATAATTCTTGCCCCCATAGACAGGATATTTCAAGCCTTCTCCAATTTATATGGTACCTCATCCTTTAATAATGATGAAATTCTCCATTTCCTTGATTAGATCCCTACTAACACGGGATTAGAATCCTTTCATCAGAGAGAGGAGAAACCTTTGAGTGATTAAACTGATATTTTGCCAAACTATCCTCAAACCATGAGTAAGTTAGTGATTTATATGAGTAATATTTTAGAGTTCATTAGTTCCAAAGTATTAGTCTACCATACCCTGAGGTACTCTCTACCCTCAAAGGATTCTCCGCCCTACGCTGTCGCGAAGGCCTCTAGAAATCAGACCAAGATTAATGCACTCTTTGGTGCAGTGCGATGCAGAGCAAATTAAGTTGAATAATACAAATCAAATAAATTCAAAAAATTCCAACTAATGTTCTTCCACTTTGTGTAAAATAGATGTCATGACCCATTCCTAGAGGAACTCCAACCCTTTCAAAGCGGTTCCTCATATCAGTGACTAACTGATTAGGAAAATTCACTGAAAGTGTAAACAAACTGAAATAAATGAAATCTAGAAATTTTTCAAACTCCATTTTATTCAAAACAGTAATGAAGAGAAAATTTAACAAGAAATTCCAGCTCGAAGCTTCACTACAGTTCATTTCTCAACTCCAAAAAATCAGAAGAAAACTAACTAAAAACTACGCTCAAACTAAATCTACTAAAACGGAAATAAAATAAAAATAAAAATATACAAGATTCTTGATGACAAGGAGTCACGGAATTGCGGGAAGCTACGCCTACGGTCTCTAGATATGTCCTGTTATAGACTTTCCAATGTTGTTGCCGTAATTGTGTTGTGGATCCCAAAAATTCTAGCCCAAATTGGATGCTTTTCCACGACATAAAACATTCTATCGCAACAAAGTTTTCAGTCTTTGTCGTTGGCCTCTGTAGTAGCATACAATTTTCTGTCACGACCTGTTCTCTGAGCTTTTTCTTGGATTCTATAGCGACAAACTTTGATAATGTCGTGACAGGGTTTTGATCTAGCAGTCTTGTTCTTGTCTCAATAGGAATGTCTTATGTCGCAAAACAAAAATTTATTGCACCTAGCTCTTTATACACTTATGCCTTTGGAAACTGTCTCTACATAATTTTCTTTTTCGCGACAAGCATTTTTCTTTTCAACTTGAAAACTCTATCGCGACAGACTTTTCTTCTCTGGTCCTTGTTGTTGGCTGAGCTATTTGTTGCGACATAGAAAACTTTGTTGCAACACACTTGACTTTGCTAATCTCAGTTCTCTTTTTATTCTGTCTTGAGTTTTCTTTGTAAATGACAATTCTGCCGATCTTCGGCTTTTTATTGTCGACGAGATTACCTTGTCATGACGAGTCTGCCTTCAATTCTTTATTATGTCGCAACATAAATTTTCTTTGTCGCTACTCCTCTTGTGTTGCTCTTCAACTTCTTATCACGACAGAGAATTCAACTCCCTCATGTTTTGTTTGTCATGACAAAAATAATCTTTGTCGCAATAGAGATTCTATTACTCTTTGTTATGAACTCTGAATGTTATGACGCAACAGGATTTTCTTTGTCTCGACAGACTTTTCTTCCTTGAACTAGTTCCATGCTGAAAACTTTGTCACAATAATAAAAACACTTGTCTCAACTGACTTGTGTTATATTTTTGCCATTTTTTTCGCGACAAAGCTGTCTTTTGTCGCGACAGAGTTCATCTACTAATCTTCAGCCTTTTATGTTGCGACAGAGGAAAGATTGTCGCGACAAAGTTCCTTTGCCATTTGCCTTTGAACATTGTCGCGCCAGAGTTAAGAGTGTCGAGACAGTCTTCTTTACATTCTTCTTCAACAATGTCACGACAGAAGAACTCTTTGTCGCGATAGAAATTCTCTTTCTACCTTGAATTCAGCCTGGACTTTGTTGCAACATACGGCTGCTGGCTGTGACATAGTTCTTCTGGTCTGCTTGAAATTTTGTGGCAACAAATAAAAACTATGTCGCGACAGAGACTGCTAGAATTGCCGCTTTTTTGCTTCTTTTCTATTGGAATTATCTCATTTTTGTAATTAAAACCTGAAAAACGCAAAGTTGGTGAATATTCCATAATTTGGCATAAAAATAGATCTGAAACTACTAAAAACATGCAAGAAAAATGGATTAAAAACAAATGAGTTTAAGACTCATCAGCTGTAAAGACTTTCATCCTTCCCCTGCTTGAAGACTATAATCACTCATCTTCTTTCAAATGTCGAGAGTGGAGAGAGAAGAACTCATGCACATATAAAACTACCAACTCTTCCCAATTTGTCGATCCAATGACCCGGTGACTGAGTCAATTGTTGCCACATCTCTACCGATAGAAAAGGAAAGAGTTGTGCTGATCAACACGGTTTCACCCCATTTAACTTGACTATATTGACATCCTCATGAATCTTCCCATATGCTCATTGGGATCTTCAGAAGGATGACCAGTAAACTAGTGCTGTTATACCATGGTGATCAAGGTTGGCTTCAGTTCAAAATTATTTGCTTCTATGGTAGGTTTTTACAGCAAAATATTCATCTTGAGTAGAAGGCCTCCAAAAATCTTCCATAGTCATTTGCCTTTTAGGTCTTTCTATTTCTCCTTCTTCTTCTTGAATAGCTTGCAGTCTTTCTCTTTGATTTTCCATACTTCTAGTTTCTGCACTTGTAATCTTCCTCAAATTTCTCAGTGTTCTTTCTATTTCTGTATCTAAGGGCAGCAGATCTGCTTCTGGTTTCCTATGCATTTATTGTCTTCCTGAAATAGAAACACATTGAGATCAAATGAAATCTGTGGGAAATAGTTATCTACATTTAAGCTCAAAAGAAAATTTTCAATAACTTAATCAGCTACTGCCATTAAAACTGTTTTCGTGATTTTCTGAAAGTTATGATAAAATAAAGAGAAAAATAAAGAAAAATGTCCAAATTAGTAATTCCCTTTTTTATTAGAATATTGATCTTTAAATTCATCAATCATCTATCCCCGGAAACGGTGCCAAAAACTTGTATAGACCAAGTTGTTCAAACAAAGTTATGACTCTGCCACCAGAGGACTATTATTTAGTCCCCAGCAACAATGCTAAAAACTTGTTAAGACCTTTTTGTATAGACCAAGTTGTTCAAACAAAGTTATGACTCTGCCACCAAAGGACTATTATTTAGTCCCCGACAATGGTGCCAAAAACTTATTAAGACCTTTTTGTATAAACCAAGTTGTTCAAACAAAGTTATGACTTTGCCACCAAAGAACTATTATTCAGTCCTCGGCAACGGCGCCAAAAACTTGTTAAGACCCATTTGTGATATAGATAGACCAGTGGACAAACAAGATCATATATAAACACAAATTTATGGAACTACTACCAAGGATTATTATCTAATCCCCAGTAACAGCACTAAAAACTTGTTAACCAAAATGTGATGAAAATATGTGTTTGTTCTTTTTTAAACTGGAATCATTAAAGATTTTGATTGGTCTTAATCACTGCAAGTACACAGATCGTATAAGTAATAAAAGTGGATTTTCATTAAGTCCATATATCATTCCCACAAGGATTGAGGATGAATCATAAAACCAACTACCCTAACTACTTAAGATCCTTACTATTTGAACTCCATTATTAAGATGAATTGAAAACGAATAAAATAATATTAAAGTAATTTCACTAGTGTACATAAAATATTAATAAGAATGGAGCTGAGAGTTCAATAAGTGAGACAACACTAGGACTTAGACCAATGAATGATTTTCAATTTCTGCATCATTTTGAATCTTAGCTGAGCCATAAGTTGGAAAGCTGAATTTGTCAAAGATGCATTGTGGTATAGTTTGGATTTCTCCCTCAACCATACCTTTCACTAATTAGAGATTCAAGTTCATTTCTGACACTTGAATTTAATCAACTACTTTTAAGATATAATCCTCTTTCTAAGATTTGAGTATTTTTCCTTTTCTGTACTTCACACCTAGATCTTAGGACTGGAGAATTCTTGCCCCCATAGACAGGATATTGCAAGCCTTCTCCAATTTGGATGGCACCTCATCCTTCAATATTGATTAAATTTTCCATCTCCTTGATTAGATCTTTGCTAACACAGGATCAGAATCCTTTCATCAGAGAGAGGAGAAACCTCTGAGTAATTAAACTTATACTTCATCAAACTATCCCCAAACCACAAGTAAGTTAGTGATTTATCTAAGTACTCTTTCAGAGTTCATTAGTTCCAAAGTATTAGTCTACCATACCCACAAAGGACTGCTCTCTACCCTCAGGATTCTCCATCTCTGTGTCACGCAAGAGGGCCTCCTGGAAATCAAAGCGAAACACAATACTTTGCTTGGGTACACGATACTAGTACTGAGAACAATTAAGTTCAAAAATGATACCAATCAACTAAATTCAAGAATTCTAACTAAGGGGTTCTTCCACTTTGTGCAGAAAAAATGACTATCATCATCGACCCAATCCCAGAGGGAGCTCAACCCTTCATAACTGGTTCACTCATATCAGTGACTAACGTCGGGGAAAATTCAAATTAATAAGCGAGCCCAGAAAAAAATGAAATCGAGAAATTTTCGAACTCCGTTTCTATTCAAAACAATAATGAAAGAAAAATTTATACAAGAAATTCGGCTCAAAACTGCGTTACGATTCGATACTCAACTCCGGAAAATCAGAAGAAAACTAACTAAAAGCGCACTCGAGCTAAATCTACTCTGACGAAAATAAAAAAGAAAAAATAATATCTGAGAGAGTCTTGACCTGCAAAGATCTACGGAATTGTGGAACCTCCGCACAGTGCCCTATATGCGTCTATTTATAGACTTTCCAATGTTGGGCCGCACTTCAATACAGTGTGTTGGATCCCTAAATTTCTTGCCTAAATTGGTCGTTCTATCGCGACAGAGAAAGTTCTGTCGCGACAAAGTCTTTGGACTTTTTCACGGCTTATCGCGGTTGCGAGTTTTTACGTTTGCGACTGTTCTCGAGCTTTCCTTGGATTGCAGTGACGAGACTTTGATAATGTTGCGATAGAGGATTTTATCAACAGTCTTGTTCAGCATTGCCGATAGGAATGTCTTGTGTCAGCGACCTGAAATTGTTCATACCAGCTCACCCCGTACACTCCTGTCTCTGGAAACTATCGCGACATAATTTTCTTTGTCGCGACAAGCGTTTTTCCCTTCAGCTTGTCTACTTTGTCTCGATAGAGTTTTCTATGTCGCGATAGGATTTCTTTGATTTCTTAACAATTTCTATCAGAAACGAAATTTTCTTTAGCCGCGGCAGACTTTATCTACAGTCGCGAAGCTAAGCCCAGGCTGTTTGTTGCGACATAGAAATCTTTATTGCGACAACTTGCCTTGGCTAAATTCAGTTCTCTTTCAATTTCTATAGCCGTCGAATTTTCTTTGTCACCATAGCTCTTATATTGCTCTTCAACTTTTTCTCGCGACAGAGAATTCACTTCCCTCATGTTTTGTCTGTCGCGACAAAAATAATCTTTATCGCGACATAGTCCTGTTGCTCATTGTTGTGAACTCTGAATGTTATGTTGCGATAGGATTTTCTTTGTAGCGATAGACTTTTCTTCCTTAAGCTGGTTGCATGTTGAAAACTTTGTCGCAACATAAAAACACTTGTCTCAGCTGACTTGTGTTATATTCATGCCATTTTCTATCGCCTTGGAGAGTCTTTGGCCAGCGGCCAAGTTCATCTTGTTAATCTTGGCGCTTTTATGTTGCGGCGAGGAAGAGGATTGTCTCGACAAAGTTCCTTTTCCATTTGCCTTGATCATTGTCACGACAGTCTTCTTTTCATTCTTCTTCAACAATGTCATGTCAAAGAACTTTGTCGCGACAGAGATTCTATTTCTGCCTTGAGTTCAGCCTGGACTTTGTTGGACATATAGTTTCTAGTTGCGACATCGTTTTCTGGTCTGCTTGAAATTCTTTCGTGACAAACAAAAACTATGTCGCGACAGAGAATGTGGTAATTGCACTTTTTTTTTCTTCTTTTCTGCTGGAATTATCTCCTTTTTCAATTAAAACCTACAAATCACAAAGTTGGTGAATATTCCATAATTGGCATAATAGATTTGAAATTGCTAAAAACATGCCAAAAAAATGGATTAAAAATATGAGTTTAAGACTCATCAATGTGGCATCGATGTGCAATATACAACGTCTGGTACTCCTTAGCTTAATGGCATAGCTAAGAGGAGAAATCGCACTTTGTTGGATATGGTGCGTTCTATGTTGGCAAATTCCAACTTGCCATATTACTTTTGGGGATAGGCTCTGAGAACAGCGGCTTATATTTTGAATCAAGTTCCAAGTAAATCTGTTCCTAACACTTCTTTTGAATTGTGGTTAGGAAGAAAGTCTAATTTGCACCATTTTCATGTATGGGGTCGCAAAGTTGAAGTGCAAATTTATAATCCTCAAATTAAAAAGTTGGATTCTAAAACCATCAGTGGTTATTTTGTTGGCTATTGTATAGGATCTAAGGGTTCAAGATTCTTTTGTCCATCTCATAATACCATAATTGTAAAGTCAAACAAGGCTATTTATTTTCAAGATGATTTGGATTTGATGACAATAATGGTCTCAGAGAGCCTCAATTTAGAGAGGAAAGTGTATTCATTTTCTGTGTTATTGTTCCTGATATAAATGTTTTTGATCTATTGATTGATGAAACAGTAGTTGGTCAGAATGACCTTGTTGTTGATGAGCATAATATTCTAGCTATTGTAGATGCTGGTGTGCCTTTAAGAAGGTCACAAAGGACTAGGAGATCAACTATTCCTGATGACTATGAGGTTTACTTGTAGTAACAACATGATTTTGACATAAGTGATGATTCAGATCTAGTCACTTATGAGGAGGCCATAACTAGTTCGCACTCAAATTTTTGGTTGATGCAATGGAAGATGAAATGAAATCCATGGCATCAAATGGTGTTTGGGATTTGGTTGAGTTACCAAAGGGTAGCAAGCCTATTAGGTACAAATGGGTCTTTTAAGACTAATGGTCAAGTGGAGAGGTATAAGGTTAGACTTGTTGTCAAAGGGTTTAGCCAAAAATAAGAAATTGATTACACATAGATGAAAGTTATATATGACTTAGCAAACAAACCAAGAGGAGAGGGTGAATTGGTTTTCTCAAAAACTTTTTGTAAATCAATAAGAAATCTTCAATTTGATTCAAGAACAATAAATAAAGAGATAAGGATAGAAAGTGAAAACTTTGATTTATAGTGGTTCGGCACACCTTTGCCTACGTCCACTTCTCCTCAACCTTCAACTAGTGAGGATTCCACTAATGTCAAAATCTAACCTGAGCTTCTTCCTTTTACACTTGGATTTTGGCTCGAATAGGCACTTCACAAATCCTTCAAACTATACACATTTGAAGCTTTCACTTTTAAGCACAATGAGACACTCTTTAGCTCACAAAATTGAACAAATACAACTCAAGCTAGGATGAAATCAAAGGTGTACTCTAAGATATGCAAATGAGAATTGAATGCACCAAGAAAGGAGATTGAGAATTGTTAACCCAAGGGTACCTCTAGTTGAGGTTTTGATGATAACAAACCAAGGTCATTGGTTACTAATGGTTAACATTGAGTTGAGTGATAGGTTGAAGTTGATCAAGCATCAAATGAAGATATGGCTAGAAAGCTAAAGATGACAATGATGAAAGTTGATCAAGCACTTGGAAATGAGTTCCTCAAATCAAAGAACTAAGATGACGAGAAACCAAGATTCCCAACCTGATATTAAGTACAGATTTTGATAGCTTAAAAATCTGTAAGATGAATACAGTTGTGCCTTTAAAGAATAACTATCATTCCATGCATTCCACTCATAAACTCGGTTTTCAAAACCAAAATTGCATATCTTTTGAAAACTTGAGTTTGAGCATAAAACCTTAGACTTTATAATCCTAAAATGAACTTCAATGTTTATATAAGGTTTAGAAATCAAAAACACATCAAACTGAACATCTAAAAAGGTAAATCGGTTCTGCCTGAACCGGTTGACAGGTTGGTGTATGGAAACGGTCAACCAGATGGTCAGTCGGTTGGTGTAATGGTCGACCGTTTGGATGCAGTAGCCATCCATTTTTTGTAGACCTGAAACGATCGACTGGTTAGATGCAGTAGCCATCCTTTATGGTAGAACTGAAACGGTCAACCAATTCATAGAAACGGTCGACCGGTTAGTAGAAACGATCGACCGGTTTGTCGAACTTGTCGACCAGTTCCCCCAACAGTTAAATTTCAATGGCTATAAACGGCTCGTGTGTGATAACCGATTGATCGGTTGGTCGATCGGTTAGCAGCTTAAAAGCTAATCGAGATCCCACTCTATAAATATAGTATGAGGGATCACTTAAGAGTAAGACACTTATTGAATATCCTCTCAACCATCTTTTCCTTTGTGAATCATTTCTCAAACTAAGATTGTGAGTACATTCATTACATTTTCATATTTTAGAGTGCACACTTGTGTTCATCAAAGCTTGAGTTGTATTTGAAAGATCTTGAGAGCTTGATAGTGTCTCTTTGTACTTAAGTGAGAAGGCTTCAAGTGTGTTTAACTTGAAGGATTTGTGAAGAGCCCATTGGAGCCATAATCCAAGTGTAAAGAAGCTCGGGTTGGAGCTTGCCACTAGTGGAACCCTCACTAGTTGAAGGTTGAGGAGAAGTAGACGTAGGCAAGGAAGTGTCGAACCACTATAAATTCAGGTTTTGCTTTCTCTATCCTTGTCTCTTTAATTTATTATTATTGCATTAAATTGAAGATTTATTATTGTGTGAAAAATTTTTGAGAAAACCAATTTACTCCCCCTCTTGGTTAGGTTGCTAAGTCATATTGAACTTTTAATAATTAATGAGCAAGAAAAATGATAGTTGAGAGCTTTTAATGCAATGTATCTCATAGAAAATAATGATCCCCAAAACACAATTTATAGACAGGAAACTCAATGGCCAATTAAGCTCTAACCGGTTGACCAGTTCATTAAATGCACTAGTCGTTGTGTATTTAATGTGTTGCATGTTACCATTTTATAGCTGTTAGACTTGGCCAATCGCTCAATCGATCGACTGTTTGCTCAACTAGTCGACCGTTTTCTCTTCTGGTAATATAAATGAGCTACTACATCCAACCAATTGAGTTATACAACTCAGCCGGTTCCCAATCGGTTGATTGTTTCATCTACTAGTTCCAAAAAAGGCTACTGAACCCAAACGGCTAAGAAATGCATCTCAGCCAATTGGTAACTAGTTGCCCGGTTAAACCGGTTGAGGCTCTACTTCAACTAGTTAACCCTAAAAATGTTCAAACTCTTGTGTTTTTTTTATTTAAAACATTTCTAAACCTTAGGTGTTCCATTGAAGCTTATTTAGAATTATAAAACCTAAAATTTTATGCTCAAACTTGAGTTTTCAAAGGATATGCAATTTTAGATTTAAAAACTAAGTTATGAGTGATGCATTATAAATGATAATATCCTAAGTGCACCACTGCTATCACCTTACAAGGATTCCTAAGATTACAAAGTCCTCATATTATTCTTGAACTTGGAATCCCTTTTTCTAAATTTCTTCTTGAACTTGATTTTGATTCAAATCTTAGATGAATGATCTAGTCTTTATGTTCATAATCATTTGTCATCTGTCACTCGTCTCAAGCAAACCATTAGTAACTAATTACCTTGATTTGTTATCATTAAAACCTCAATTAGAGGTACCCTTGGGCTAACAATCTCCCCATTTTTTATGATGACAAACCGAGGTTATCTAGGAGGAGTGATACTCCCCCTCAACCCAATAATTTTTTTAACAAGCCAAGAAGATCATTATATAATAACATGTAAGCGTGGATCATGATAGAGAATAATATCATTAAAGCGCACAATGTGTGTGTGTGTGTGTGTGTATCATAACCTAGGAGTACAGATTTGACAATACAAAAGGGATGGCAAGTGTAAATGTGTGGCCATGTCGTCGATTAAAATATACTCCTAAACTCATAGAAACAAAATGTCTCCCCCTTTTGGCAACATAAAAAATGAACAAATATGGCAACCAACCAATAAAACAGAACCTGTGAAAGGCGCTGATAAAAGGCACAAAGAGGAGAAGATGACATTATATCGCAATGATCTAAAGGGCTTCCTGAATGCGAGCCGTAAGACCTCGAACATAGCGAATCGCCATTACATTGGTCCCGGGTGAGGGAGAGCGCCTGAATGTCATGACGAATGCACATCTCTAGATCATTTGAGCGGGTCTCGGAAGAGATGAAGTGTCGATTGAGAATGTCCATAAGCCTTCTGAGTACGTAGTGGAGGGAACTAAATCACAGACCATAGAAACATAGTTTCCCTCAAACGTCCCTCACAAACACACGTCATCTCTCATCCCATGAAGATTCTTCAAAGATGAGAAGTTCGCTTGGTTTATAAGAGAGGGCTACTCTGGCATCATCAGAACATTTGGCCTGAAGGGTGAATAATGTCGAGGGTTGCTCAAAATATGATAGGGATGCTCGCAAACAAGAGTTTTGATGGAAGGCACCAATGGATTAGAATAGGGTGGGCAGATGTTCAGCCAGATTTCAGGAACACCATAGAGAGATTGGTACTGTTTAGTGGAATGGATATGAAGATCATCTATGCATCGGACGAATAATCCGACTCCATCCCCTTAGACTCATCCTCCCCTGCCGCCCAGCCCCGGGCCAGTCGAGCCAAGATCCCCATACAATCAAGGGGTGGATGGGATGAGTGGTCGCAATAGCGAGGCCTTGGTCAATCGTATGAGGCCTGGAGAGGTTGAATGCCATGGAATAGCAAGAGGCGATGAGCTGAAAACTCGATCCGACACGCTATGACTTGATCATGCGATCAAGGCACGCACCTGGGCATGAAAACCGCCCGATAAGAATAAAGCCCAGAACGAAAGATCTGCTGGGGATACTGCCCAAAGGCCGCCTCAGGGAACGATACAACGACCTACAATGTGATGAAGGTGACATGCCTTGTGGCGTTGAAGCAATTACTCCCGCAACCGGCTGAAGTGCCATAAGCATCGATCTAATATGACATCAAACAATAACGAGACTTCAAACCATCTACCTAAGGCTAGGTCTCGAACTCAAAGACTCAAATGTCGATATGCTTGGAATCCATAAGATGACAAAGTTCGGGTTAATCACAACAACTAAACCTCGTAGCATGCCCCGATCCTCGAGCCACAAAACAGTACCTGTGCCGAATAAAACCTGGAGGTAAACAGACAAGCTCACTGAAGAGACACTGTAGCCAACCCCATCACGGCTAAGGAGGCCCAAGTCTAGACCCTCTCAAAGAAAGATAAATCGTTGCGGCCCGCATAACTTTCCTCGCGTGTCAAACAAAGAATGCTCATTTTCTACGAGTGATCCAAACATACCTGCGCCAATGCACTCCTTTATGCGCCCTCATTCTCAGGCAGCTGGGTGCCTTACCCACTAAACATTCGCCCCTGCCCATGTAGAGGCCGATTCACGTCTCACCTCGGCGCTACAGAAATGAATCTAAAAGACATGCTGATATCAATTTGCTAATATACAGAGACCCAAAGAATCCTGGCAAGACCAAGAATTTTAAAGGAACAAACCAAAGATAAACCTTAATTTCTTAACTGAACTTAATAATGTAAAATTGCCTAAATTTGAAAACATGTGGAAACCCAATCTGGGATGAAAACATAAACATGTGCCCAAGCATTATCAAAAACATAAATGGAACAAAAAGTAAATGTCTAAATTGAATTAAGAAGTGAACTAACTCTGTTTCATGTGTATTCATATCAAACCCACTCATAATCTGAAAGGTATTTGTATGGTGGTGAGTTTGAAAAAGAGTTTCAAAGCCTATAAATGATAACAAAAAATAAATTTTGGTAAGTAAAGCCAAACACTTACAAGAGACCACTAAATGATGGATACCCAAAATGACAAAAACCAAAACCTGGTACCGCTCAATGTCAACCATTGAAACCTAAGGCCGAAAATCCACCAAAAGTAAAGTATCAATGCAAAACGAAGGCACATTGAACACACAAGATGAAACTGAACTAAAAGAAACTGAACAAACTGAAATTCACCCAAAACGGCCATCACAAAAAGAGTGTCATTTTGTAACCACGACAAAATGAATCCCAACTGTTTAGAAACAAATGGAACTGAGAGATACACAAGGGAGAGAAAACCCAACATCCAAACATGAACCAGTACTGAACAAAGAAAAAAAAAACTAATTACTGCAAGGTAAAAAAAGAAAAGAAAAATTACAATAAAAAAAATATAACAAAAATCCGACAAACTAACCAAGAAATCCTCAAAACATAAGTTGAATCGAAAATAAGAACAAAAAAATGAGAGGAGAAAATCCTATCAAGGGAAAAAGAACAATCACTAATCCAATAAAACTAGAGGCGGTAGAAGATCGAACCCAGAGAGCGGGTGCAATGTTCAAGATACCCAAATAGAAGCAAAAAGGAATCAAAGAAAGAGTTTTTAGGCTCAGATAGAATATGTGAGGGAATAGGAGGGAGAGAAATTAAGAGAATGAGAAAAGATTGCAAAAATGAAATTTTAAATCTATGATGTTTAATGCACTGTCTCATTGGTTGCAACCACCGACTCTTTCATAAACCGATCAATAAGTTTCATCATAATTCTCTCGCTTTCTAAATTTGCATCTTAACTTCACTGGTTATTTGAAATGGTTTCCATAATTTTATGTTTCGTTGGTGATAAGAGGAATGATTTTGATCACACTACCCACTCTGAATGAAAAAGCTCAAACACCTTATATGCAAAATTTTCAAAAAAATTTAATCATCAAATTACAAGGTAATAACCCCTAATTGTCTTCTAATATTGACAAATTGATCCTCATTAAAGGTTTTTGTGAAAATACCAGCAAGTTGGTCTTCAATTCTAATAAATTCAAGTGTAATATCCTCATTTTGTGCATGGAAATGGTGTTTAATCTCTATATGTTTGGTCCCCAAAGTGCTGCACTTGATTCTTTTGACATGCTGGGAACTTAGGTTAGTCAGCATTTTCTGGGGAATTACGAGAAAATGTCAAGCTAAAGTCACTAAGTGTTTGTTTCATCCAAAGAACTTGTGCAAATCCTAACTCGACGACTATGTATTCGGCTTCCACTATTGGCAAGGCAACTGAATTTTGTTTCTTGCTATGCCAAGAGACAAGTGAGTGACCTAAAAAGTGATTCCACTAGTTCTTTTTCTATCAATGTTACTACCTCCAAAGTCTGCATCCAAATAGCATATCAATTCAAAATTACTACATTTTGGATACCAAAGACCAATATTAATAGTGTCTTTCAAATATCTAAACATTTTTTTAACAACATTCAAATGGGATTCTTTAGGACATGCTTGAAATAGCATACACTATAGATGATATCGGGTCTACTAGTCATTTAGTACAACAAAGAAACAATCATGCCTCTATATTTAATTTGGTCAATGGGCTACCTTTCATCCATATGCTGTGTTGATGATGAGCTCACTGTGTGCCCTTGGCTTTACTTCTACTAAAATTGTATTTTTAAGTGAGGCTTTACGTACTTTGCTTGATTTATGAAAGTGCCCTCCTTTAGTTGTTTTATTTGAAGACCAAGGAAGGAGTCGAGCTCTCCCATCATGCTCATCTCAAATTCACTATGCGTAGACTTAGAAAACTCTTCACAAAGTGAAACATTAGTAGCACCAAAGATAATATCATCGACATAGATTTGAACAATAAGCATGTCATTATTCTTTGACTTAATGAAAAGAGTTTTATCAATTTTTCCCATTTTGAAACCACTAAAAATAAGAAATTTGTTTATCCTTTCATACCAAGCTCTAAGAGCTTGTTTCAATCCATAAAGTGCCTTTTTGAGTTTAAAAACATGGTTAGGGAAATTAAAACTTTCAAACCCAAGTGGTTGTTCAACAAACGCCTCCTCATTTATGAAACCATTTTAAAAGGCACTTTTCACATCCATTTGATATAAAATGAAGTTTTTGTAATAAGCAAAAGCAAGCAGCATTCTTATGGCTTCTAATCTAGCTACAGGAGCAAAGGTCTCTTCATACTCAATTCCCTCTTGTTGATTATATCCTTGGGCCACTAATCTTGCTTTGTTTCTAACTATTGTGCCATTTTCATCTATTGTATTCCTAAACACCTATTTAGTACCAATAACACTTTGATCATTAGGCCTAGGTAACAACTCCCAAACTTCATTTCTTTCAAATTGATTGAGTTCTTCTTGCATAGCCATTACCTAATTCTCATCTACTATAGCATCATTTAAGTTCTTGGGTTCAATTGATTGAGTTCTTCTTGCATAGCCATTACCTAATTCTCATCTACTATAGCATCATTTAAGTTCTTAGGTTCAATTTGAGAGATAAAGGCAAGGTTATTGCAAATATTTCTAAGAGAGGATCTAGTCCTTACCCCAATAGATGGATTACCTATAATTTGATCTTGTGGATGATTTGTGACAAATTTCCACTCCCTTGGAAGTCCTTGACTTGATTATTGTTGTTCAAGTTGAAAAGGTAAAGGAAGGGCCAAAGGTGATTGCTCTTCCTTCTTTGAATCAATCTCTTCTTCTTATTAATGAACCTCATCTTCAATTTGTAATCTTCCTATGGAGAAGTCCAAACCTACATCATCATCAACACTTTCTTTTCTTTGAAGAGAATCGTTAATACATAGATGGACTCCTCTACTACCATGGTCTTTTTGTTGAAAACTCAATAAGCTTTACTTGATGAAGAATAGCCAAGAAATATCCCAACATTAGATTTTGCATCAAATTTTCCAAGGTTGTCCTTAGTGTTTAAAATAAAGCATTTACTTCCAAAGACTTTTAAATAACTAATGTTAGGTTTCTTGTTTTTCCAAAGTTCATATGAGGTTTTATCCAAAGAGGGTCTTATCAAAACTCTATTCAATATATAACAAGAAGTATTGACCGCTTCGGCCCAAAAATAAGTTGGCAAATTGTTTTCATGATGCATGGTTCTTGCCATTTCTTGGAAAATTCTATTTTTCTTTTCAACAACCCCATTTTTTTGGGGAGTTCTAGGAGCCGAAAAGTTATACTCAATTCAGCAGTCATCCTGAAATCCAACATTTGAATTCCCTTCCATGGTCGCCCTTACAAGAAATACAAAACATTTTCATTTTGAATTTTTCTACAAAGCTTTGAAAACTCATGGAAGACATCACTTTTGTGAGCTAAGAACAAGACACATATATATCTAGATAAGTAATCCACAATCACAAATGCATATGATTTAACTCCAAGACTAGTAATCCTTGAGGGTCAAATGAAAATTTTGTTTTTAAAAGAGGGTTTTATTTGCTTTCCCATTTGACATGGTTCACAAACTTTATCTTTTTCAAAAGAGATTTTAAGAAGGCATCTTACAAGTTCATTTTTGTTGAGTTGTATAATGAGATTCATGTTCACATGTCCCAATCACCTATGCCACAACCAACTCATCATGCAGCGCTGAAACATCTTTTGTATATTTTAAATGCTCCGATTGTATAAAACGTTTTCATTTTTATAACCCATGAAGATGATTTTGTCATTTTGAGAATCCTTGATGATGCAATGAGAAGACCCAAAAACCACTTTAAAACCTTTTTCACAAAGTTGGCTAATGTTCAAAAGATTATGTTTCAAACCATCAACAAGCAAAACATTTTCAATGAGAGATGAAGAATTGTTACCTGTAGAACCATGTCCAATGATTTTACCTTTCCCATTGTCTCTGAAGGTTATGTACCCTCATTTTCTCCTTGTGAGGAAGATAAATTTTGACTCATCTCTGGTCATGTGCCTTGAGCACCCACCATCCAAGAACCATTTTTCTTTTTTTTATCCCCACAAGAAGAATTAAGAAGCTTTAGGTACTCAAATCTTTTTGGGTCCTTAGTGGTTAGTGACCTTTGACTTCTCAACCCAAGCTTTCTTTGACTTAGAGGTTAAGGTCTTTTGGAGCCCATTTCTAAGAGGACAAGTACTACTAATGTGTCCTCCTCTACTACAAAAGTTGCAAATGGTTGAGGGACTTTCACTTGTGAATTCCTTGACAAAGTGATTTTTGAAATATTTTTCATTATTTGAAGACTTGTATCCTAGCCCATTTTTATCAAAAACACATTTTTGACTAGCTAGGATCGTATCAAAAGCTTTTTGTCCACAAGAAAATTTTTAAAGGGAAGAAACCAACCAACCATTCATTCTTTTTTAGTAGTTCCTCATTTACCTTCTCAAGAGAAATTTTTGAAGCTTCAACTTTTTAAAAAATTTCTTTGATATCGCCAAGTACTTTTTGAAGCTCAAAAGCTTTCTTCTTAAGTGAGGTGTTCTTTTCATCAAGCTTGTAGATGTCTTTAAGCAATTCCTCATATTCAATCATAAATTCATCATCATCAAAGTTAGAATTTACCTCATCTTGATCCTCAAGAGCCATAAAGCACATGTTGGCAACTTTTTTCTCATTTTCATCACCAAATGAATCTTTACTTTGACTCCATGTTGTCATCATGGCTCTTTTCTTTTCTCTCTTGGCTTTGTAGAGAGGACAATCATATTTTACATAACTCGGCTTCTTGCACTTGTAGCAAATTACTTCTTTAGCTCCTTCTCTCTTTTCTTTTTCTTCTCTTGAAGGACCGTCTTTCTTATAGTTACTTCTTCTATTGTAGGTCCTTCCACTAAATTTATCCTTCATCATTAGCTTTTGTACTCTCTTTGTGATGAGGGTGATGTCTTCTTCTATGTCATTGATCTTTGTTTCCTCAACGACTTTCTCTTCTTAAGCTTTGAGTGCCTTTTTTCCTTCTTCCTCTTGCATTTCCTTTTCTTGTCTTGCAATCTTTATTTCATAGGTCATCAAGAAACCAATAAGTTCCTCAAGAGGTAGCTCTCTTAAATTTTTTTTCGACCACAATAGCCTCCATTTTAGAGTTCCATTTGGCAAGTAGGCATCTTAGAATTTTAGATACCTTATCTTCTTCACTTACCCTATTTCCCAAACCTTCAAGTCCATTGACAACATCCGTGAACCTAGCAAACATCTCAACAATAGGTTCGTTAGGTTTCATTTTGAGCATTTCATAATAATTAACAAGAATTCTAACTTTAGAATCTTTGACTTTGTTGGTTCCTTCATGGGTAATTTCGAGTATCATCCAAACTTTCTTAGACATTTTGCATTGACAAATTCTATTATATTCAGTTCTATCCATAGCACATACAAGAATGTAAATAGCTCTTGAATTTAATTAAAAAAAAATTATTTTCTTCATCATCATTTACTTAAAGAGGTTTTTGGGTTTTATCCCATCAACAGTTTTTGTAGGAAATGTGTTACCAAATAATATTGTTTTCCAAACTTCCAAATCAAGAGATTGCAAATACCTAGTCTTTTTTTTTTTTTTCCAAAATTGATAATCGGACTCAACAAAAAAATGGGAGTTTGTTAATGGGAAAACATTCATCTTGAAAAAGGCTTGAGCTAATTTTAGTGTTATTGCTAGTCATTTTCCTCTTAGACGGTTAAGTCTTGAAAACAAGAGGCCCGACTCTGATACTAATTGAAAGTTAGATATGACTTAGCAAACTAACCAAGAGAGGGATAAATTGGTTTTCTTAAAAACTTTTTGTAAATCAATAAGAAATCTTCAATTTAATTCAAGAACAATAAATAAAGAGATTATGTTAGAATGTGCAAACTTTGATTTATAGTGGTTCAGCACACCCTTGCCTACATCCACTTCTCCTCAACCTTCAACAGGTGAGGGTTCCACTAGTGTCAAGCTCTAACCCGAGCTTCTTCCTTTTACACTTGGATTTTGGCTCGAATAGGCACTTCACAAATCCTTCAAGTTATACACACTTGAAGCTGTTAAGCACATTGAGATGCTCTCTTTAGCTCACAAGATTGAAAAAATGCAACTCAAGCTAGGATGAAATCAAAGGTGCACTCTATGATATGCAAATGAGAATTGAATGCACTAAGAAATGGGATTGAGAATTAATGAGAAAGAGAAATTGCAATTGAGAGATTTTAATTCAATGTATCTCATAGCAAACAATGATCCCCAAAACATAATTTATAGACGGGAAACTCAGCAACCAATTAAGTTGTCAACCGGTCGACCGTTTCATTAAATGCACTAGTCGTTGTACATTTAATGCATTGAAAGTTACCATTTTATAGTCGTTCGATTTGGCTAATTACTCAACCAGCTGACCATTTTTTCTTCTGGTAATATAATTAAGCTACTGCATCTAACCAGTTGAGTTACACAACTCAGTTGGTTTCTAACTGGTTGATTGTTTCATCAACCAGTTCCAAAAAAGACTATTGGACCCAAACGGATGAGATACGCATCTCAATCGATTAGTAATTAGTCGACCGGTTCAACTAGTAAACCACAACCGGTTGACTGGTTAAGGCTCTGCTTCAGCCAATTGACCCCATAAATGCTCAAAATCTTGTGTTTTTTTTATTTAAATCATTTTTAAACCTTAGGTGTTCCATTGAAGCACATTTTAGGATTATAAAACCTAAGATTTTATGCTCAAACTCGAGTTTTCAAAGGATATGCAATTTTAGATTTAAAAACTGAGTTAGTGATGCATTATAAATGATAATATCCTAAGTGCACCAATGCTATCACCTTACAAGGATTCCTAAGATTAAAATGTCTTCATATTATGCTTGAACTTGGAATCCCGTTTTCCTTTACTTCTTAAACTTGATTTTGATTCAAATCTTAGATGAATGATCTAATCTTGAGGTTCATAATCACTTGTCATGTTTCACTCATCTCAAGTAAACCATTAATAACTAATTACCTTGGTTTGTTATTATCAAAACCTCAATTAGAGGTACCCTTAGGCCAATAAGAGACATTCTCTCCTGTATCTACAAAGGATTCTTTTAGAATCATTATGGCGATTGTGGCGCATTATGACATGGTGTTGCATCAGATGGATGTCATAAATACTTTTCTAAATGGTGATTTGTTTAAGGATGTGTATATGGTACAACCATGGGAAATGGTAATTTGGTTTGTAAGCTGAAGAAGTCGATTTATGGTCTTAAGCAAGCTTCGAGGCAATGGTATCTCAAGCTTGATAAGGTTATCACTAGAAATTGTTATAAAAAGAATGGTATTAATATATGCATACATATGAATTTCTGTGGGAGCAGTTTTATATTTCTGATGTTGTATGTTGATGACTTACTGTTGACTACTAATGACACTAACCTGATGGCTAAGACAAAGCAAATGTTGTGCAACCATTTTGGCATGAAAGATCTTGGTGAGGCTTCTTTTGTTTTGTGCATCAAGATTGTTCGAGATAGGACTAATCATGTGTTGTAGTTGTCTTAGAGAGCCTATATTGATAGGATCCATAAAAGGTATGATATGCACAAATTTTCTCCTATAAGTGTATCAGTCACAAAGGGTGAAAGACTTTCTAAAGATCAGCGTCCCAAGAATGATAAAGAAATGATGGCGATGGAAAATGTTTGTTGTTCTTCAACAGTTGGTAGTTTGATGCATGTTCAAGTTTGTACATGGGTTGACATAGCTTTTATTGTGGGTACGCTTGGTAGATTTATGAGCAATCCTAGTCCTATTCATTACCAAGTAGTTAAGAAGGTCTTTAGGTATCTTCAAGGTACTAAAGATCATATGTTGACATATCGACACACCAACTCCCTTGATGTAGTTGGTTATAGTGATACAGATTTTAGAGGCTATGTAGATGATAAGAAATCTACCACTAGATATATATTTGTCATGGGGAGAGGAACTATGTCTTGTAGGAGTGCCAAGCAATTTGTGACAGCATCCTCGACTATGGAGGCATAATACGTAGAGTGTTATGAGGCTACTCGTCATGTAGTTTGGCTTCAGAATTTTATTCGTGATTTGGGAGTAACTGACTCCAGTGAGAGGCCTATTATGATGTATTATGACAATACCGCAATGGTGTCTTTCTCCAAGAATTTCAAAGGTACCTTGGGTGCGAGGTACATTAATGTAAAGTATTTTATGGTAAAGAAGAAAGTTGGAGATGGACTCATTACTATTGTTCAAATGTCGCCTTACAGCATGGTGGCAAATCCACTAACCAAGGCCTTACCGGTAGGCATATTTGAGGAGCATGTTGTTAGAGAAGTGCTCTAAAGGCAATTGCCCTTAGCATTTTTTGTACATATTACATATTGTTTAATATGAAAGGCTTCTTCATTAATTTGATATTCATACACTGAATTGACTTAGACTTTAATCAGATTAATGAAGTCCGTGATACATAACATAGCATGAAGGAAATCATGATGAGATCGTGATAATAAGATTCATATCATGTGCAATTATGTTAGTATCTAAATTTTCCCTAGTCATAGGATCAACGAGACTGAACATTATTGATCCGGATAGACTAACATATGTCATACTCCTTAATTTGATCAAGCAGTGGATCTTATAAACTGGGATCATGAGTTAATTAGAATTGAAATTTGGCTACTTGCTAAGAGTAGCTAAGTACATCGGAGATCTGCTATGAGACAATCACATGGATTATTTATTATAAGTAGATGATTGTCTCATCATAGCAATGGTGCGAGTATCCTTAGACTTGAGGTGCTCAAGGATATCTTGGATGTTGATTATGTACTTTGATTTCATTCTTTGTTGCATTTCAGAGGTCACTCATAGGGCGATGGTTGGGTATAACTTCGAAGGTAATTGAGTAGCTAACAAAGGATTCACCACTCCTAATAAAGAGAGAGTATACCTATGGCCTCTTGTCAGAATCATTACTCAGGAATCTCTAGCCATAGTAGAAATGTCATGAAGAGTGTCTTCAGGTGCATAACTTATGAGTAATGAGTTTGGGGATAAGATCTAATATCACTTAGGCTAGATGTGGCTTAACCAGTCTAGTGGGAGCTACACTTTTTCCATGCTCTAAACCAAGTGGGGTATAGTTTGGTGAAATGACGAATTGCACAGTAATTGTCTATGGAAGGGTTTGCAGTCAGACTACTGACTCTCCAGTCAATTGGGGGTCATGATGTGTTGCTAGACACTGCTCGTGACTTGCTTGGTTCAATAGTTGAATCAAGTCACCAACATAACCGGGAACCTAATGGGTCATACACTTAGAAGAGTGTAGGGCTGATATAAAACAAATTTAGATGTGATCCAAATATGAGGGAGATCAATCTCGAGAATGGAATGTCATGAGATTAGTGGAATCTCGGGATCAAAAGCCCTCACTTAGAGATAAAGTAGGCTTAGGCTTGTTCCTTGGCTGAAGGCCCATGAGGGAACACACCATAAATCATAAAGATGTGTGTAGCCTATCATCTCTTAAAGAGGGGGGCACTTTGGACATTTCAAAGGCAAGGGTTTTCCTATAAAATGACCTTTATGGAAAACCCTAACCCTAAGAAGCCTTCATTTGCCCACTTTTCTCAAGAAAGAGTGTTCTTGAGTTAGAGAGAGTGTTCTTAAAGAACATCCTACTCTTTGTGTGATTTGAGTGTCAAATCCTCTGGTTTTCGACTTCCCTCTTCAGATTTAGACTTGGTTAGCACTGGGGCTTCATCCAAGACCATTGCCTTAGAGGTTATCAGCTCCACTCTTCGTGTGGATACTGTTAGAGGAAAACCAAGGACATGATTTGCTTTGGTCGCTGCCGCATCACTATTTGGGATCAGTTTACACCGACGTAGGGTATAAATCTCGCACCACATCTTGTTTTGAACTGACTTTGATGCCTTAAGGGTTCCTTTGGAGGGTTTTATTGAAGTTTTTGTTGTTTCCGTTGCTTTAGCATAAGATGCCACCTTCTAAAACCCAACACATGTGTCCCATATGGGATTGTTAAGCAGTTCAGACTGTTGTAGGTCAGTGGGAGTTTATTATGCATTCTGTAATAATATCCATGTTAAGTATTATTTTTTTCTTTGAGCATTTTTTATACGTTGATGGATGTGGATCATTATTTATTTATGAGATGATTTATTACATATATTATTGCTCCTTATATTCACAGGCTTGTTTGAGACTTTTAGTCGATATATGTGTACATTGATCCATGTGCTATGATGAGTCCCTACTACCTAGTTTAGGTATATTGTTGTATCTTGTCGATACACGATATGCTCAAATAAAATGGTATTGTGTGTTGGGGGATTGGGCGTGGTTAGGTAAATCTCTACTACCTAGACTGAGTTTATGACATGCAAAATACCAAGTTGAAATGGTATCATGTTTGAGAGATTTATTGAGAGAACCTCTACTACCTAGTCTAGTATATTGTTGTACCCTATTGACATGTTATATATTTAGATGAAATGATATTTTGTTTTAGAAGATTCTATAGTAAGTGAGGTTTTGGATGATATAACATGTGTTGATGATTATTCCGTTTAAGTGAGAGAATGTTAGACAAATATGACACACCCCCACCCCTTACTAGTGGCAGGTGTGCCGGCCACCCCACAGAAATCCCCAGCTGTTACTTTTAAAGACTAGAAAATCCTGTGAAGCGAAGCCGTATTGCTTGCTGAAAACTCGTATAAAAATTTTTCTTTTCTAAACTTGTGATTTTATAAAATTTGGCAGCCTCTTTCTTTATCACAGGACATATCCCAAAACTTGTATATACGGGTTCTGGCTTTTGAAATATAGCCTTGACAATCTTTCCAAGAGCCTCGAAGCTCATCACATTTTCTGAGAAACAAAACTATGTACATAAATATATGCTCAACTATACAATTATAAAGTATTTCCTTACGATTTATTTAATCACAATAGCGATCTGAAAATTCGAGAATCCTAATATGCTCGACGTCCCGCGTACTGTGCACGGAAAATAGTTTTTAAAACAATAAAATAATGAGCTAAATGACTCGGTGAGTGTATGCTTTATAAAATGTTTGCTTTTACGAAAATATCTCAAGCGCAAACTCTCTTTTACAAGACATTTTCCAAAAACCTTGATTGCTCTGCTTTAAAAGTTTCTAAAACTTTTCATACTTACTTGCTTCACTTTGCTTTGGCACAAAGTTTCTAAAACTTTTCATAACTTCTTGCTTTACTTTGCTTTAAAAGTTTATAAAACTTTTCATAGATCTCTTAACCTTTCTCTTAGTTTATAAACGATTTGTCATCTTTGCTAAGTTGTAAAACTTTTCATAGACCTCTTGCTTGTGCTTTCACTTTTCTTTAAAGTTTATAAAACTTACCTAACCACGAATCTGGGCTCAACTGCTTGCTTTAAAGGTTTATAAAACTTTTCATAGACCTCGTACTTGCTTTGCTTTAAAGTTTATAAAACTTTTTATAACTCTGAACTGGGCTCAATAGCACTTTAAAAGTTTATAAAGCGTTTTATAAACACGGGAGCTGGGCTCGGCCGCTTACTTTAAAAGTTTATAAACTTTATAAACACGGGATCACGAGGCTCGACACGTGCGATGGTTGATTTTAAAAACTATATGGAAATTGTTTATAAATCAAGATCCTTGCTGGAGGCCTTTCTTGCTTGTTGTACCCATTAAACCACGGGGAACTGAAACTGACCATGCCAGTGAAGGACACAGGGTCATCACCTAGGTGGAAGAGCCTTCGCTCAATTCCTTTCGGTAAATATGGTGGAATGACCTTGGTCTACATCACCATAAATCTAGCTAAGCGCTAACCCTATTTACTCCGATCATTACTTATAGTCTCCTTTAAATTCCATGATGCATGGAGCTAAAGTTTGCCGACAGGCAAATCTTAAAATGCATGAAATGATGTCCTAACACCACCGTGCACGTACGGAACACCTCTGACCAGTATGCTTGCTTGAAACTAGGGATTTTCGTTAGACCTGTTTTATAAAATATACTTTGTTTGCCTTGTTTCACTCTTTGAAATATGGTTTTGCAACAAAACCATTGTTTGCTTCACTTTTTAAAGTATGGTTGAATACATCAAAACCATTACTTGTTTGCTTTTCACATATGGTTTAAATCAAAACCATTGTTTTTAAAACTCATTGCTTGCCTTTAAATATGGTTTACAAATAAAACTATTAAATATAGAGTGTAAAAGCAGGTTCATGATAATACACTAGTATTTGAAAAATAGGTTTTGAAACACTCACCTTTTTGTTTACCAAAACTTGAGCACAACTCCACAGCACCGCGCCACATTTTTACTTCTGCACTCAAGCAGATACGGCAAAAACATTAATCGCCTCGTGGCAGTAAAACTTAACGTACTTCACACGCAAGTCACTTTGGTGTCACACAAGCATTTCATATACAGCCAAATGAACAATTTACCTTAGGCACTAAGCCTAACAAAAAACCACTCATTTTGGCAAGTACACAACATCTCTGGACTTTGTACCAAAACTATTCAAGCGGTCTTCAAGTGTGAAACTCTCCAGATCATTCTTTATATCCAATGATATATAACAAATTTTCAATTTAAAATTCTTCCTCTAAGGCCCTCAACACATGCTAGTTACAGCATTTTTTTTTGCCAAATTGGTTAGCTCACTGAATCACCTGTTATCCTTGATTTCTAGGGTCTTAAATCCAAAAATTGGAAATGTTTTCTTCACTCATTTAAACTATGGTTCTAAGGTTTCTTCTCCAATTGGAATCACCCAATTTGGATCACCAAAACTCAAGTTATTGTATTTTACATCTAGATTACTCAATTTGGCATAACAGAATCTGCACATAGCTCCACTTTGAAAATTTTCTGGGCACTTTGGGGTTACAATTTGCATGCCCTTCCTTCAGTTAACTTATTCCTCTAGAAGTATATTTTACCTATAATTTTGAATCACTCAATTTGGATGAGTGAAACTCCACTTATGGCCAAAACACTACAACAATACCCATAACAGAGCATAACCAGTGAGCTACACAAGCTCACCTTTCAGTCCGTAATTTGGGAGCCATAGAGCTACAATTTTCTCTTGGTCCCTTCTATAAATTTGTAGTCCTATCTCTTATGGTTCTTTACCAATTTGAATCAATTCATTTGGATGATTATAACTTAATCTATAGCCAAAACAAAAACAGGGTTTGCAAATTTTGACAAAATTTCCTTTAAAACAACACAACATTCTCCTTTTACAACAATTCCTCAAAACCAACATGGAATTTACCGAAACAACCACCACACTTGTATTAGTGGTTTTAGAACTTATTATAGCAAACCTAGGTAAAGTAAAATTCTACCAAGGTCCACCAATCCATACAAAACCATATAAATAGGAAGAATTCCTTGTTTATCTCATACCAATTAAGGTTTTACCCACATTAATTCAACAAATCTAGGGTTAAGGTGATCTCTCAACACAAAACTAGAAAAAAGAAGGAACTAATCATTCATAGAAAATTCATACCAAAAACCCTAGACATCCAAAATACACATGATTGCATACAAAAATTCAAAGATTCATACATTTTTGCTCTTCTCCCTCTTCTTCTTACTCTTCTTCCTCCCTTCTTCTCTTCTTCTCCCTCTCTGTACGGTTGGCTCTAGCCAACATGAGACCAAAATGAACTAATTTTTTGTCTCGTCTCTCTTTTATATCATCATCTTTGCCTTAATTTTGGTTGGTCTCAATCACTTTAATATTTGCAATTTAATTTATATTGTTATATAATGGCCTACTCTCTTCTCATCTTATGTACTTTATGTCCCCATTTTGATCAATTAAAACTTTACCCTTGTTCTGTGCAAATTCGGGTTAAACAATTTATGATTTCACAATTTCGTCCTGAACCACAACTCCCAAAAATACTACAATGACACTTAATGCACTTATGTGCCCCTACGGTTACACGTACCGTGCACCTTCTCGGGACGGGCGTTCTCGTCTCCCTCATAGAACACATTTTTGTCGGCCCGAAATGAACAAACTAAACTCAAAGGAAAAGAAAGTACCTCATTCAGAAAATAATTGAGGATACTGACGGCACATCTGAGCCTCTGGCTCCCAAGTAGCTACCTCCCTCTCATGATTCTTCCACAGGACTTTAACCAAATGAATTACTTTACTCCTCAACTCCTGTTCCTTGCGATCTACAATCTGCACAGGTATTTCCTCATAAGTCAAGTTCTCCTTTAGCTACACTAGCTGCTCTCTTAACACATATATGGATCAGGATATATTTTCTTAACATGACACATGGAATGTTTCATGAATCCTCAAACATTAAGCGCGGAAAATGGCTTGAGACTTCGTCGTCGATCAGCTATCACCCATATAGCATCATATTTGTCTCTAAGTCTATTGGAAGACGTCACAAAATCCATAGTGATCTTCTCCCATTTCCATGCGGAATAGGGAATGCTTGTATCTTCCCTCTGGGCCTCACGATGCTGCTGCCTTCACTGTTGGCGGAGTTAGACATCACAGGCGAAACTTACGATCCTCTTTGTCAGACCACACGTGTCATTTCTTTGAAGTCACCTTGTGCAGAAGTACTGCACGGATGCATATCTGTGAGATAGATGTGCTTCTTCCATAATGTCTCTCTTCAGCTCGTCATACTCTGGCACACACATTCTACGGCCTTTCCACATATTACCTTCATCTCTAATTTGAAACTCTCCTTTTTCTATGTCTTCCTTAAGCAATCATCTACATGGATCCTGTATTTGCCACACATAGGAATCTAATCCACTAGGAGGAGTGCGACTTGTGAAATGTGGTAACAAGACTCTAAATCTTCGACCTCCGATATCACCTAAAGCTCTCGAGATCCACGATAGTGGAAGATGGCACGATCTCACGTGAGACAAAGAACTCACGGCGCTACTCGGGGCATGCGCTCGACGTGGCTTTTCTGGATGGTACTCCCGATAGTACGGTCGTAGTCCTTAATCTGACTCGAGCCATCTTCTTTGCCTCGAGGTTTAACTCTTTTGGGTGAAAATATATTGAAGACTCTTATGATGCAGTAAGGATCCTGCAATGAACACCATATAAGTAATGTCTCCATATTTTTAGGGCAAACCACATTTGCTATGACTCTGAAGTGGGTGTGTGGGATAATTCTCCTCATGTTTGCCCGGTACAATGCAGAGGCATATGCAATCACCTATCATTAAAACAAAACCTGACCAAGGCCTTTCAGGAAGCATCACTTTATAAACCCTGAAACCCATCTTTCCCATTAATCAAAGCTAGAACTTGAGTTGAAGTCAATCTACCCTTCAACTCCTCGAAACTCTGCTGGCAGGCATCCACCCAATCATACTTGACATCTTTCCTTGTCGGCAGTCGATAAGAGTACTATCTGGAGAACCCTCAATGAGCTTCTATAATACCTAATAACCCAAGCCGGGGAAGCTTTTAACCTTTGACACATTCTTTGCGGTTTCGATTTACCACAGCTTCTATTAGGGATCTTCACCCTAAATTTAAGATCACATGACTAGGAATGCCACTCTGTCATTTAAGCGGCGCCTTTCCGACTTGGCATCTGGCTTGGCTCCATAGGGTTCTGACACAATCCTCTCGGGTGCTCACAGATATTCCTACGGGCTACTGAATACACACTAGAGATATTATCTAGATAAAGACTATGAAAAACCCTATCCAAATCACAATTTGGAATGCAGATTCCATCAAATCCATGTATTTGTCGGGCATTAGTCAGACCAAACGGCATCGCTAGAAACTCGTAATGTCGTAGCGTGTCACGGGTAAATCTTATAAACATCGCCTCACGCACCCTCAGCAGTGATACCCGGAGCCTCGAGTCTATGCTTGGATATCTTTCGAGACCCTTTAGAGTTGATCGAGATAACTCATCGATCTAATGAGTGGATCTTGATTGCGGATGGTAACTCACATTCATTTACTTTGTAATCTATACACAGCAGTAAACTCCCATCTTTCTTTTTCATGAAGAGGCCCCGGAGCTCCCCATGGGGATATGCTGGCCCAGAATGAATCACTTACTCAACAATTCTACTTCTAGCGGGCAGCAAGCTCCCTTAATACGGGCCATCCTATGGGAGAATGAGTAGATGAATCTGGAATCAAATCAATGGTGAATTACCTCTCTTTACGGAGGTAATCTACGATATCATCAGGAATACATCTGAACTCTCTAGCTGGCCCAGATTTCATCACCATAGTCCCCTCCTTCCCTGTCTCCACCACATAAGCCAGATAACCCTAACAACCCTTACGCAGCATTCTCTGCACTGCCATGGTGAAGATCATATTGGAAGATAACTCTCTACGTATTCCCCAAAACTTTACTTCCAATTTCCCTGGCCTATGCAACTTTACTTCCTTTTTATAACAATCTAATGTGGCTCATGGGCGGGAGCGGCCAATCCATCTTGAGAACCACATCAAAATCCCTCATATCTGAGCCAGATCAGTGGAACTCACGTCCCCCGATCGAACTACTATCTCTGTACTAAATGCGAGACTAACGGATCTCTGGCGGAAGAGGAAACTCTCATCTGACCACTCTAATGGTACAGGTCTCCCATGGACGATCTAAGAAAGGCTTATATGCAAATGAATGCGTGGCTCCTGGGTCCTTCAATGTATATGCATCATGATCGAGGATAGAAATAATACCGGTGACCACGTACGGGCTGCATACATCTGTGAGTCACGGCATAAACTACGCTGGTGCGGGCCTGTGCGCATCCTTGGGGCCACACCTCTGCCTCTGCCACGCTTGGCCTCTACCTGCGGGCTGCGCTGGCCCTGCTTAAAAGCCTCTCCACAGGGCTTTTGAGTGCATCTACGGTGCTAGGGTAGCTAGGCTGGCTATTGATGTCTCTGCACCAATCAACTGAGGGCACGCTCTAATGAAATGGCCTTCTTGTACAATGGGCTACTGTACTATATCTCTTACACTCCCAGAAAATGTCGCCTGCGGTACGTATCACGGATGGGAGGGAATGCTTTGGGTGCCAGCTGGCAAAGCTGGGGGCCTCGCGATCCTGACGAATGGCTCCTCGACTTGCCTAGGCCTCTGGCCTCTACCCCTTGCTTTTCTTTCCTGTTATGCGGCCGAGCTCTGTTGGGAAGTGCCTGGTGCACTCCTCTTACTTTCTTTCCTACTATGATACATAGCCATAGTACTTTGCTCCCGGCTCTCGGAGCGGCCTCAGCTAAGTCCCCCAGATCACATTACGAGGGACCACGGACAAATGCACTCGTCAGTGTTGTAATCTTCAGGAAACCTTTTGCGCCCAGGACTTCATCATTTTGTATATATGGAACCAATCTAACTAGTTCTGAGAACCTCTTCTCATGATACGTCTTGACATGTTCTTGCTCCTAATCGAAGAACTCCTCAATCTTCGAATCCTTGTGACTCTGAGGAAAGAATCTATTAGTGAACTCTTGCTGAAATTGGTCCCATGATATACCATCAGGATACCTCCTATCCACGACATCCCACCAATCCTTAGCCTTGTCTTCCATCAGAAAACTGGAAAACAAGACTCTTTGATCATCTGTGCAGCCCATAACTCCGTAAACTTTGTTTACTGCGTCCCGAACTATAACGAGAATTTTGCCTTTGGGATCGTCCTTGCTGGAGTCATATGGCTTGGCGCCCAGCTTCTGTACTCTCTCTGCTCGACCTCGGGTTCTTGGAGGGAACCTCTGGAGTGGCGGTGGAGGTTGCGGCTGATGACGGTCGCCCATGGCTATATCCCCGGAGCAATCGTGCCACTGCTCTGTCGTCGACAATCTAGCACTTGGGCTCCCTCGGTGGGCGAATGGTCGTTTTGGCCTTATTCTTTGGAGGCGATTCATGGGCGGTGAGTGGAACCAGCTCGTGCTCGTCTCTCTCGGAGTCTTCTGAGACCTTTCGAAACCTCACGGAATGGCTCTCTAGAGACTGACCTCAACGTCCTCTACCTGACATAGTGTTGTATTTGCAAAAAAATCAACTGTTTAATACTTTGAATCACCTCATATGTATGTAATTTGAGTTTGAAAATTCATGGTTGCCAGTAGTGTAAAATAGTGTATACGAAAACTACGATGCTTAATAACATAGGTTTCCTAAGATCCTGCTCTGATACCAACTTGTGTTGGTATCATATCCCCTCAAGCCTTAGGTTATCGTATACCTATGCTCGATACCAGCTTGGCCACCGCCCCTTACTAGCGGGTGTGCGGCCACTACAATCCCGGTAGTTACTTTTGCGACTGAAAATCTGTGAAGAGAAGCGTATTGCTGCTTAAAGCTTCATTATAAAAATTTTCTTTTCTAAACTTGTGATTTTATAAAGTCGGCCTCTTGTTTGCATACAGGGACATATCTGAAAACGTATATCGGTTACGCTTTTCAAAATATGGCCCAGCAGCCTGATCTTTCAAAGAGCCTGGGCCCATCGCATTTCACAAAAAAAAACTATATATACATATGCTCAACTATACAAATTCAAAGTATTTCCTTACACGAGTTATTTGTCACAGCTGCCAGATAAAAAGTCGGGAGAATCAATATGCTCCATTTTGTCCGGCGTGCTGTACACAGAAAATAATTTTAAAACGATAAAATAATAGGCTAAGCAAATTTAAGTGTTTATGCTTTATAAAATGTTTGCTTTTTTTCGAAAATATCTCAAATCAGAAACCCTTTACAAAGATGATTTTAAACCTTGCTTGCTCGCTTTAAAAGTTTCTAAAATTTCCATATTTGCTTTCTTGTTTCGCTTGCTTGCTTTAAAAGTTTCTAAAACTTTTCATAAACCTCTTTGCTTCGCTGCTTTTGTTTTGCTTAAAGTTTATAAAACTTTTCATAGACCTCTTGCTTGCTTTGTTTTAAAAGTTTATAAACACGGGAGCCTGAGCTCAACCGCTTGCTTTAAAAGTTTATAAAACTTTTCATAGACCTTTTGCTTGCTTGCTTTACTTTTCTTTAAAAGTTTATAAAACTTTTTATAAACACAGGAGCCTGGGCTCAACCGCTTGCTTTAAAGGTTTATAAAACATTTCATAGACCTCGTGTTTGCTTTGCTTTAAAAGTTTATAAAACTTTTTATAAACACGGGAGTCTGGGCTCAACCGCTTGCTTTAAAAGTTTATAAAACTTTTTATAAACATGGGAGCTCGGGCTCATTGCTTTAAAAAGTTTAGTAAACTTCTTTATAAACATCGGAGTCTGGTCAATTCGTGCACCAAAGGGTTGGATTTTAAAACTATATGAAAATTGTTTATAACCAAGATCAACCACTGAGGCCTTTTCGTTTGGTTGCACTTAAGAACACGGGAGCCTCCGGGCTTCAACCATGCCATGGAAGGACTCCGGTTCCGCATCACTCAGGTGGAAGAGCCTTCACTCAATTCCCTTTCTCCCAGAATATGGTGGAATGACCTGGTCTACATCAATTACAATCTAGCTAGCCGGTAACCCAGATACTCCAGACGCGCTACTGCCTCCCTTTAAATGCCAGTGATGTGAAACTAAGTTTTCCGACTGTGCAAATCTAAAATGCATGAAATGATAACTCTAACACCAATCACAAGACGACACGGAATACCTCCGACCGTATGTTTGTTTAAAACTAGGATTTTCGTTAGGCCCGTTTTTTATAAAATATACTTTTGTTTGCTTGCTTGCTTGCTCTTGAAATATGGTTTTGCGTTAAAACCATTGCTTGCTTGCTTTTAAAAGTATAGTTGAATACATCAAAACCATTACTTGTTTGTTTTTCACATATGGTTTAAATCAAAACCATTGTTTGCTTAAAACTCATTGCTTGTTGTTTAAAATATGGTTTACAATGAAAACTATTAAATACCAAAGGTAAACAAATTATGATAATACACTAGTATTTGAAAAATAGGTTTAGAACACTCACCTTTTTGTTTACCCAAAACTTGAGCACAACTCCACAACTTTCCCGCCTTTGCTTTTAACCTACACACTCAAACGAATACGGTAAAAACATTAATCGCCTACGTATAGCGTAAAACTTAACGTACTTCACACGCAAGTCACTTTAGGGTCACACAACATTCATATACAGCCAAATGAACAATTTACCCTTGAGCACTAAAAAGCCCCTAACAAAAAAAAAAAAAACCACTCATTTTGGCAAACCTTTTTCCAACAATACTCTTTGGACTTGCTACCCAAAATTATTCAAACGGTCTTCAAAAATTATGAAACTCTCCAGATCATTCCTTTATATATCCAATGATATCTCTTTAAATTTTCAATTTAAAATTCCTTCTCTAAGGCCCTCAACCACATAACACAAGTTACATTTTTTTTTTTTTGCCAAATTGGTTAGCTCACTGAATCACCTACTGTTATCCTTGATTTCTGGGGTCTTAAATCCAAAAATTGGAAATGGTTTCTTCTCTCATTTGAAGCTATGGTTCTAAGGTTTCTTCTCCAATTGGAATCACCTAATTGATCAAAACTCAAGTTATTGTATTTTACATCTAGATTACTCAATTTGGCATAACAGAATCTGCACATAGCTCCACTTTGAAAATTTTTTGGGCACTTTGGAGTTACAATTTGCATGCACTTCCTTCAGTTAACTTATTCCTCTAGAAGTCTATTTTACCCGTAATTTTGAATCACTCAATTTGGATGAGTGAAACTCCACTTATGGCCAAAACACTACAACAATACCCAAAACAGAGCATAACCAGTGAGCTACACGAGCTCACCTTTCAGTCCGTAATTTGGGAGCCTTAGAGCTACAATTTTCTCTTTGTCCCTTCTATACATTTGTATTCCTATCTCTTATGGTTCTTTACCAATTTGAATCAATTCATTTGGATGATTATAACTTAATCTATAGCCAAAACAAAAACAGGGGTTTTACCAAATTTTGACAACATTTCCTTTAAAACAACCCAACATTCTCCTTTACAACAATTCCTCAAACCAACATGGAATTTACCTAAAACAACCCACCACACTGGTATTGGTGGTTTAGAACTTCATAACCAAACCCCTAGGTAAAAATCCCAAGAATTCATACCAAGGTCCACCAATCCATACAAAACCATATACAGAAGAATTTTTGTTTATCTCATACCAATTAAGGTTTTACCCACATGAATTCAACAAATCTAGGGTTAGGGTGATCTCTCAACACAAACCTAGAAAAAAGGAGGAACTAATCATCCATAGAAAATCCATACCAAAAACCCTAGACATCCAAAATACACCTGATTGCATACAAAAATTCAAACATTCATACCCTTTCTTCTCCCTCTCTATACGGTTGGCTCTAGCCCAAATGAGACCAAAATGAACTAATTTTTTGTTTCATCTCTCTTTTATATCATCATCTTTGCCTTAATTGCAAGTTGGTCCTCAATCACTTTAATATTTGCAATTCAATTTATGTTATTTATATAATGGCCTACTCTCTTCTCATCTTATGTCATTTATGTCCCATTTTGATCAATTACAACTTTACCCTTATTCTAATACAAATTCCAGGTTAAATAAATTTATGATTTCACTTCTGGTCCCGAACCACAACTCCCAAAAATACTACAACGACACTTAACGCACTTACGCCTCTACTACATCGCACCGTACACCTCTCAGACGGCAAGCACAAATAAATATTTGTGGACTTAGCATAATCAATTACTCACTTTCAAGGTTAATTGATGTCATTAATGGGACTAACTTGTTTATTATTTTGTAGTAGGGTTCTTGGTCACACAATTTCTATAAGACTCTAGTTGGCTCATTGGATTGGAGACCAACTCTCTTTAAAAACCCATTATAACTTGCACAAACTATAGAAAAGGCTTAGGGCAAGTAAATAAGACATGTTGTATTTTGTGATTAGGGTTTTTTCATACATAAGAGAGCGGTTTGAGAGTAGGTGTCCATAGACACTAATATTACAATGTTTTCTATCTTATAGGATTACAGATCTAATTTATCAATAGCTATCTTTTGAGGTTAGTATATTTTATGATTTAAAGGAATTTGTTGTGTATGTTTTGATCCATGTATCTTAAAATATTTATTATACAGGTATGTTAATGTTATTAAGGAATCGTAATCTACCAACAGAATTTCTTCTGGAAAATATAAGTTTGAAAAAGGACATTTTGGAACATGTGCTTCCTTCCATGCCAGCCCATCCAGATCAAGATGGAACTCAGCAAATGGAAATTCTGATAGGAGGTGAGCTAGGCTGTTGCCAAGAGCCCAACCTCCGAAACAGGTCTGGAAGCTGCTATTACTTTAGGAGAAATGGCCAATGGCTTTTATAACATAACAAGACTGACATCTCGGATATCTCTCCACGCTCTCTGGAATAGCTTCTCTCGGACCTTTCTCTTTTCAACGAGACTGAGGTCAAGGAACCTCCTCCTGAGGCCTTCTCTCTCCTCGGCAAAGTCTTCAGTGGCCCCTTCCCTCCGTTGAAAAGGCTAAGGAGAAGATGTCGGACCTGACGCCTTTTAAGCTGGCCGCGATGGTACTATCTCTTTACTCTTTGTTCTCTCTCTCTCTCTCTCTTTTTTTTTTTTTTTTTTAACTCTTCGTTCTTGTTAATCGGGTTGTGCTGTATGTAGTTCGGGGTCTTGGGCGCCTATATTCCAGTGAGGTTCATCGCAAGTTCAGTGCGATGAGCGACCATGTACGGAGAGCTTCAGGGAAGCGCTTCCCGTCTATCTGAGAAGGAAAGCAAGATAGCCATGGTGAGGTCGAGGCGGAGAAGTCTGCGCTGGCCACCGAGGTGGATAAACTGAAAGGAGAGCCGGCGCATAGCACTAAGGCTCTGCTCCTGGATATGGATCGGGCGTTAAATAAGCAGCGGGAAAGGAGCTCGAGAAGAACGACCTGTACTGCCGGCTGGTGAAGGATCTGCAAGAGTTCTACACTTGAGCAAATCCACAAGAGAAACAAGAGATCTACGATACTGGATTTGCTGACGGCCAGGCCTCTCGCGACCCACCTCCCGAGGAAGCCATGAATGAAAGAGAAGTAGGCCTCGGAGGGAGGCAGCTGAACCAGAGCCGATGAAGGTTACTGGAGAGGAAGGGGTCAGGCCAAGTCGCAGGGCGAAGGACCGGATGAAGAGGATGAGGTTATCGAAGTGAGGTCGGACACCAACGACCGTCCCGGCCCATGACAAGGGGTCTTAGATTTTGCCCAAATATCCATTTTGGAAAATAGGTATACGGAAATCCAAGATGCATTTTTGCTATCTAGGTTGTTGTTCCTCCATCTTTTGCCTTTTTATAAGGTTGGCCATGCAAATTAAGCAGTAAATCAATTATGTGGAGGCTATTTTTTCAATTAAAGTGTGAAATTTGAATCTTGGTGGAGGTGAGAGGGAAAAAGGATAAAAAAAAATGTCATATAGCATATTCTCACGTGCTTATTAAAGAAAACATATTATTAGTAAGTGGTGGGGGATTTAATGATCTCACATTCAAGGGCATTATCCTTGCAGGCTTGGTTCAAAAGGTAAAAGGAGAATGGTTCACATTCTGAGTTTGAGTTTTTATAAGACAAAGTATTACAAACATATAAAGCAAAGTTGTGAGTACCATAATCTTTAGACCCGGTACTCGACAGGCCCAAGGTCTGCTTGACCCTCATTGTGAAACGGTCCAAGCTCACTTGCCATATTAAGACCAAGCGGGACTATCCAAACAAGAAAGTCTTGATGCACGTCCAAGAAAGCCAAGGTGTCTTCCCATAGACTAGCTTCAGGGCGGCCCGTCTAAAGTTTTTAAGTCCCCCAGTCAACCATCCTACGGCATATGGGAAGTCCGTTATGGATAAGTATATGAAAGCTGAAAATACGTAAAAGATATATTTATCAACGGATTTCCCAGTTGTCAAATCCTTTATTTCTCGGAAGGTTAATCATTAATAGGAAGGAAGAGATTTTATCCCCCAAATTAAGAGATTTTATTCCTAAAATTAAGGGAAGATTAACAAACTATGCCCTATAAATCGGGAAGATCTCCCATGAGGTAAAGGGATTCGAACTGTGCAAAAACTCTCTCTTCTTCTTCTCCATCTTTTGCTGACTTAATCATCGGAGTGGTGGTCAGCACTCCGCCGTCGTATCATCTTTTTTGCAGGTTCACGTTGCGCTACTGATGCTCAGAGGTTCCGACGATCAAGGTTACAACAATTGGCGTCATCTATGGGAATCTAATAGTAAGTCTCGTCTACAAGCCACGAGGGCTTGGCTACAACGATTTTATAATAGCCCTCCATCACCTAGAGTTCTACCGATTCCCCTTCCCATATCTGATTCGTTCGAAGCAACCATAATGTCAACCAATCAGATGATCCAATCACCAAAGGATCAATTCCTCCATTGGCGTCAGGACATGGAGAGGAAACAGGAGGAGCAAGCAAGATAAATAAAGGAGCTACAATGCCATGTCGAACGCTTGCAGGGGGAGAATGACCAGTTGCGGGCCCAAATAGAAAACAGTTGGAAAATATGCATGATATAGCGGTCAAGCCGTACATTCGATCGCTCCAATAGAGGAAAGGAGACCATTATCCCTGACGATATCGATACCCCAGCAAACAATGAGTTGTCCTTAGGCAGTTCCCCATTTTTTAGTCTTTCACCAGAAAAGAACACTCGAGAGAGCACAAAGGCCAAATCGAGCAAGAGGCCTTCGCATCTCCCTGCCCTCAATGATGTCATTAGTGGCGCATCCCGCAGGGTAAGGAGGGAGGCAAGCAAGACGCGTAATCACCAATTCAGCCCCCGAACACGCCGCACACTGGCGGCACGATGCCACCCGCACGCTGCGACGCATGATACCATCAATGTCGCTTGCGACATCTCGCTTTCGTATGTAATAACATTCTATATGTCGCCGTTCTTTAATTCACAGACTGATGACGCTTCCGCCCCCGGACAACACATTTTTTACTATGAGCCACCTCGCAGGTTTGTCATACCAGCTTTTTCCACGTTTTATGGTTATGCTAACCCTTATGATCACATGCTCCATTATAATCAAGCGATGATACTAAATGCCGGTAATGACCATCTGTTATGTAAAGTGTTCCCTGGGCCTGCATTAGCCTGGTTCCACAAGCTCTCACTTAGCTCAATAAACTCGTTCAATGAACTATAAGCCGGTACTGTGATTCACAAAGATCTTTGTTCGAGACGACAAAGAGGAACACTACCCTTACGCACTATTCTCATAGAAGAAGATTTTATTCCTGACTTCACTAGAGGTTCGTGTCGGGCCCAGCCAGTTAAAGTCATATAACATGGATGCAGTCCTCCAAAACTTTAGGATAAGCTTTGGGTTATCTACTCCTCGAATCACTATATTTCAGAACCCCAATTACAAATAGAAGAATTATTATACAGCGGGTCGATAGTACTAATGCCGTAGAGGACAATATCCGTATAAGAATCTGCATCATTATGATTACAATCCAACTGGCTGAGGGAAATAAGCCACCTAGGAAGAAGCCATCTGAATCCAAGGAAGGTCATAGCAGAGACCAAAAGCGATCTCGTGATCAGTCACAGAAAAATAGAGAGCTCAAGCAATTCACCGCCTTGAACGTCTCTTATGAGAGGTTATTGCCCATTATTTGCGACTTGCCAGAGTTTAAATGGCCTGCACCGATCCAGACGGATCCTTCCCAATGCAACAAATCCTTGCGGTGCGATTATCATAGAGATCATAGGCATGAAACCGACAAGTGTCGAAGCCTAAAGTTCTTAGTGGAAAAGCTTATCAAAGTGGGACACCTCAAGAGGTATATCAGAGAACTTGACCACGGGGTGGAATCGGGGCAAGCTGGGGACAGAATCATAGTCGGTGTGGCAGGCCCGTCAGAATCCAGACCTACCATAAACTATATACTAGGCGGCCTGTCTGACAACTAGTATCAGTAAAAGCGCCAACAAAAGAAGCTCTTGAGAGCCGCCACAATTAAGGCCAGGGTAAATGCTATCCACAAGGAAGACATACATGAAGAAACCAAGCCAATAGATGGCCCCATATCCTTTCCTCTTGTCAACCCTAACAGGATTATTGTGCCCCACTATGATGCACTTATGCTCACCCTATGTATTAAACGTGCCTCTGATCTCGCACAAAGGTACAGCATCCCGAGATGCGGCTGCACTGCTGCATCCACCTACTTTTAAGAGGATGAAGCTTTCCTTAGGTATGGTGAACTCGGCCAGGCGGATTCTCTCTGGTTTTAATGGTGCAACTATCGTAACTCTAACAGATGTCGCGCTCCCTGTAAAAGTCAAGGCGATCACTCAGCAAGTTTTGTTCTCAATCGTCAAAGACTTGGGGCCTTACAACCCCATAATGGGGCTGGCCTGACTACACTCGATGAAAGCTATCCCTTCAACCTACCACCAAACGATCAACTATTTGAGTAACATTGGGTAGGTTGACCTTTTAAGCAGTCAATTGGCTACACGGCAATGTTATCAACTATCTGTATGGGAACAGAGATGGGAGAAAAGCTCTGAAAGTTCCCCCCTCAAAGATCAAACCCCCACCTAGCAATCACTGTTCGTCGCCCAGACTAAGGCAAAAGAAAAGGATCTGCTGGTTGTGGATCCCTTGGAAAAAGAAATGTTGGACGGGCCAGAAAAGTTCACTTACGTCAGTTCTCTCCTATTCAATGAAGAAAGGGAGCAGTTACGACTCGTGAAGTCGAATAACATAGACGTATTCGCCTGGAGCCACTTAGATATGGTTGGGATTAACCCGACGGGGGCCTCTCATGAACTAAATATTATCCCCACTACGCATTGTGCAAGACGTAAAAATGAGGCTTTCCACCCGCACGTTATTAGATCATTCGCATTTAAGTAGACAACTTACCGAGCAGTTTCATCGAGAATATAATTCTAATAGCCAGCCAACGTGGTATGGTTCTAATCTAAAGGAGGTAAGTGGTGAGTATGTGTAGATTACACTGACCTTAACTAAGCATGCCCAAAAGATAGCTTCCCCTTACCATGTATAGACTAAATTGTTTATGCCGCAGCCAGGCACGGAATATTGTCGTTTCTAGACACTTTCTCTGGGTATCATCAGATTCCCCATGCACCTGCCTAACGTAGAGAAAACGACCTTCATTACACCTCACGGGTTATACTGTTACAATGTGATGTCTTTTGGCTTCAAAAATGTCGGGGCAACTTATTAGAGGTTGGTGACCAAGATTTTAAGACCACTGTTAGGCAAAACCATGGAGGTCTATATCGATGATATGCTTGTGAAATCCAAAGAATGCTTCGACCACACCAAGCACCTACAAGAAGCCTTTGAGCTATTGCGAAGGTATAGCATGAAACTCAACCCTTTGAAATGTGCGTTCGGAGTATGTTCAGGCAAGTTTTTAGGCTTTATGGTGACCCAAAGAGGGATAGAGGCCAATCCTATTCAGCTCAAAGCTATAATGGACTATCAGGCTCCTACCTCCAGAAAATGAGTGCAGCAACTGATTGGCTGGCTGGCAGCTTTCAGGCGGTTCATATCTCATTTCATAGACCGATTAAAACCATTTTTTATCACTCTAAGGGGAGCCAAAAGGACCGACTGGAATGAGGAATGCAACCAAGCTTTCGTGGCAATCAAATAATATTTTACCAAGCCGCCAATTCTGGCCAACCCAGGGGCAAGCGATACACTCTATCTTTACCTGGCGGTGTTAGAAGTCTCAGTAAGTGCAGCTTTGTTCAAAGAAGACGAAAACCGAAAGCAAAGACCAATATTCTTCGTAAGTAAATCTTTATCTGAAGCAGAAACCCAGTATACCTGTCTCAAACAAGCAGCAATGGCCCTCCGTGTGGCAACTAAGAAACTTTGCCCCTACTTCCAAGCACACCCTATCGTCGTGCTGACCAATCTCCCTTTGCAAAGCACTATACACAAGTTTGACCTATCAAGAAGGATGGCCCAATAGGCGATTGAACTAAGTGAATTCGGTATTCAGTATAAACCTCGCTTGGTATTGAAGGGACAGATATTGGCAAATTTTTTAGCAAAACTACCCCAACCAGATGTGAACTAGGGTGACGCTGGTTGATAGATCCTTAATGTGGACGGTGCTTCTAGTCAAATGGGAGCTGGAGTCGACTTGCAACTTAAAGCCCCAAGTGGGGAAAGGATAGAACAACCCATACGGCTAGACTTCCCCATGTCTAATAATGAGACTTAATATGAAGCAATCCTAGCCGGAATCAACCTCACAAAGTTTGTATCCTTAGAAAAACTCATCATACGCAGTGACTCTCAACTGGTAATGGGACAGATAAACGGAGAATACGAAACGTGAGACCAAAGCATGGTTAGGTATGCAAATCTGGTCAAGCAACGACTGGAGAGTTTTGCGTCTTGGAAGCATTAACATATCCCGAGGGATTCGAATGAAAAGGCAGTAGTAGCTGCATCCCTAACAATAAAAGAAATGATATTCCTCCATGTCTATCTCCAATCGACATCATCAATTACTACCAACCAGGTAAACGAAATAGATGAAGCCTGTTCTTCTTGGATGACTTCAATAGTGCACTATTTAAGCTCGGGAGAATTGCTAGATAATAGGATTGAAGCCTACAAGATTCAGGTCCAAGTGGCTAGATTTTCTCTTGTGAATGGGCAATTATACAAACGGGTCATATCTCAAGTGTCTCACCACTAATAAGGGCACATAGATTACCGAACTCCACGGCGGGAGTATATGGAAACCATCTGTGCTCGCACCTGGGCTCACAGGCCCATGCCAGGTTATTATCACACGGCGTAGATGTACTCGCCATGTCAAGAAGTGCTACCGCTGCCAACGACAAGCCCCCATCTCAAGGGTGTCAGCTCAAGATCTAACCACCATCACAAGCCCCTAGCCTTTCGCTCAATGGGGGATTGATATAGTTGGACCGCTGCCTACCACCCCAGCTCATAAAAAGTTATTATTGGTTGCCACCAACTATTTCATCAAATGGATAGAAACTGAAGTCTTCACCTCCATCAAAGATAAAGAAGTCATTCAATTTGTTTGGAAGAATATAGTCTGTCGATTCGGAATACCTCAATCAATTGTAACTAACAATGGGTCATAGTTTGATAGCAAAGTATTCATAAATTTTTTCCATGAGTTGAAAATTAAAAACTTATATTCAACCCCACGGTACCCATAGAGCAATGGCCAAGCGAAAGCATCTAACAAAACCCCCTTAACAGCTTTGAAAAAGCGACTACATTCAGCTAAAGGAAAATCAATAGACGAGCTACCAGGAGTTCTTTGGGCCTATAGAACAACCAACCGAGAGCTGATCAGAGTATCCCTGTTCGCCCTTACCTACGGATAGAGGCCATAATTCCTATAGAAATTGGGGTGCCCACGCTTCGAACGGAAATCCTTGAGAAGGCTAATACTAAAGCCATTGCCAAAGACTTAGATATGATAGACGAACTTCGTGAAGCTGTGATTGTACGTATGGCATCGTACCAGCAAAGAATAAAAAACCTATACAACACGAGTGTAAGACAGCATGCATTTCGTCAAAGACCTAGTCTTGAGAAGGGTCTTTGAAAACACGGCTAACCTAACAAATTTTAACTTCTAACCGACCGGGAAGTGGCCATGGGCACGATGAGCAAATGGGGCAATCGGATCATATGCATTAGATAAACTGGACGGGACACCAGTGCCCAGGATGTGGAATGCTATGCATCTTAAGAGGTATTTTCAATAAAAAATTTCTTTAAAGGTATCATCAATTAAATTTCCTTTAAAGTATTTTTTTTTTAATTCTTGGAATAGTCCCCATATCAAAGACCAGATGTTGCTCATAGCCTATTGGCACTTTCAAAAGACCAAATGTGGCTCATAGCTTGCTAGCACTTTCAAAAGACTAGAAGTGGCTCAGAGCCTGCTGGCACTTTCAAAAGACCAGATGTGGCTCATAACCTGCTAGCACTTTCAAAAGACCAAATGTGGCTCATAGCCTACTGACACTTTCAAAAGACCAAAAGTGGATCATAACCTACTAGCACTTTCAAAAGACCAGACGTGGCTCCTAACCTGCTGGCACATGCCTAAAGCGCAGCAGTGGCTCTTAGCTTGTTGGCTAACGCTAAGGCCCGAAAATGGTGCCTTGCCTGCTAACCCATGTGCAAACCCTACCAGCTTCTAGCTCTTAAAAAACTTAACATTGGTATCCCTGAAGCAACTATCCTAGTCAAGATTCATGGAAGGGAGTTGTGAGATAAAAAGAATCAATAGTATAAGTAAACCAAAAATTTTATTTCATAAATACGCCAATAACGTCAGAAAAATATATATAAGTTCTAGCGACCAAATGGGGTCGATTACAACAAAAAGGGAAGGGAAGGGAGAACTTAAGATGTTCCAACAAAGTCCTTAGCAGGAGCGCTCCTCTTTGGATCCTTTGCCTTCTCTACCATTTTGCTCTGCTCCGCCTCGGTTGTTGTGGCCTCAATGGGTGCTCGAGCCAAGGGGCATTTAAGGTTCATGAAGAACTCTAGAGGAAGCGAGTCAAAGGAGTCAGGCATGCCATCTAGAACCTCTTGCTAGTCTCCACAGCTGTTATGTTTAAGTATACAACATCCGTAGCCATATGCAAATATAACCTCTAGGGCCTTCTAGTAGTCTTCCTCCATGGCCTCTGCCCTCGTCTCGAGACGGGAGAGAAGACACTTCCCATCCTTAGCCGCCCGATCTCCGAAGGCTGAAGAGTAAGTTTGTTCAACCTCAAGACTCGGCAAAATTCAACCTTAGCCTTCCGCCTAGCCTCTTCCGTAATCACCAAGGCATCTTGGACCCTAGCCAGTTTGTCCTCCGCCAACGCCTTCACGTCACCAGTTGCAACTGTAGCTAACCGAGCAAGCTACGCCTCTTCATTGGCTTAATCCCCCTCCCTCTCCACATTTGTAGTCTTCCCCGCACCGACCTTAGCCTCCCGCTCCCAGTGCTTAGACCAAGCTTTGGCCTTGACCAAGGCATTGTCTAAGACCTAGTGCTTGGAAACGACCGACAGAGCATATAGTCGTAGCTTCTCGGCATCCCCCAGCCTATGGTGAAGCTCCCTATGCTAGTGTTCCAAATAGTGGTGACATCCTATAAAACGAGAGGTGTTAGGAAGGAATCACAACATAAAACCCATGCTCAAACATTAGAAGTCTAGTCATACCAACTCAACTGTCTCGTCAAAGTCATGGTTGCGAATAAACATCCCATCCTCAGCCACACACTAGTAGGACTTTTTATCCATGTAGTTGGAAAAGGGAATGGAATACTCCTCAACACGAGTCACAACTAGTATTCGGAGAAGATTAGGATAGAGTTCACGCATATGTAGGGCAAAAAAGGTCCCTCTTATTAAAGGGGTTCCAGTGGTCAATAATATACTAGGCTTCATCTAGACCAGGAGCTGGCATGTCTACCGAAGGACGGCCCCACTCCATCTGCTTAACATACGAGCCTAGCATCAGCCTATCAAGTAGCCTTGCTCTACGAGCGCCGGGAATTGCGAGATTGGACTGTCTAGCCTGCAGTGGCAGACCAATGGTTGTCTCTACATCAAGGGCCTCTCTTAAAGCTTGATCAGCGTTAGGAGGTCCTCTAACTTAAGCCCCATCCTCCAATAATGCACAAGCCTCCTTGAAAGCGTCCAGGGCGGCCCCCTCCAAAGCCGACAGGGCATTAGGGGCTTGTTCTAGAGAGTCCACAGTAATCACTACCAAACTCTTTTAAGCCTCTTCATTCAAACCAGACCATTTTGGGAGCTTGTCGTCTGGTACTTCGGAGCCTTGAATGCTCGCAGCCCTATTGTGCATCCACGCAACAAATCCAACATCGTGGCTAGCCATATCGTCTTCCCTTTCCTCAGTCGACTCAATAGAAATTGGATCCACCCAATCCACAAAGCCTTCTAATCCCGTGTAGGCAGCATTAATCTGCACAACCTTTTTTGCCTTCTTTCTCTCCTTCTTCGCCACCTGGAGGGCAAGTTTTGAATCTTATTCAGCCAAGGGTGATTGATCGGGCTGAATAAAGCTAGCCAAGGATCCTTCAATAATCTCGGCTTGAGGCACTTACTCCTAAGCCGACCCCTCTTGAAAAGAGCTACCCGGAATTAACTTCAGCAGATTAGCGAGAACAAAATGTTCGCCTCTTAATGCTTCCGATTGCAACGGACTCCGGGATGACAGAACCATATAAGGAAAGGGGTTGCGCCCACTCCTCGCAAGTTCTTCACATAAGAGGAGCTCAGATTGCGCCCCTTAGTGATCTCTAGTAGCCTATCCGATACTATACTCATCTTTCCACCCAAATAACTAACTACTTCTACCTACAAAAATATCATAAAAGAATGGCATGTCAAAACGCACAAGAATTTCATAAAAGAAGGGCATGTCAAAACATAGACTGCCTACGGGAGTACAAGTCCCGCCAAGCTGAAACAAACCTAGGAATGAGAGATAGTGGTTCAGATTAAAGGGAAGTCCTGGAGAGCCCAGTGTCTCGTACCACAAACCTTTAAACCAAAACAACTCATTTCGTCAGCCTTAGGGGGAGCTCAATGTCCTAAGAAATTGTACCAATGTGGTTGACATAGATAGGAGGCCAAAAATTTGATAGGGACCAAATGATATATACAAATTTATGACACTACTACCAAAGGACTGTTTTCTAATCCCAGGAAACAATGGCAAAAACTTGTTGAGACCATTTTTCATATGTATGAAAAAATGGAATTGTTCTCTCTTGTAAGATGACTCATTTAAAATTTGTGCATGTGGTCTCAATCACTGCAAGTGCAATGTGTCGCATAAGCACAAAAGTGATATTTAAAGTCCGCATATCGTTCTACAAGTACGTAGACATGATAAATCAAAAGACTAATTACCCCAACTACTCAAGATCATTACTATTTGAACTCCACTAATATGATAATAAGAAGACTATAATGTAGTCTCAGACTGAAATCTTAAATGTGTAAAAGTAAAGTTTAATAAAATTAGGGTTGAGGATTCATTGAGTGAGGCAAAAATGGACTTGGATCAATTAAGAATAATCAATTTCTACATCATTTCAATTTATAGCTCAGCCATCAATTAGAAAACTGAGTTAGTCAAAGATGCAAGGTAGTATGGTTTGAATTTCTCCCTTAATATTTTTCACTGATTAAAGGTTCATATTCATTTCTGATACATGATTCTAATCAGTTACTTGTAATGTATAACCCTCTTTCTAAGAATTAAGTATTTTTCCTTTTCAAAGATTTATACTTATAGATTCTAAAGACTAAAGAATTCTCGCTTCATAGACAGGATCTTGCAAGCCTTCTCCAATATGATTGACACCTCATCCTACACTTCTAATGAAAATTTCCATCTACTTGATTAGATCTCAGCTAACATGGGATCATAATCAATTCATCAAAAAGATGAGAGACCTCTGAGTGATTAAACAGATACTTCATTCAACCTATCTCAACTTATAAGTAAGTTGGTGATCTATTTGAGTAATCCTTCAAAGTTCATTAGTTCCATAGTATTAGTCTACCATACCCACAAGGACTGCTCTACACTCTCAGGATTCTCTATCTCTGTGTCACTAAGAGGGCCTTCTAGAAATCAGAGTGAGATACAGTACCTTGCATTTGGTACATGGTACACGGTACTAATACTGAGAACAAGTAAATTTATAAACAATACCAATCAAATAAATTCAAGAATTCTAATTAAAGTTTTCTTCCTCCTTATGCAGCAAAATGACTATCATCAAAGACCCATTTCTAGTGAGCTCAACTTTTCAAAATTGGTTTACTCATATCAGTGACTAGTGAGCTCAACTTTTCAAAATTGGTTTACTCATATCAGTGACTAACTGATCAGAAAAATTCACTAAAATCATAAACAAACTGAAATAAATGAACTCCAAAAACATTCCAGCATCTATTTAATTCAAACAGTAAATGAAAAGAAGGATTTATAAAGAAATATCAGCTCAAAGCTACACTTCAGTACAATACCCAAATCCCAAAAAGTAAAGGAAAACTAACAAAATTAAACTATACTGAGCTAAATCTACTAAATTGGAAAAAAAATAAAAAATAAAATAAAATAAAAATGTACAAGAGTCTTCAACTACCCAGAAATCCTAGAGCCGCCAAAAAGCTGCGCACATTGCCCTAGAAGCGTGTATTTATAGGCTTTCCAATGTTAGTCCTTACTTCATTTATTACATTGTGGATTCCCATAATTCTGGCCCAATTGGTCTCTTTGTCGCGACATAAAAAAATTATGTCGCGACACAGCTTTCAGTCTTTATTGCTGCCTCTGTCGTAGCTTCTTGTATTCTTTCGCGACCTATTATCTGGGCTTGCTCTTGAATTGTGTCGGGACATACTTTGATAATGTTGCGACATAATCAGATTCAAGCAGTTTCCTTGTTTTGTCACGACAGAACGCCAGGTCGCGACACCAAACCTGTTTGCACCCAGCTTCTCATGTCCTTATTCTGCTAGAGTTTGTCACGACATAATTTTCCTTGTTGCGACAACCAATTATTTTTCAGCCTGGCAACTTGTCGCGACAGGATTTCTTTAAGTCCTTAGCAATTTTCTGTCACGACAAAAAACTCTTTGGTCGCAATAGATTTTTCTTCTTTGGTACTTGTCACATTTGGCCGTTTTGTTTACACATAGAATTATATGTTAAGTATCAACTGTCTCTACCATTCTCAAGTCTTCTTCAATTTGCCGTCACCTTACTTTTCTCCCTCACGCGACAAAATTTTATCATTCCTTAGCTTTTTATTGTCGCGACAAGAAACTTCTTAGTCACGACATAAGTTTTGCCTTCAACTCTTGATTATGTCGCAACAAGAATTTTTTTGTCATCATTCTTCTTGTGTTGCTCTTCAGCATCTTGTCTCGACAGGGAATTCACCTCCTTCATGTTTTGTCTATCGCGACAAAGATCAGGTTGCCTCGGGATGTGGAATTTATGACCGTTATGTCATGGACATGATTTTCTTTGCTGCAATAAAGATTCTTCCTTGAGTTGGCTTGATGTTGGAAACTTTGTCGCAACATAAAAACATTTGTCTTAGCTGACTTGTATTGTCTTCTTGATATTTTCTGTCGTGACAGAATTGTCTCTTATCGCGATAGAGTTCATCCATTAGTCTTTAGCTTTTATGTTACGACATAAAAATAATGTCGCGACATAATTCCTTCACCATTTACTACCTTGTATGTTGCGACAGATTTCAGGGTTATTGCGACGACTTTCTTCAAAATCTTATTCAAGTTCTGTCGCGATAGAAAACTCTATGGTCGCTACCTCGAAAGCTCTTTTCAGCCTTGATTTCTGACTAGTCTTTGCTGCAACATAGATTTGCTGGCTGCGACATAGTTCCTTTGGCCTACTTGAACTTTGTGTCGCGACATACAAAACTTATGTCGCGATTACGCATCACGCATTTTCCTCCTTTTTCTTTTTATGCCGATCTCTTTTTTCAATAATTGCCTGTAAAACACAAAGTTACTAACACTCCATATTTTGGCATATAAATACATCTTAAACTGTTAAAAACATGCCCGAAAAATAGATTAAAAATAGATGAGTTTCAGACTCATCAAATTCCCCCAAACTTAAGGTTTTGCTTGTCTCCAAGCAGAGAAAATAAAATTTTATTTGTCCTCAAACAATTTAACTTTTATTTTTAAGGACATTTTTCTATTCAAATCTTAGATAGGGCAAGAACAAAGGTCAGTTGTAAAATTATTCATAAACATGTTTCCAATCCATAATTATGAAGATTTTCAATTAAGTTCACTGAACCAACCAATAATTCACAATGTGTAACAATTTAATCATTCAATTATGATTTGTGGTAGCCGGTCTTTACTTTTTTTTTTTCATAATGGGGCCATCTTCGATAATACTCGCTGGCATACTCTCTTTCATTTTTAAAGTCCTATATGTTTGTTTATCATATTAATCTCCACTAATGTAGGCATAATACCGCCTTCATAATCAAATAGGTCTTTTAGGCTTGTAATGTGTTGCTTGGGTAATGAGGTAGATAATTAGACATTTTAGGCTCAATTTAACCCAGATTCTTAACAGCTTAAGCTTTTGCCTTTTGATATATCCTTGATTTCTCTTGATTGTGATTTTCTAACCTTCCCAATAGGTTTAGTGCATCTCTTTGCATATTCTTTAGTCTGGTATCTTTTTCTCTTTTCATTGTTCATACCCAGAAGATAACTTTTCCTCCTTATTTTAAAAGCTTTCTCACTTTCCATTTCTCATCAAGTTTCTTGGAATGGTGCAATGTTGATCTTTTTAGGCTTTCTACCACCCTTAATGAACTTTGGGTCAATAACTCTCATACCAGCTTTTAAGACAGCAGACAAAGTGACCACCTAGCGAATTTAATTTGTTTCTGTGGAGGAAGGCTACAAGACCAATCATTCCTCTCGATGTTTTTCTTTCTTCACGGCTTCTTTCATCATTTTCTTTTTATCTCTTATTATCTCTATGCACTTTTCTTTCTCAACCCACTTTCTCCTTTTCTACATCTCAAGATGATATTCCCCCAAACTTGTCATTTTATGTCATTGATGTCTTTTTTTTCTTGCAATCTAGGCAAATAAGAGTTCTTTACTGTAGAATTAGATGTAAGGAAGGGATCGGGCTTCTCTATTGCTGGTTGATAATGAAATTTGGCTTTAGGCTCAAATAAGGAACTAGTGTATATGCTTATGCATATCATAGGGGTAGGCTTTGAAATGCTCAAACTTCCAAGGATGGCCTAAATCATTTCCTATTAGTGGTATTGACTAGGGTTTCGCCTTGACTAACAATCTAACAAGTTCTAGGAAATTTGAGAGTCTACTGTGATGGATCCCAGAAGATGTTCCTGATCTTAGCACAATTCTTTCCAGAGTTACTGTTAACCATGTGCAAAGTTATCAGGATTTTATAACCAAAATATTTACATTAAACAGAATTATAAGTTTTATATGTTTCATCAATTTAGCAAAACCTTCCTTATTCTTAAAGTTCAACACATTTATTCATAACCTTACAACTTTCTATTTCCATTTATTTCATCCTACCCCAATGCATCTATCAATGGTTTGTTTGGCTTTGAGATTTTTTGTTGTGTTGTTTTTAATCAAGTCAAGAAGTTCATTTTGATCATGCATTCAACTCAAAACAATCCAACACAACCACAATTTCATCAATTCATTTCAACCAAACATGATGCAGCAATTAGACAATTTGATCCAGGTAGTTGGTTTCTCAATTATTCAACTAAGTGATTCGGGTGTAGGGTATGTCGGAATCAACCATATTTGTAAACCTAAACCTCCTACTGCCGTAGCATAGCTACTGTAGTATAATGGCTCTAAGGTCGAACTCAGGGATGGGTTTTCTTCGTGTAAATGATTTTGTAGTTGGCTTAGAAAGGTGAATTTTAATTTGGATTTTAAGGCTTGGTTAAAAACAATGGGTTGAATGTTTGAAAACTAAAGATAAACTAAAGTAAAATATGAAAAAGAACTCCTTTAAGCATCGGCCTACTGGGGTTGAGGTCCTAGGGCAAATGAGAGGTTCTCGGGTCCTTTTCCTCGCGTTGGGGAGGATGACCTATAGTCATTTCCCAAACCGGATCTTCATTTGGCTATCAAAACTGAACCCTAATAATTTTCCTTTTGAAATATAGCATTTATTGGACGTAAATGTTCCCGAGCAATGAAAATCTATCTCCTAAAAATCTACCCTACATTAACTAATAAGTGACAACTAATGAATCTCAGTGGATCTAGCAATAAGCATCCACTGAACCCTAAAAGCTTGCCAAGTATAGGTTAACCAAGGTACATCAAAGAGATTTAAACCTATTATGAGAAATAAGAGACATAAATACCCATAAATGCTTGCATTAAATACATGAGAACCGTCATTTTACCTCAAAACCCTAGCCCAGTAGCCTTCCTCTTCAAGGATGAAGGGGGTTTAGCCAACCATCCCTTGAGTTGTCCTCGTCAAGAGTGTTTGGCAGCTAAGAAAATAAAAGAAAAGCAAAGAAAATGAAAGAAAAGAAAAACAGTGGGAAAGCTTACTGCTTGTATCTCTTATGCAGAAAAGTGAGTAATTAAAAGGTTAAACACAGTCTTGGCCTTATATATGCTCAAAGAGAAGAGAAAAATTACACAAATATCTAAACTACCTACAATAAAGGAAGGGTAAAATGGGAAAAAGGAAGTCAAAAGGGGGCTAAAAATCAAAAGTGTAGGAACATTTTCGCACAGTGGTGCGAAATTTTCGCACCCTTATGCGAAATTGCTCGATTTTCTAGCTTTTTATGTTCTTCTTTCCTTCTGATTTTTGATTGCAATGCTAAGTTCGACTTGAATTCTTCGTGCTTGGATCGACTCAATCGACTCAACAAATTTGGCATAAATAGCTTGCAAAAACTACAAAATTAGCCACAAAATGCGATCAATAGAATAGTCGGGACCTTAATGTGCCAATCGGGTTAATTCGGCTGATTAATACACAAAAAGTGCTCAAAACCTGCAATAAACAGGGCTTAAAATAGCACTATTTAGGCACTAATCACTCTCCCCAACCGATACATTACTAGTCCCTTAGCAATGAAAGAAAGAAAGAAAGAGCAAACAAAATAATAACAAAATTATGTTCTCAAAAATAGTATTTCAAAAAGTATGTGGGTGAGTAATGCCTAACCCTGAGTATGAATCACCAAAACCCTACCTAATAACCATCTTGAGAGAATAAATGTCATACAGAATCAAGCTTTAGAAGAGTATCCAACTCAAGAGAATCAACCTGGAACTTCCACCAAAATCTAAGTGTTTATATGATTAGTTTTCAACAATAAACTGCCAAACTGCACTCTCCTTCCAACCAAGTTACTGCCATAATCTAGAACATTAACCAGCCTAAATAGATCAGGACCCACTCTTATTCCACAATTCTTTTTGTGTTGTAGGGTGCAATGTCGAGGAATCAATTTCACCCTGGGTCCAACTGAGGATCCACTAAATGACTACCAACCAATTAAGGCTTAGGGGATCAAGTCATAAGGATTTTTCAACCACAAACTCTTCAGGTTTCACCTCGAACTTTGAAAGACTTCGGGACTCAAGCACCTACAACTCGCTAAACCTCACCCATCCACCCATGTAGCGAGCACTAAGTCGGTGACTCCCAACCAATTGGTTTAGTGGCACTGTGTTTAAAGACTTTACAGATACCCCTTCAAACCATGGTCAGTTTTTTTTTAAGGCAAAGCGTCGAGGCTTTCTTTTTCTTTTTCTTTTTCTTTTTTTTTTTTATTTTGAAAGACTCATTGGCCTTCTTTTCCTGGGGGTCCTTAACCTATTAAAGGTATTCAATGAAACTAGGATAGGTTTTTGCAAGATTTAAGAGGCTAGGCGCAAATAGTGTTGGAAACTTTATAAAGTGCTGGTAAAGGCTAGAGGTGGAAGAAAAAGGGTTGAAACCACTAAGAATTTAACTGATCATCCGCTTAATTAAGCATGGAATCAATCTAACATCAACAGCATTGGACAATGTTTCAATTTTTCACACTGCGGGCTAGGCAAAACACAAAAAAAAAAAAAAAAAAATTGGGGCAATTTTGTAAACTGGAAGTGTAAGCTATATAGTACGTATATAAAAAAAATGGCTATATTTTCAACTTTTCAAACAACTAATGCTTCATTAAACAATACAAACAAAGAAGCCACCGAACAACACAAACGGGCTTCGTTTCAAAATAGTAACAAAAGCATAAATGTAAAAGTCACTTCCTTCGCTAACTCTCCCCCCAACAAAATGTCACATTATCCACAATGGGGCTCGGATTGGAAAGTTAGAAAAGGAAGTGATACCTCCTTGATGAGATGTACCCGTTTTTGGATAGGAGACTTCACAAGCTTCCACCGGAGATCTTTCACTCCATTCGCTTCATAACGAATGTGCTCGTAAGAAAAGAGAGGAAAAAAGTAATCAGTTGGAGAATTTTGAAATTACACCTTCATAATAATTTCAAAGTGTTCTTCTAGATATATTTGATTCTACACTCTAAGCTTTCCAATCCAGACAAAATTTACCCAAAACTGAGTTCCTGAGATGAAAAAGTTATGGTAAACAAATGGGGCTTCAGCTTGAGTGCGAAAATTTCAAGCACCCTTCCGAAATGCCGCTTATGCAGCAAAGGCAAAGATTCTCCGCTTTGCATCATCTCCTTCAAAAATTTGACAAAAACTGCAAAAATAAACACAGGAAAAAGTAAAATAAAAACAGAAAAATGAAAAATAAGCTAAAAACAAAGATTAACTTAAAATTAGAGAAAATCTAAAGAGAAAAACTAAATAAAATCGAAAAAAATAAAATAAAATAAAATAAAACAAGAAAATGAAGACAAAAAGTAGGGGAGACTGAGGAGTTGCTGATGAAGCTAGAGGAGAATCTGCTGCACTTGAAAAACAAAATACCAAAAATTATGAGAATGTGCTATTGAGAATGAGAAAAATTAAACATAAAACAAATCTAAAATTAAGAAAATTATGTAAAACTACAAATTAAACTCAAAGTAAAGCAAATAAAAGTCTGAATAAAAATTGAGTGGCTTTAATTTACCTGTAGAGTTCACTCCCACTGGTAGCCCTTCAGTTCATGGTGGATCAAGGAGGAGAAGTCCTCCATGTCCCGTCGTGGAGGTGAGTCGCAACATATTTGAGCTTCACTTTGTTTTAAGCACTCGCCTTCTGGGGCAGCCGGGGAATCAGCGGTGTTAGAGAGGAAAGACTGGTACTAGATTCTCCATCAGACCTTCATTGCCTTCATCACCTCTCCTGCGCTTGTGAACACTGTGTTTTCCTGCACCTGGCTAATCAGGCAGACTTCATCTAGCTCTTGCTCTACCATTGATTCAGCTCAAGTACTTAAGTGGAAGATGTTGAGTCTGAATGTCATATTGCCAAATGTGAGTCGCATGACTCATCTGTGCAATTGATGATGGCATTTGATGTGGCCAAAAATGCCTCCCAAGTATGATAGGTACATGATTAGTACCTTCACCGGCTCTATATCAGTTGACTTTACTTAAGCCCACCGATAGTAAAATTTATCCACCTTACCAAAACATCTTCAATTATGCCTTGGGAATTTTCTACACGATCTACGCCAAAGATAAGGTGACGGGTGGTAGGCTCTGATTCCTCTAAACCTACCGCTATAATCGAGTATGGTAGCAGTTTATTACCGGGCCCCCAAATCCAACAACAAAGGCCTTATCCACACAAAAAGTTCCTCCTGATGTTCACTAAAATGGTAGGGGATCCCTTGATCCTTGTATTTCACCTGGTCTCGCTTTGAATGATGGTAATCGACTTCGTCTGGTCAAGAAGGCCTCTTATCAACATTCAATCCTCTTCACCGTGCAATGTGTCCTTTAAAATTTGGCATAAGTTGGAACTCCGTTTAATCATGTCTAGTGCTGGGATATTGACCTTCACTCGCTTTTAGCAACTTCTAAATTTCACTAATCGAGGCCTTTTTCTTACCTTTAATGCTTCGAGGAAACGGAGGAGGCATGCTCTTCTTCATTGAATCTTCTTTTATAATTATATGTCTCGCTCCACTTCCTTTCTTCCTGTCCTCAACAGGTATAGGCACTAGCCGATCGACCCGGCTACCACTTCTCAAAGGTGATAACGGCCTTACTTCATCCATCCTAGGATCAGTTCCAATTAAAAGCTCAATTCATGCACTCCCTGTGGATTTGGGCCAGGTCTCGGGAAAGGAATTTCCCTGCTCCGCAGACCGTCGCTAGTTGGTGATCCTTGTGATGGAGTATTAGAGGTTATCTATTTTCTGATTAAGATCATTTTGGAGTCCATCTATTTTTTGTTCAAGAAGCTTTCCACATTGTCAATTCTCTGATTCAGCTGCACATTGATGGCCTGCAGCTCCTCTACAAAATTTCCTACCACCTTGCTCAGATTTAGAATAGCTTGCTCAACCTGGAGATGAGGATGGTGGCGGTTGTGGTTAGGATGAGGACCCATACTATTGTTGTTGTTGTGCAACAGGAGGAACGTATGCTGGAGGATTTGGCTTCTAGGAGAGGTTAGGATGGTTTCTCCAGTTAGGGTTCTATGTGTCATCAAGACGGTGCATTGGTTAATGGCCAGATTAGCCCAATAACATTTGCATGCTCAACTATCAAATCCCTCACTGAAGGAGCAGTTGGGCAATGCTCTCCTTGGTGATTCACAGATCTGAAAATGAAGCAAGGTCGGATTTGTGAGGGGCCCCACCACGCTCCGCACTTCATGTTGGATTTCTCATTTCAAGCTCCTCCAAATTCTTCTCTCAAACAAGGTACATTCGCCTTCATCTCTTATATAGTCTCTCCGGGGAGTGAGTACATGCCTCCCCTTTGATTGGCTGCAAGCCTTACCCTTTCTACTTCTCTGGGGTTGGGTTCATCCCATGCCTTAGATGTCTCAGCCACATAATTCAAGAAGTCCATGGGCTTCTTCCTCGATTTTTGTTCGAAGTCCCTCCACATAGTTTCTAACAACCGCTTCCATAGCAGGGACATTCCATTATAGAAGTGGATCAACCAGCATCCAAGTATCAAAGTCATGGTGAGGACAGGCATTGATGGTCTCTAGGTACCTTCCCAAAGACTGTAGAATTTATCATTTTCTGAAACAAGAAAGGTGTAACCGCCTTCAAAGTATTGGTTTTAATGAGTGTCAAGGAACTCTCTCTTTAAAAATTATGCCTGCATATCTCCTCAATTCCTGATGGTCCTCGGCCTCAGGGAGTTGAGCCAAATCTTAGCCTTATCCTTCAGAGTCAGAGGGAAGAACTTGAACCTCATCAAACTTACATTGGCATGTCCTCTTAAAGGTATTGCATACTCCTGAACCCTGGACAAAGTTTATCATGATTTTCTACTCATCCCATGGAAAGTGGGGATAGTAAAATTTATATAGGGCTTGATAATTATGTCCTCCTGAGGAGGCATACGTGAGGGTGCACTCACTCCTGAGGGTGTATATGATCCCCCATAGTTCAGATGCATTGGGATTTCCCTCAGAACCCCTTGTGGCTCATTGCTCCTCGTGGAGGCTCCATCTGATCACCTGGTATGCTCAATTCACAGCTCTGTTCTTATGGAGCACTGCTCCTTTCTAATCGGCCTACTGTGTTCCTATCCTAGTGTTGCATAAACTCCTACCAAGATGTGATGCCCCAAACTCGGGTGTCTCGCGACCATCCGTCAACCAGGGACAGTGGAGCTGCCTGCCACCCGACACCACTCATGAAAATCCGACAGAGTCTCCCTTGTACAGGGAGCTCTACCCACGGTACATAACCTGTCCTAAACATCAATATCATGAGTAAAAATGGCCTCTTGGGCCCCTGCATCAATACTCACAATAATCATATCCCAACCAAATACAAATCTCATGGTTCAAGAGTTGATAATTCACTCTTATACAACATATATTAAAATTCTAGAACATTCTAATACATGTCTTCTACTAAAACCAAAGCCACAACCTGGCTTTCTTCAAAATCGGTCTCTAAGAAGAGCCGGGTCCTCGAGCCCTGCACTCTAAAAATAATATCCTCGACAGGTGAGCTAATGCCGTGAGTGGAATCAACCCTAAATGGGTTACTTCACCAAGTGTCGGGTTACGCGTAATACTTCCAATCTAGTTGGAAACATAAAATGCACGAAATTTATAATTTTTATCCCTTAACCCAGTAAGGATCACATGCGTTTCATAAGAACCGAAGAAAGGGTAAACGAAACTTACCTCTCTTGTGATCGATTCATTGCTTCCTCTGGAAGTCCGCGCCTTGGTTTATTCGGATCTTCAAAGGTGCTCGCCTTCAAAAACGACCACCCTACAAGTATCCACACACGAACAAATAATGAACATCTTTCGAATGCTAGTTCAGTTCGCCTTCAAAACGAATTAGAGTTTTTCTATTTTGGTTGTTCCTCTTTTAAAAGACGACTACTCCAAAAATATATGTCTCACATATATGTATCTATAAGTCTCGCTAGTGGTTTTAAATCAGGGATCTATTTTCCTTATCGATAAGGAAACAAATTCTATATCATTATATATTTAAATCTCTTTAAATAGTAACAATTTAAATTCAAATCCTTATCGATAAGAAACAAATTTATTTATATTATTATATATTTAAAACTCTTTTAAATAATAACAATTTAAATACGAATTTCCTTATCAGATAAGGAAACGAATTTATATTATTATTTAAAACCCTTTATAGATTATTTCCTTATCCAATAAGAAAATATAACAAATTAATTATTTGTTATAATTTAAATCACGAATTTAAACTTTTCTCTCAAAATTAAATTCGAATCTTAAATAACAACTATCTGTTGGTTTCATAATTAAAATAATCTCATCATTTTAAATTACTACAGCAGAGTGAAACCATAACCAAGTATTATTCGTTCTTAATGTGCGACTTATAGGTTCATTAAACATTATCGTAGGGGCCCAAATCACATTTTGATCCTACGTCGCTAAGTGGCCTCAGCAAGACATTATGATTCACCGTTAAATGAAAGCTCATGATCCGAGACAACCTTAATATAGCGTAATGACATAACTTTTGTCTCATGATATCTTGATAGAATATATGCATGGACAGTCAACCTTATATCGTTTCTATCTTTGATTACTGAACCCAATTAGATCTGATTTAAACAAATGACATTGACTTACCAATCTATTTGAGCACGCTATGCATTTCTCAATTTCAATTGTCGAGGGGCCCGTAGATATCTCTCGTATAATAAGAGGGACAAATTCCATTTTAATCGCTCATATCTCACTACATACTCTGGTCATGTTCAAGTATAACCTTTATAGTCATCCCATTAAAGACAACGTTGATTATATCAAAACACAATATTCCTCTTATGTTGAGAACTATAAATGATCTCAGTCAAAGGATTTAATGATTGACAAACTAGAGATTAATTTATGACTGATCCATGTATTAATCTCAAGACAAAGCCCTGGTCTAATATTTGTTCTCAATAAATAGATATAAATTTGATTTGTATCTCATACACATATTAATCCTATGAATATCAATCAAACCCTTTATACTATCTTAATTCATCATATTCTATAACAATAACCGATTAGGGACATTTCAAATAATTGAATATTATTCAAGGACATTATATATAATAAACATGCAAATCATCATAATAATAAATTCTCATAAATAGTCAAAATACCATGTCCATACAATAGGCCTAGAGCACTATTGCTAACACTAAGTGCATATGCAATGCTTCAATGAAAACATACATTCAAGTAAATGCGTGATCCTACTTGAATGTCTACATGACCAACTCAGACCCCGAGTCCTCACCGACTCCCTCACACCTGCCTAAGCCACGTATGAGAAACATTAGTTTTCAAAACAAAGATATTTGTTTTTAAATGTGGACTACCCTCCGATATAAGTAGTGGACCGACTCCGATGATCTTTTTAGTGGACAACTCTCCGATGTATATCAATTAGGCCGACTCCGACGATTGATATTTTATATGGACTACCCTCCGATATTGTAATGGACACGCTCCGATAATTATTATTATTAGTCAACCCAAACCACTCAATAAACCCCATGCACTCAATTCTATCGCTCTAGTGGTGCCCCAAAGGCATATGGAATGAATGATGCCAATTTCAATACAGTTTATATAACACATGCAATTATATAATCATGCATATATTCACATAATTAAATCACACAAATATGTCATGTAATTTCAACATCCTTTACATCAAAAATTAGCTCACGTGGGCTAATGATCAAACACGAGCGATTCAACTTGAATTACTCGACCAAACACGTTTTCACACAAAAATTTATTTTTGTGTCATTCATCTCACGCGGAATAGCTGAAACCCCGGGTCAATGCTCACATCCAAATATTCCACATCGGGTTTCACCTGTGAAACCGAATTGTATAGCCATTCCTGACCTCACATCACAACACAAATTGTTTCACACTTATACCATTTACAACCCAAACAAATTTCATGCATTACCACTCTGACGGCACAAATGGGTTTCAAAATTTTCTAACAATTCGGTTCCAAGCTTTGGGACCGATCAAACGGCCACTCACGGCCTCAATCAACTCAAACATCGTAAATACATTTAAACAAAGTGTAAAACTCAAGTAGGATGAAACCCCTACTTCACGGAGTTTGTCGAAACTCCTTAAAACCGGAGCCCACGCGTAGGCCTCACCGCTGTGAGAGCAAATTTTCCTTCTGCTCGAAGAATTTCACGCCGGACGCCTACACCCATATAGAGAGAAAGCTGGATGTTCTCTCACTAAGATCACACCATTTTCAGCCACTGCATCTCTCTCCCTCACACTTCACGTTTTGGTCTCTTTTGAATAAGTATAGGATGACACTATTCGGGACTCAGTCTCATTATCATTAAACATTTGATTAATTCCATTCGTGTCCCTTCTTCTAGATTTTGACACGTGGCACGATCTCGGCCGTCCGTTTCCATCATTTCTCTACTCATGCAACATAAGTAACATGAGTACATGTTATAAGTGACTTTCGTCACATCACATGTCATTTTACTGCACCCAATACGCGATGCCTCGAAAAACGTGCCAACTCCAACTGTCTCGAAATTCGACAAAATTCGACGTGTTAACTAGATTTCGTGAGAATATTCCAACGATGAAATCCGTTTCGTCATCCGAGATCTAGAGAATAAATTTCATATTTTTACCGAAATTACAATTTTACCCTTTTTCCAGAAATTGGAATTTTCTCGGGTCTTACATTCTCCCTTCCTTAAAAGGAATTTCGTCCCGAAATTCTAGACAATCACAATCACTCACATACATATGCAACGTGCACTCTACCATGCATGTAAACTGGTCATTTAAAAATTTAAACAACTAAACCACGTACCTTCATCCCTAAACAAGAAGGGATAGGTGGCCCGTCATCGTGTCCTCGCGCTCCCACGTTGACTCCTCCACTCCATAGTGCCGCCATAGCACCCTCACTAGCCTCTACCTGGCCTGTGTCGCAAAACCCGATCACGACTATCTAAAATGCACACCGTCCCCTCCCTCAAAGGTCCCATCGTTGTCAACCTCAACTGGTCCCCAATCCACCACATGAGCCGGATCCGGACTCATACTTCGGAGCATGGAGACGGAAACACCCCGTGGACACCCGATACGTCGGGCGGTGGAAGCCAACCCAAGACGCAACCATACCTATCCCCGAGTATCCTAAAGGTCCAATAAACCCTGATAGCTTCCCGTGCTTGCCGAACCTGACCACTCCCTTCTTAGGCATCACCTTCAAGAAGACGTGATCCCCAACCTCGAACTCTAAGGGTCGACGTCGCACATCCGTATAGCTCTTCTGCCGGTCCTGAGCCGTGAGAAGACGATGTCACATCAAGCCACCTCTCGGAGGTGTCTCTAATCGCATCGGGACCAATGACGAGCTCTCTCCCACTCCTAGCCCAACATAACGGTGATCTGCATGGCCTCCCATACAATACCTCATATGGTGTCATCTGAATACTCACCTGATAACTGTTGTTGTAGGCGAATTCCACTAAGGGCAAATGCTCCTCCCAGCTACCCTTATGATCTAGGACGCATGCTCGTAGCATGTCCTCTAACACCTCAGATAGTCCTCTCGGGGATCGACCATCCTGGTCCGAGGGTGGAAAGTCGCATCATGGTCAACCGTGTGCCCATAGCCTTTTGGAAACTCTTCCAAAAGTGCGCCGTAAACCTTGGGTCCCTATCCGACACTATGTACTCCATGTAGCCAGACTATCTCTCGAATGTACAACCGGCATAATCTCTCCAATGAGAAGGTCATCCGCACGGCTAGAAAATGTGCCGACTTCGTGAGCCGGTCCACTATCACCCATACCGCATCATGTCTCTGCTGTGTCCGTGGCAAGTGGGTCACAAAATCCATCGTGACGTGTTCCCACTTCCACCAGCACCCCAATGGCCGGGCGGCAACCCCGCCGGCTTCGGTGCTCAAATTTTTAACTCGCTTAACACGTGAGACATCGTCGCACAAAGTCCCTACGTGTTCTTCATTCCGTCCAGCAATGCCCGACGACGAAGATCCTCGTACATCTTCTCGTGCCACCCGAGCGCACGGAAAATCGAGAGAAATGAAACTCCCGAGAATCTCCTCCTCAACCGGGTCAATGGGGAACCATCACCGCCCTCTATACCAAGACTACCATCTATGTGGACGGGTCCACCGCCACCAGACGAATCAGATTCCCTCGCCCCCGATGGACACTATCTCTCGCTCCGCCACTGACTCGATCACTCGCCAATGTAGACGGTAGCCACTAAACTCCCCAACGTAATTCGGCCTCACACTGCATCAGAATCCCAAACCGTCCTACGCCTAGAGCATCCGCCACTCCCGAGAAGCTATACAATGAATACTCCCGTGACTCTCATCGAGCCGCTGCCAGCTCACTACATTTGCCTTTACTGTGATGGTAATGCAAAGTGAAATCATAATCTTATAGGAACTCCATCCATCTCGTTGCCTCATATTATGTCCCACAAGGTGAAAATATATCAAACTTTTATGGTCTGAGTACACCTCGAACTCCTCTCCATATAAATAGTGGCGCCAAATCTTCAAGGCGAAGACTACGGCCGCTAACTCCATGTCGTGTGTGGGGTAATTCTGCTCATGATTCTTCAACTTTCGGGAACCATAAGCTACTACCCTCCCAGATTGATTTAAAACACATCCCAATCCGGCCCTCAAGGCATCACAATACACTGTACTCGTCTCACTCGTCCGGGACTATCAAGAGAGAGCTAAAGTAAGTCTCCTCTTTCAACTCCCTCGAATGCCTTCTCGCATCGGTCATCCCAATAAAACTTGACTCCTTCTAGGTCAATCTCATCATAGGTGCCGTTAATCGGGAGAAATCCTCAATGAATCTCCTGTAGTACCCAAATTAATCCCAAGAAACCACGTGATTCGAAAGACCGACACTTCGGCCTCCCAACTCATCACGGCCTCAACCTTCTCTGGGTCCACTGACACGCCTAAAGCCAACACCACGTGTCCCAAAATCTCACCTCGCAGCTTCAAAACCTCGCACTTACTAAACTTAGCTGCATGTACCGATGGTCTCAACAACCGTAATACAATCCTCGATGATACCATGCCCCACCGACCGGAGTAAATCAAAATGTCATCCACGAAGACTACAACAAACTGATCCAAATAGGGTTGGAATACCCTATGCATGAGATCCATGAATGCTGCTGGCACATTCGTCAATCCAAAGGGCATCACCGTAAACTCAAAGTGCCCATAACGCATCCTAAACGTTGTCTTAGGGATATCTGTCTCCCTAACTCTCATCTTATGGTAACCAGTGAGAAGGTCTATCTTGGAGTAGACTCGCGTTCCTCTCAGCTGATCAAACAAGTCATCAATCCTTGTACGGGTACCGACTTGATCAGAATCCTGCCTTCAACTGGTTTAATCAATGCACAAATAAGGGTCTTGTCCTTCTTTCTTCGCAAATAGAACCGTGAGCGCCTACGTAGAGAAGTGCCTTGGCCTAATGAACTCCTTATCCAAGAGCTCCCGTGAGGGCCGGACTCGAAGTTCCTCGTAACTCAACCGTACCATCCTACGCTGAGTCATAGATGGTGAAGTACCAAGGTGTAATCCATATTAGTCTACACTTTGCGCGGAGGCAATCCCGATAGCTCATCCAAAACGTCCTCGTACTCGCAAACTACTCGAGGTAGATCTAAGTCCGGTCTCACCTCGTCCTCCAGGGTAAGGCTTGCTAGCCAACCCGCTAACTGTCCCTGACACCTGGACTCGTATACTGTTTGGGGCAAAATATCATGCTTGTCCCCTTGAAATACCACACGAGTACCATCCTCCATGTAGGCGATAACCCTCCTACGCTCACAATCGATAACGACCTCGTAAGTCGCCGCCAATCCATCCCCGTGGATGACATCAACTCGACATGTCCATGATCCCAGTCCACTGGGCGAAAGTAGAGTCCCCGAGATCTCCAACTCGCAATCGCGACATATCATCCCTATTCTCGCCTCTAATCCCAGGAGAACTCGCCACAGCTATTCCTCCCAAGGTCTCAACCTCTAAGACCAACTCGATCACAACTCGATGTAGCAAATGAAATCTAATGCCACCGTAATCAAATAAATTTCGCCCATAGCGAAGATAGCAAAACGCACTTCGTATGACCAAGCCGATCGATCGACTCACTGGCTTTGTGATGTCATAGACACGCCCCTAAACTCCTGACATCCCCGCCCCGTGAGCCCCGTCCTACCCTACCCATACTCCGCCTCCTGCCCACCGTGAACGGAGGTGCCCGTGGAGCCCCGAACCGAGACCGGCTCCGCCTACATCGCGGCTACGGAGGAACGCACCGATCTCCCTCCCGTCCCAACACCGACTGGATCGAGAGCTATCCCCAAACCCGATCCCCGGTCTCTGGGCAATCCTCCTTCATGTGTCCAGTCGACAGCGTAGCACACCATTTGCCCAACCGACCGGGCGACTCTCATCCGTCCGCCCGATGGTCGCGACCGGAACCCCTCGCGGAACTAGAAGTCATTCTTCCCCGAACCGAAGAAGACCCACTCTCCTTCCTTCAAGCACTACCACTGCATCCCGAGTGCTCCGAGCATCCTCTATCTCTCTCTCTATGATCGTGGTCGGGTCCCAACCATGGAGTCCATACCCTGTAGGCGAAGTCCCATATCTCCGCCGTAATGGACAACTTCAAACATTCCTCAAATCTCCTAACCTCGCCATGTCCGGCCACATAATCATCGTTAGGTTTGGGCTAGCTCTGTGAACCTAGCCACATAATCCATCACCGTCATCATCCCCTGCTTCAACTCTAGGAACTCCCTAAGCCTTCGCATGCCCTCGCAAAGATCCGGAAAGTACTTACCCATGAATGGGGCCCCCCGAAACCCGCCCATGTCATGTTCTGGGTCTCTAGAGGTCCCACCCATCTCCATCATACTGCCTCACCCTCTAGCCTAACGCCAGCCAACTGATCCTCGGGTCGCGCGCCAGGTAATTCCATGGCCTCTAACACCTTCTCTATCTGCATAAACCAATGGTATGCCACCATCGGATCTCCTCCCCCTGTGAATGTCGGAGGATGATGCGCCCTAAACCTCTAGAGGTTACTTAAACCTCTGGAGGTTACTAGGACCTCCCTGACTACCTGCTATACCAGTCTGTGCTATAGCTACTGCCGCAATACCTATAGCCTCTACAAAGGGCTCCGCCGATCAAACACTAGTGGTCGGGTCAAATGCTCCAGCGGTGCCCGACCGCACTCCCGTGACACCTCTACGTCCTCGTCCTCGACTAGCCATCTACACAGTTTAAATGGCAAGTTAAATACGATGCAGTATCCCTAAGGCATAAACGCAGCCCCAAGACACTAATCATTCTCAGAATATACAATTCATATTCTATGTCCCTGCATTTACAAGCATGCGGGGCAATCATTTCACATGTTAAATCATTTTTTTTTTCCATAAAAATTTTATTTTCGAAAATTTCATTTTTTTTCAAAATTTTGTCCCATTTTATTTTATTTTATTTTCTTTTAAAAAAAAAAGAAATTTTTTTTTTTTTTTTTCGAAAAATTCTGGGTGATGAAATAAAGGTTCTATGAACAAAGGTTTCCAAACAAAGGACTCGTAAACAAGATCGAGTCAAAACTAGTCATGCACAAAGGTGCACACACACAAAACTCTAACCGAAGACGCCTGGGGTCGCAGTACGCCTCAAAGCGGAAAGCAGCATGCCTGTGAGCGCAGGTTGGTCGCGGTCGCGTCGCCAGCCGCCGTGTCGTTAGCCGCCTCGCGCGCTCCCTCGCGCGCCGTGCCGGTCGCTCGGCCACCGTGCCCCCCGTGCTTCGCGCCTACGCCTTTCTCACCCACCGCCCGCGCGCCCTGCTCCTCAGCGCCCTGCCTGCGCGCCCCGCCTTATGCTCAAATGGGCAGTAGCCCATTTCAGTGTCTGCACCATTTTTTTTTCTCGTTTTTCACACCCTTTTTTTTTCATTTCTTTCCAGCTATTGGAAAATACCCAAAAACATATATACACATTTTTTTTTTCCATCATCCAATAACCCAAATAATTTTATTAAAATTTATTTTCTTTAATTTTCCCTTCCAGTTTTACCCATTATAAAAACTTCTAAAAAATTTCCCAACACATCATGTTTTTTTTTCTATGTGCTAATCACTAAGCACACAATCACTCACAACAGATAACAAATCATGTTAAGTGCACCATTCATTAATAACATTTCATCAAATCACACAAAACACAATCAAATACATGTAATGCAGCTGGGCCCTAGTTTTCGTCTCTGCGGATTTCCTGTAACTTCATACCCAAACTCAACATCGAATCCACACCTAGTGCGAGCAGGTTCTTACACCTCAAAGACTATGGCCTAAGCCCAACTCCCCCCTCAAGCCTCCCAGTGTACCGTGACATACCCAGGCCCGATACCTCGTCGCGACACCCAAATCCCAGTACGTCCGCTGACCACCCACAACTCGAGAATATAGTGGGATGCCTGCCACCCGACACCACTCATGAAAATCCCGACAGAGTCTCCCTGTACGTGAGCCTACCCACGGTACATAACCTGTCCTAAACATCAATATCATGAGTAAAAATGGCCTCTTGGGCCCCTGCATCAATACTCACAATAATCATATCCCAACCAAATACATATCTCATGGTTCAAGAGTTGATAATTCACTCTTATACAACATATATTAAAATTCTATAACATTCTAATACATGTCTTCTACTAAAACCAAAGCCACAACCCGGCTTTCTTCAAAATCGGTCTCTAAGAAGAGCCGCCCCCGAGCGCTCACCTGAAAAACAATATCCTCGACAGGTGAGCTAATGCCCGCAGGAATCAAACTAAATGGGTTACTCTCCACCCAAGTGCATATGCAATGCTCCAATGAAACATGCATTCAAGTAAATGCGCGATCCTATTCAATGTCTACATGACCAACTCGCATCTCTAATTTCACCGACTCTCACACTTACCTAAGCCACGTATGAGAAACATTAGTTTTCAAACAAAGATATTTGTTTTTAAAATGTGGACTACCCTCCGATATAAGTAATGATCGACCGATGATCTTTTTATTGGACAACTCTCCGATGTATATCAATTAGGCCGACTCCGAAGATTGATATTTTATATGGACTACCCTCCGATATTGTAATGGACACGCTCCAATAATTATTATTATTAGTCAACCCTCCGAAACCACTCTCTCAATAAACCACCTCATGCACTCACTCCTATCGTTCTAGGGTGCCCCAGTGCATATGGAATGCATGATGCCAATTCCAATACAGTTTATATAACACATGCAATTATATAATCATGCATATATTCACATAATTAAATCACACAAATATGTCATGTAATTTCAACATCCTTTACATCAAAAATTAGCTCACGTGGGCTAATGATCAAACACGAGCTATTCAACTCAATTACTCCGACCAAACATGCTTTCTAATAATAAAATTTATTTTCGTGTCACTATTCACATGAACAGTGAAACCCTCGGGTCACTATTCACATCCAAATACCCAATATCGGTTTCACCTTGTGAAACCGAATTGTATAGCCATTTCCGGCCTCATACACATTACAACACAAATAGTTTCACAATTTATACCATTTACAACCCAAATAGCCCGTGTAGTAATAGCCACGCGCGACTAAGACAAATGGGTTTCAAAATTTCCTAACAATTCGTTCCAAGCTGGGATCGATCAAACGCTCACCACGCCTCAATCAACTCAAACATCGTGAAACACTTAAACAAAGTGTAAACTCCTAGGATGAAACCCTACTACGTAGCTTTGTCGAAACTCCTAAAACCGGAGCCCACGCGCAGGGGCCCCACCGCGCAGAACTCTTCCTTCTACTCGAAGAATCCCTCGACTGGGCCGATCGCCTACAAATCTAGAGAGAAGTTGGATGTTCTCTCACTAAGATCACACCATTTTCAGCCACTGCATCTCTCTCCCTCACACTTCACTTTTTGGTCTCTTTTGAATAAGGGAGAGGATGACACTATTTGGACTTTTGTCCCATTATCATTAAACATTTGATTAATTCCATTTGTATCCCTTCTTCTAGATTTTGACACGTGGCACGATTTCGGCCGTCCGTTTCCATCATTCTCTACTCATGCAACATAAGTAACATGAGTACATGTTATAAGTGACTTTCGTCACATCACGTGTCGTTTTACGGCACCCGATACGTGATGCCCCCGGAAAATGCGGCCAACTCCTCACTGCCTCGAAATTCTACGAATTCGACTTGTTAACTAGATTTCATGGTAGATCATTCCAACTATGGAAACTGCTTCGCCATCCGGATCTGTAGAATAAATTTTGGATTTTTACCAAAATTACGATTTTACCCTTTTTCTAGGAATTGGAATTTTCTCGGGTCTTACACAAGAGGGCACAAAACACAACAAGAGACAAAAACAAACAGGCTACCAAAAAGGCTAATGTTAGCTAAAAAATGAAGGTAGAAATTGTATATTGACAGTATAAGATTAAATCAACCTAACAGTAAACTACTAGAGGAAATTACTGTAAAAACAAAAAGGTTGAAGCTTCACCAACACTTGTGATGTGGATCATAAGTTAAACAGCTCGTCACTTGCACTTAGGCACCATCCCCGGCAACGGCGCCAATTGATTCATGTCGCAATAGGTGTTCCGGAATCAACAAAATTTATATTCTTAATTTTCCAATGCCGTAGAAGATAAATACTACAATATATAAAGGGCTCTGGTTTGGATTTTTAGGTGGTGATAAAAACAGTGAGGGGTATTGTTTGCAAACTGAAGATAAACTAAAGTAAAATATAATAAAGAACTCCTTTACATCTGCCACTGGTCGAGGTCCTGTGGCAAATGAGAGGTTCTCGTCCTTTCTCCTCTGGGAGATGACCTATAGTCATTTCAAACCTGATCTTCATTTCATATCAAACCGAACCCTAATAATTTTCCTTTTGAAATATAGCATTTATTAGACATAAATGTTCCCGAGCAGTGAAAATCTATCTTCTAAAAATCTACCCTACATTAACTAATAAGTGACAACTAATGAATCTCAGTGGATCTAGCAATAAGCATCCACTGAACCCTAAAAGTTTGCCAAGTATAGGTTAACCAAGGTACATCAAAGAGATTTAAACCTGTTATGAGAAATAGAGACATAAATACCCATAAATGCTTGCATTAAATACATGAGAATTGTCATTTTACCTCAAAACCCTAGCCCAGTAGTCTTCCTCTTCAAGGATGGAGGGGGTTTAGCCAACCATCCCTTGAGTTGTCATCGTCAAGGGTGTTTGGCAGCTAAGAAAATAAAAAAAAAAAAAGCAAAGAAAATGAAAGAAAAGAAAAGCAACAGGAAAGCTTACCGCCTGTATCTCTTATGCAAAAAAGTGACTAATTAAAAGGTTAAACACAGGCTTGGCCTTATATATGCTCAGAGAGAAGAGCAAAATTACAAAAATATCTAAACTACCTACAATAAAGGAAGAGTAAAATGGGAAAAAGGAAGTCAAAAAGGGGCTAAAAATCAAACGTGTAGGAACATTTTCGCACTAGGCGAAAATTTTCGCACCCTTATGCGAAATTACTCGATTTTCCAGCTTTTTATGCTCTTCTTTCCTTCTGATTTCTGATCTGCAATGCTGAGTTCGACTCGAATTCTTCATGCTTGGATCGACTCAACAAATTTGGCATAAATAGCTTGCAAAAACTACAAAATTAGCCACAAAATGCGATCAATAGAATAGCCGGGACCTTAATGTGCAAATCGGGTTAATTCTGGGCTGGATTAGCACACAAAAAAGTGTCAAAACCTACAACAATGTGGCTCAAAATAGCACTTTCTTTTCGGGGCACTAATCACCAGCACTATCAATCATGAAACAAAGAAAATTAAGCTAAATAACACCAATCAATCAAAAACACAAATGAACACAGAATTTTCAAAGAATTATTTATTTTATTGACTATTTTGATGATTGGACATTGAGTACAAAGAGGATGAGGAAATGGAACAGTAGGGTCAGCTATTCTATTCCTTGCATCCTTCTCCTTTGCTGCTTCCATCCTTAGATATTCTTCCACCTCCTCTACTGGAGTGAGTTCTTTCTTCCTTGATGTACTAGGGGTTTTATTTTTTGCTGTTTCTTTATAAAGTGTAGAAGGGCCTTTTATATATGGGTTTGGGTTTAAGAAAGGTAGTACTGGATTCATTTCTTCTGGAGGGACTATTGTGTATGGCACATAATCTAAGATCCTTATTTGTGGCAATGGCACTTTCTTTTTGTTCGAGACTGTCTTCATAGCCCAAATTCAAGATTTTGTATCGTTTCCTCGTCGCTCTCTCGCTTTAGCCAATGACTCGAGGAATGCTCTATTGTTTACTTACTCATAAGTCATTAGTTTAAAACTTTGCTTCATGTGTCCTATACTATTCAACCAGTACTGGTCCCTCTTTTATAATTCACCTCTCTATTCTTCATCTCTTTTCCTTAAAGCATCCTCCAGATTTTAGTCCCTTCTTATGAGCTCTGCCTCCATGTACTCATCTCTTAGTTGTAGTTGGAGCTTGAGCTAGTTGTCCCTTTTTTCATCTCCTGCCGTATTGACATCAGCATTTCCATCAATTCTGCATTATTGCAATTTTGCCCGGAACTTTCAGCTTGTTCTTGATGGATTTGTCTCAGCTTTGGGGATGCATTCCCGAACGGGTCAATTTCTCCAGTTTCGTCAGACGGAGTCGGGCTTTCACACCATTCCGCACAAAGGTACCTCTTGCATTCTTTTTCTTCTTCTACTTCTTTTCTTTCCCTTCCTCTGTTCTTGACCTTAATTACTCCGGTTAAAAGCTCGAGGGGAGGCCTTGGGGTAGGTTTCCTCAATCCCCCATTCTTCCTCAACTCCCCCTTTAATACAGAGTCTGGTTATTGTGGTTGGGTGTGGAATCAAACCCTTGCATTTTCTTTCAGAGTAGCCCAAAATGGACTTTTCAATGATATTCCCAACATTTATCTTGTAACTCTTCAGTAATGCATATATGAGGATTGCTTTCTCCCTTCTCACCTCCGGGCTGAGATGTTTGATATGTAAGGATTAACCCATAAAGTGTACTTCTTCGGCCAAGCCTGAAATTGATTTAAAAGGAGTTTTCATTCCTTTCATTCTCCTTTCAAATTCTGCTAGTAGGTCTACTATTTTTTGGTGTTCTGGTTCCTTTAGTTGTTTCTTGAACTTATCATCCTTTTGCACCCTTACTAAATAACTGCTTATCTCTTCTTTGGCCAAGTCTACCCAATGCCCTCCGAATGAGACTTTCTTCCTTCCTTCTCCAATTCAGATTAGTTAAAGAATTCCTTCACCAAAGGTAAAGACAACCAAAGTTCTTTGTGTTCACCAAAGGATGTACCTATCCCTTCTTTCAAAGATTTCAAAGAAAAGCGATGCTTTTGAACCCTTCTTCAAATAATGAAGCTTCTTTGGCCCTTCAAACTTCTTTCCATTAGGATACGCTTCATTCGAAATAAAGTTTCTTGCTCTATCTTTTCTTTGTTCTACTTCAACTTCATCCGCTCCATTTTTTTTTCTTGATTCTTCCACTGTCTGCTGATGCTCTTCATTTTCATCATCCATTTCAATTTGCCTAACCTGGTCGCTTAAGAAATTGCTCGCTTTGATTTTTCCAACCTGCAATTCTTCCATGATTTCGCGAGGTTTGTAATTAGGATTGTGAGGCCGACATGGTAGGGTTAGGCTTTGGAACTTTAGGTTTTAGGGGCTGAGAGATGAGAGAGATTTGAGTGAAGAAGTTGAGAAGGTTGAGAGTTTATGAGAAAGGTAGCCCTTCAATTTTCAAAAAATTTCAATTTATAAGCCAACCGTTTGATTATGCCCTTCATTAAATGTCGCGACAACAACTGCCTTATGGTTTGTTCCATTGTTAATACGATGTCGCGATAGATAGAAATAATTGTCACGACATAGTTTTGCAATCAATTGGAAACTAGGCCCGTTAAATGTCGCGACATTGAGAATAATGTTGCGACACTCTTTTAAGTGCATCATCTGAGTTAGTGTCACAACATTGAAACTTTGTGTCACGACATAAACTTGCCTTTTTGAATCAAGTCCAAAATTATTTATGTCGTGACACAGAGAAGTATGTTGCGACATTCTTTTTAGTGCTCTTTTGAATTTATGTCGCGACATTAAAGAATTGTGTCACGACATAAACCTTCTTTTTCAATTTGATTCCTAAATCAACTGTGTTGCGACATTTTGACTAAAATTTTCTGAAATTACATCTTTCTTTGTTTTCTCTTATGAGACATTTAAGACAAAGTGCATCCACTCATACTCATTTGAACATACTTGTGAAAACTTAATTAAACAATCAAAGAACCTCAATTCAAGTATGAACACTTGTTTCATTTCTTAATTCAATAAGATTTGCCCCAAATATTCAAAATATATTTTTACTCAAAAAAGCCAATATTTACTTCTTCTTTTAAAATAAAACACATTCTCTCAATCTTCAATTATGCATTATCATTAAAAACAAGTTGAGGGAATTAGAATTACTCCCCCTTGTAGTCACTTTCTGCATATTTCTTTTTGAGACAGTGTGGTGTGCTTCTTAATAAAATTCTTCTTGAATTTAGCTTCATTGTCCTGAAAAATCAACAACAACTGAAAATAAAACTACTAATGTATTTAAACTAAAACCAAATGTTTCACGATTTAACTAAATTAATCAAACTATTAAACTTAAAAATAAAATCCTGTTTGTCAGCTTCCCAAGAAGCCATTCGCTTAATGTCCCTAGCAGATATGGTGTTGCTTGATGACTTCCTTTCAGCATCTCTTTGTTTGCTCCTTTAGGCTGAGCTATTCTTCCTTAATTCATTTCCAATGCATACTTTGTCCTACATCTTGTTTCCTTGCAATTCATCATTACTTCTCAATGCAGTAGGTGTGAGATCTTTTGGATTTATCTCAGTACTACTAGGAAATGCATTTCTGGATTGGTCTTGTAAGGATAGGGCCAGCTGCCCTACTTGAGTCTCCAAGTTCCTCAATGAAGCCTTAGTATTTGTCCGAAACATAGTTGTGTTTGCTTGGAAATTCTCAAGTTCAGAAAATCTCTTCTCATGCATATTAAAAATTCTTTTGTTGTCCCCCGTGAACTGCAGCATCTAATCTTCAAAATATTGAGTCCTTTTCTCGAATTTCGATATTCTCCTCATTGTCCCTATATATGTTAAAGATATGTTGGAACCCAAAGCAAGCATAAGCCCGATGGTAATTTATCTAGGTATAAATTTGTCAAGTTCCTCCACCATATGAAAAGCTCTAAGTGGTCCTCCAGGTTGGTGTGTATAGTGTTGGCAGGTTGAGGTTAGGCTTAAAGGTGGAGCTCCTATTTGTATTAAGGTACTGTGCCTCCTCAACCCGATAGTGGCCTTCTTTAACCGCCCTCAAGACTATTTCATTCCTTCTTTTGATCGTCCCACTTCATGTGTAGTATGCATTCTTTTCTCATCGTTCTGCGCTTTATCTATAATCATCCAAATTTTTACTTCTATGGTCAGTCATTCTATCTTAATCCAATAAGACCACTTCCCTCATTCTCATTGGCCGTCCCTCGAAGCTTCAGATGGAGCCTTGTAGATGCATTTGGCAAGGTCTTCAATCAGTTGTCTTGCCTCCTCTGCATTTCTTCTTTTAAAATCTCCACAGCAGGATGCATCAATTATACCCTTGGAGTCATAATTCATGGCATGATAGAATATATCCATCTGAGTGGTTAGATCTATTCCATGCATAGGACATCTTTTTAGCAATCTCTTGACTCTCTCCCATGCATTGTAGAGACTCTCCTCTTCTCCCTGCTTGAAGACAATTATTTCTCCTCTTCTCTCAGCAGTTAGAGCTGGAGGAAAAAATCTGCTCATAGAGACCTCCACCAACTCTTCCCAAGTGTTCACTGATCCCACTGGCAATGAATCAAACCATGTTGCTGCCACATCTCTCAGTGAAAAGGGGAAGAGCTACAGCTTGATTACTTCTAGTCTCACCCCATTCAGCTTGACTGTGTTAGCTATCCTCATGAATCTCCCCATATGCTCATTGGGATCTTCCGAGGGGTGACCTGTGAACTGGTGTTGCTACACCATAGTAATCAATGTTGGCTTCAGCTCAAAATTGTTTACTTCAATTGTAGGTTGTCTTATTGCAGAGTACTCCTTTTGGATAATAGGCCTCCAAAAGTCCTCCATAGTATTAGGCCTCTGATTTCTCTCTACTTCTTCTCCTTCTTCTTCTTCTTCTTCTTCTCGAATAGCCTGCAATCTATCTCTTTGATTTGCCATATTTCTAGATTCTGCAATCGGTGATCCTTTCCTCAAATTATGTAGTGTTCTTCAATTTCATGTCTGTAGCAATGTGATCCGCTTCTAAATTCTACGATTTAAAATCTTCCTGAAAAAGAAACACACTAAGATCAAATGAATCTTGTGGGAAACAATTATCTCCATTAAGCTCATAGAAAAATGTCAGTAGCTTCTTCAGCTACTGCTATTAAAAATGTTTTTGTGATTTCCTACAAAAATTTATATCAAATAGAAAAATGTCCAAATTAGTAAACCCCTTTTTGGTTAGAATATTGATCTTTAAATTTATCCTTTCTATCCCCCAACAACGGCGCCAAAAACTTGATAGGGACCAAATGATATATACAAATTTATGACACTACTACCAAAGGACTATTATCTAATCCCACGCAACAATGTCAAAAACTTGTTGAGACCATTTTTCATATGTATGAAAAAAATGGAATTGTTCTCTCTTGTAAGATGACTCATTTAAAATTTGTGCATGTGGTCTCAATCAATCGCAAAGCTCGCACAAGGGTCGTGATAAAGAATAAGTGTTTATATTTGTGTTCCAAGACATCGCTCCACAAGGACAAATGATAAATCAAAAGACTAATTACCTCAACTACTCAAGATCATTACTATTTGAACTCCACTAATATGATGATAAGAAGACTATGATGTAGTCTCGGACTTAAATCTTAAATGTGCAAAAGTAAAGTTTAATAAAATTGGGGTTGAGGATTCACTGAGTGAGGCAAAACTGGACTTGGATCAATTAATAATAATCAATTCTCTGCATCATTTCAATTTATAGCTCAGCCATCAATTAGAAAACTAAGTTTGTCAAAGATGCAAGGTAGTATGGTTTGGATTTCTCCTTTAACAATACTTTTCACTGATTAAAGGTTCATATTCATTTCTGATACATGATTCTAATCAATTACTTGTAATATATAACCCTCTTTCTAAGAATTAAGTATTTTTCCTTTTCAGTACTTCATACTCATATCTTAGGACTAAAGAATTCTTACCCCCATAGACAGGATCTTGCAAGCCTTCTCCAATATGATTGACACTTCATCCTACACTTCTGATGAAAATTTCCATCTCTTTGATTAGATCTCAACTAACACGGGATCATAATCAATTCATCAAAAAGATGAGAGACCTCTGAGTGATTAAACAGATATTTCATTCAACCTATCTCAACTTATAAGCAGGATCTATTTGAGTAATCCTTCAAAGTTCATTAGTTCCATAGTATTAGTCTACCATACCCACAAGGACTGGCTTCTATTACTTCAGATTCTCCATCTCTATCACTTAAAGGGCCTCCCGAAAATCAAAGTGAGATACGTGACTCATCAAGTACACGGTACTAATACTGAGAACAAGTAAATTTATAAACAATACCAATCAAATAAATTCAAGAATTCTAATTAAAGCTTTCTTCCTCCTTATGAGCAAAATGACTATCATTAAAGACCCATTTCCAGTGAGCTCAACTTTTCAAAATTGGTTTGCTCATATCAATGACTAACTGATCAGAAAAATTCACTGAAATCATAAACAAACTGCAATAAATAAACTCCAGAAACATTCTAGCATCTATTTAATTCAAACAGTAAATGAAAAGAAGGATTTATAAAGAAATACCAACTTAAAGTTACACTTCAGTACAATACCCAAATCCTAAAAATTAAAGAAAAACTAACAAAATTAAACTATTCTGAGCTAAATCTACTAAATTGGAAAAAAAATAAAAAATAAAATAAAATAAAAATGTACAAGAGTCTTCAACCACCCAGAAATCTAGAGTCGTCGGTGCCTTCACAGACACGTCTCTAGTTTGTATTTATATGCTTCCAATGTTAGTCCTTACTCATTTATTACATTGTGGATTCTACACTCGCCCAATCTGGTCTCTTTGTCACGAAGATAAAAATTATGTCGTGATTACGTCTTCGCCTTTGTCGTCAGCTTCTCGTCGTGAGCTTCTGTATTCTATCGTGACCTCGTTATTCAGTTTTTGCTCTTGAATCAGGTCGACATACTTCGATAATGTTGCGACATAATTAGATTCAAAGAAGCTCTTGTTCTCACCGCGACAGAATGCCTTGTGTCGCGACACCAAACCTATTTGCACCCAGCTTCTCATGTCCTTATTCTGCTGGAGTTTGTCACGACATAATTTTCCTTGTTGCAACAAACAATTATTTTTCAGCCTAACAACTCTTTCGCGACATGATTTCTTTAAGTCCTTAGCAATTTTCTGTCACAATAAGAAACTCTTTGGTCGCGATAGATTTTTCTTCTTTGGTTCTTGTCGCTTGCGGGGCTGTTTGTCGCGACATAGAATTATATGTTGCGACACAATTGCCTCGGCCATTCTCAAGTCTTCTTCAATTGCTGTCGCAACCTACTTTTCTCTGTCGTGACAAAATTTTATCATTCCTTAGCTTTTTATTGTCGCGATAGGAAACTTCTTAGTCACGACATAAGTTTTGCCTTTAACTCTTGATTATAAATGCAACAAGAATTTCCCCCTCGTCGCCATTCTCTTTGTAGCCGCTTCTTAGCATCTGTCGTGACAGTGGAACATTCTCCTTCATGTTTCTCATTCCATCGCGACAAAGATCAGGTTGCCCTGTGAATTTATGACCTGCTATGTTGGGCGACATGATTTTCTTTGTTGCAACAACAATTCTTCCTTGAGTTGGCTTGATGTTGGAAACTTTGTCGCAACATAAAAACACTTGTCTTAGCTGACTTGTATTGCCTTCTTGATATTTTCTGTCGCGACAGAATTGTCTCTTGTCGCGATAGAGTTCATCCATTAGTCTTTAGCTTTTATGTTGCGACATAATTCCTTCACCATTTACCACCTTGTATGTCGCGACAGATTTCAGGGTTGTTGTGACGACTTTCTTCAAAATCTTCTTCAAGTTCTGTCGCGATAGAAAACTCTACGGTCGCAACCTCGAAAGTTCTTTCAAATTTCTGAGTTCGACTCAGTCTTGCCGCAACATAGATTCGCTGCCATTTACATAGTTCCTTTCTGCCTATTGAATTTTGCAGTAGGTCGCGGCATACAAAACTTATGTCGCGACACATAATGCTGCATTTTCCTCTTTTTGCTTCTTTTATGCTAGGATTCTCTCTTTTTTTCAATAATTGCCTACAAAACACAAAGTTGATGAATATTCCATATTTTGGCAAATACATCTTAAACTATTAAAAACATGTTCGAAAAATAGATTAAAAATAGATAAGTTTCAGACTCATCAGCCCCCAATCCTAAGCTTCAAAGTGTAAATAAAACAAATCTCTACCAGCGAAATATCCAACTAGTAGAGAAAGTTTAGCACACTACAACCCATCAAAATCCGAAAGACATTCGGATGTATGAGTGTTGGAGGTGTGTCGCGCCCCCAGACCTGACCCAACGGCTCGACCAGACCCGGGGACACGGGCCACTAAATCCATTTATCTGTAAAACACATTTCATATACTTAATTTTGATGAGATATTTAATATCCATTTAAATCATATTTATATATGTATGAAAATATGATCTCATTACTAATACACATTATATATATAAAAATATACATCCATCATGGTAGAGAGCCCATCATTTGCTCAATTCTCACATTTATACAAGACGGCATTTCTTGCCCTTTTTAAATCATTTACAAAACATTGTAGTTCATGTCTAAACGTAAGTCAAAATATACTCTTCCCATTAAGATTTATACATCTTTGTTTACAATGCAAAACAATTACATGATTTTTTTTTCTTTGAAATGAAATGTATGCATGAGACGGAGCATTTACTTATACTCCGCATGATCTTACCCCTATTCACTCGGTACCTACGTGTGCTAAAACAAAGCACTAAACATTTTCATGCTTAGTAGTTCTATGCATTTCTATCCTCATTGCAATTAAACACAAAATATGTATCTTTTCGAAAACAACATTTTGGCACATTTTCAATGGTCAAAGCAATAAACAATATATATGTTAATTTTTCATTCAAAACTCAAATTATGCATTTCACACATTTACTTCTAAGTTTGCCCTTAAACTAATTGAACCATGACTTTCGATGCATAGAATAATGAAATCACTCCCAAGACAAATTCCGCTTAGTCGTAGCCGGTAAAAAACATTTATAATATAGTACGGAACCTACTGGCCAGCCGATCGGGTTATTTACAAAATCATTTTGTGTACACTACCGATACTCTCCCGTTGGGCTACAGATCGATATGCCACTATAAATCATTTCATTTGCAATACAGCTACATTGACCTTTATTGGTATATCAATCTATCCTTAACTTGAATATGACGGATAACATTCTCTTAAGGGCATTAATACTCAATCATAGTAAATTACAATATTGTATATATATATATATATATATATATATATATACCCCAATAAACACATTTTGACGCTCATGCAGTTTTCATGGCAATCCATTTGCAATCAATTTCCCAATCACTTAAGACAAATTTGTTTATGGTTAAAAACAAAGCACACATGCAAGTTCCCATGTAAATCATTTTCGATTTTGACAAATCCAATACAAAGCTGCAATAAGAAAAGAAATGAGAAGAACAAACCAAAAAGGTTGTTGCTCTTTGACTCTATCCTTGGAATCCCGATCTTACTCGGGTTTCCTGATGCAACCTAGTCCATCCGCAATGAGGAAAAATATCAATGAATTGCATGCTAGTGTTTTTGGTTAGGGTTGATTTCTACCAATACACCTTCACTTGTAAAATTTTAGAGTACAAAATAAACCATATTTTAACCTTCAATTCCATTGTTCCTCTATAAATCTATTTTATTAGAAATTAGAATCATCCAGTTTAGACAGAAATTCGAGATATGTTCTAAACAGCAGGGATTACTCTATTTTCAAAAACATAACCAAAAATTTTCCTATAAATGAGCTCCTCTTAGACAAAATTTAAATGCAGTAGAGTCCCGAATTTGAATACACTTATTTCAAGAAAATTTGTTCTCCTAGAAGTCTAGTTTACCCAAAAAAAATTAATCACTCAATTTAGATAAGTGAAATTTAACTTATGACCTAAATACCAAAACTATACCAAACCAGAACCAGCCCGAAAACAGAGCTTCACTTTGATGTATTTCTGGGTCCAATGGGGTCCAAATTTGAATACACTTATTTCAAAAAAATTTGTTCTCCTAGAAGTTTAGTTTACCCATAAATTTACCCATAAATTTGAATCACTCGATTTAGATGAGTGAAGCTGACTTATGGCTAAATCTTAAAAACTATACCAAACCCCGAACCCGGGGAATTGCCAGCTTGTGAGCTTCACTTTGATGTATTTCTAAGCCCAATGGGGTCCAAATTTGAATAAACTTATTTCAAAGAAATTTGTTTTCCTAGAAGTTTAGTTTACCCATAAATTTGAATCACTCAATATGAATGAGTAATGGCCAAAAAAAAAAAAAAAAAAATTCAACATGGGTTTGGAAAATTTGTGACCTCTCCTAAAATACAGCATTTCCTTTATACAAAAATTCCACTCAAATCAATCCTAATGAAATTAAAAGAATTTGTGAGCTCTAACTCAAACAAATATATATAAAAGTAGGGTTTTACCCAGAGCTCAACACGATCAAAGAGGTTAGGAGGGTTCCTAACCTTGATCTTCTTGATCTTCACTAGCTTTCTCTTCTACCTTCTTCTTTCCTTTCTTAATCACATAGAACCTTGAACAAAATGGAGTAAATTGAACCAAATTTGGCTTCATCCCCCACAAGCACCGTAGCCCTAAGCTCTCCCAAAACCAAAATACGTTCTTCCCCCATTACAAGACAAGATTTGGTCTTATATCCTTTCATGGACAAGGCAAAGTTTGGCTAAAGGCTTTTTTGACTTAATTTCCCATTTTTGCATTAAAGCCGCCGTTTATTCATTTGCACAACAACTTATCATTTTCTGCTTTGGCATATACTCTTCAGCCATTTATGACCTTTGGGTCCTCATTTGACAATTACTATTTTGACCTTGACTCTTGTATTAATTCCTTTTTTTTTTTTTTTTTTTTTTGTTCTTAGCAATATAATTTCCGGAAAAAAAAATTCAAATTTAACTTATTTTATACCATAAACATGTTATACAACTACTAGGTATATTTTAGGGTGTTACAATTAGTAAAGTGCGAGCCTTAATTAAAAGAAGACTCATGGGAAGCAAAGTGGCTTGACAAGCGCCTCTTAGGTAAAATAAACAACATTATTTGCCCCTCCTATGGTCGGGATAGTCGTGTCATCTGATGCCTCCAATATGATGGAGGCAAGAACTTGTCTGAAGGATCTCAATTCCTCTACAGACATAGCAACAACTAGGCTGCTTACCGTGGGCATTTCTCGGGGGGTCCCCCTCTTACGTTCAGCCTGACTACTAGAAGCTTCTTCATGACCTTTCTCCATTCTATAGGCAAACAAACAGAAAAAAAGGGGATCAACTTAAAAACCCTCAATAGACAAAAGAAATCCCCCTTTGGAGGATTAATAACCCGATAGCGACAAAACCTAAGAACCACGAACCTTCTCATGACCTAATGGGATGTCTCTAAACCTAGGAACAACCCACCGGCTCTGACATCATCATCTCAAAACCCCGATAGGAGCGATGCTGTAACCTTAGGAACAAAACCTTTCTAGCTTAAAATACAGCCGAAACAAAGCTATAAAAGCGGCGGGGTGTCTGAGCAGGTTTGAAAAACTCATTGGAATATCAAAAGTTGTCAAGGGATCTCCGATAACTCCTTTAAAAGAAAAGTTCGTAGAAGCATAGGGAAAAGAGAATTGCAATGGGCAAAGAGCTTCGTGAGTTAGTAAAAGAGGAAAGCACTCGGAGCCCAACCCCTATATATATGGGCAAAACATCAACGGATGCATTAAATGTGCCGTCATGACATAATGCTTCGCAAACATGTTGGGAAACGTGCACTTCACATTTGCTTTGTACCCAAACGCACTACACCTTATGGTGCGTCCAGTATGCGGCAAACTCTAAATCACCACTCACACAATGATACGCGGTACTTTCTGACGAAAAGCCTGAAAATTACGACGAGGAAAAGGGGCATTGTAGTACCATGAAATATTCCCGAACCCCAGTACTCGACGGGCTGAGGCCCGCCGCTACATTGTGAAAAGGCTGACCATGTCGATAAGACCCGAAGCAGGACTATCCATACGGGAAAGTCTTGATGCACATTTGAGAAAGCCAAGATGTCTTCCCATATACTAGCTTCAAGGCAGCCCGTCCAGAGTTTTAAGTCCCCTAGCTAGCCATCCTACCTCATATGGGAAGTATGTTATGGATAAGTATATGAAAGCGAAAAATACACAAAAGATATAGTTATTTGATAAGAGTCTAAATAACGAATAAGAGTAAAGTAATGTACATCGTTCTGCTCTGAATGTACCTACGGATACCTCCGTACAAGTATAAGCTCTGTAACTCCTACGGGAGATCTAAACAGTTATTTAATAAGAGTGTGAATAATGAATAAGAGCAAAGTAATGTACATCGTTCTGCTCTGAATGTACCTACGGGTACCTCCATACAAGTATGAATTTCTTATGCTTTCACATGGGAGATACAGCTTGATTATTTGATAAAGTCGAATAACAAGAGTAAAGTAATGTACATCGATTCACTCTGAATGTACCTACGGAACACCTCCGTAATAGTATAAGCTGTAACTCTACGGGGAGATGCGAGCGATTATTTGATAAAGTGCGAATAACAGAAATAAGAGGTAAAATGTGTACATTGTTCTACTCGAATGTACCCTACAGGTACCTCTGGCCACAAGTATAAGGCTATGGTACCTCACGGGCCTCATTCTGATATAAACTCCTATAACTCCTACGGGAGATCTGAACAAGTATAAGTTTACTATAAGTACAAGTATGTGTATAAGTTTGTTATATGAATTCATGAAAAATTCTGATATCTGCTATTGTATATTTGTTATTGTTATATGTTTATTGTAAATGAGTATTAGTGCATGTGTATACGTATAAGTCATATGTTCCCACTAAGCGTTAAGCTTAGCACAGGTTTTAATCCGTGTAGGTACAAAGGAGGACGTCGATCTTCCGCATACTACTGGGTCAACATACTAGTAAGAGTCCATCACAATAGATTTTGCGCTCTAATTATGTAAATGTAAAATGTACAGTTTTTGTATATGTATATGTAAATGGGACTCAGGCGTATGTATTGACCTTGTAAACACCACTACGGTCGTAGTTTTATTTTGTATCTTATAGCATATGATATTTTGATCCGAGTTATAAGACTTATTACCAATGTCTAAAAAAGCAAATGGGGAATCTCGGTATAGTTTAGCACCCCCTTCATCGCTGGCGGGTTGTGAAAGTTAGTATTAGAGCCTAAGTTTAGGCGTTTCTGGAAGAGTCTTAGATTAAGGATGTACCTACATAGTAATGTGTTGGCCTAATGAAGTTGTCCTTGTTTTGTATATTGTCTAGAATGGATCCACCTCAAGAAGCTGTAGATGAAACAACTGAAGCGTCGATCACTTTGATTAATGCATATACGGTCGTCGATTCGACATAGATATGAATATGCTTCAGCGAAGCATTGGTAAATCTCTCGAGGATATGGCAGGGTGTAGATGGAGGCTCCACGACCCTCGAGCTCACGTGATTCGAGTGGAAGGCATGGGTGGAAGGAATTCCCGTAGTACAGTATGGAAGAATTAGATACAAAGAGTCGAGTTTTGGCAAGAAAAACTTGAAAGAACTCCCAGATGAAGTGAGATGTCACGGGGACCAAAGGCCACATGTGCGGCTTCATTAATGCAGGTCGACATGATTGGTGGAAGTTGGTTTGAGAAATCCCTTGCTTCGAGATCAGGTTACGTGAGACTACTTTGTCCATGAGTTTAATGCAAAGTATGTCGCGATGATTCTGAGAATTAATGGAAGCGTTCTTGACTCCAAGGCAGGGAAACTAATGAGTGGTGGTGAAAGAATTGACCGATGTAGTAAATATGCCACCAGGAATCCGTTCTTAAGGAAAATTCAGATGAACAATTTGAGGAGGGCTTACATGAGTCCGTAAAAAGGTACCTCACATTTGTTGCTTACTTCTGGTTATCGATTTTTATCGGCTAGTCTAATGGCTATAAAAATTGAAATTACGAAATGAAGAGTGAAAGAGAAGAAAAAAGTTCTCAGAGGGTTCTCTTCGGAAAAGACCTAGAGAGAGTCACAAGTTGATTCAATACAGGGTTGTTCTACGAGTGAGAGACGAGGACTGCCATGACACGGGTTCGGTGAGGCACCTCGGCTTGAGACAGAGGAAAGACACATGCCGCATTACTATGGAAATCATTATGGTTTGTGTAGATGAGTAACTGGAGGGTGTTTCCGGTGCGGGAGCACTAATCATGTGATAGCCGTTGTCGTAGGATCGGAAGTGCAGAAATCCTGAGGAAGTGGTAGAGGAGGGATGATGTACCTCACGGACTGAAAGTAAGGGTAGAGAACGAAGTGGTTCACAATGAAGAGGTAGTGCTTCAAAGACAGTGAATGAATCCGGCTACTCACGGTCACGAGCAGGAGTTTATGCTGAGGCTTGTGAGATCGGACGTACGGTGTGCTAGTACTTTACTCTCTTTGATATTGACTTGTATGCTTTAATTGATGCGGGCTCTGAATTCATATATATGCATGGAAAAAAATAGTGATAAATTGCCTTCGATAGAGTTGTTAACATGACTGCTTGTTACAAGTACCTGGGGCATAGTGTTAGAATCAGCAGGTGTATAAGAATTGTCCCACATTGGTACATGATAGGGAATTCTCAGTTGATCTAGTGCGCTTTGCCTTTTTCATGAGTTTGATTTGATATTGGGAATGGATTGGTTATCAGGCATGAGTCATATTTGATTGTGATAAGAAAAATAGTCACCTTCAAATGTTGACTGTCGGAAGTAGCATTATAGGGTGTCCGATGCGAATCAATGCAGAAAGTTATTTTATTATGAAAGCCCAACGTTTTCGAGAAAAGGTTGTGAAGCCTTTGGCTTTGATTCTTGACTCCCGAGAAGGCGTGAATTTGAAAATATTCTGTGATTAGGGTTCCGATGTGTTTCAGTTGAGTACCACCTAAAATAGAAGTGGATCTCTCTATTGAAGTTTTACAGGGAACGAATCTTATTTCGAGGCACCTGTGTGGCCAGGCGGGCGAAAGGTTGAAGACTCGGCTACATGAGCGTGGATAAGGGGTTTCATCCGACCTAGTATCTCGCGCCCAGGTGCTGCCGGTTTTATTTATTAAGAAGAAAGATGGCACTCTTCGGATGTGCATTGACTACCGGCAAATAAGTATCCATTGCTAAGAATAGAGGATTTATTTGATCAGTTGAGAGGAGCAAGTGTCTTTTCGAAGATAGACTTGCGATCGGGATAACAACTACAGGTAAAGTGCGATGTCAAGAAAACAACTTTGAACCAGATTATAGCCCATCGAGTTTTTAGTAATGCCATTTGGGTTAATAGATGTAGGCGCATTTATGGACTTGATGAATAGGGTTTTCACTTTATTTGGATCGATTTGTTGTGGTATTTATTGTGCAAGCATCCTGGGTGTATTCTAAAGATGCACGGGAACATAGACACCATTTAAGGATAGCGTTGCAAAATTATGAGACGAGAATCGAGTTACTGCAAAGTTAAGTAAAGTATGATTTTGGCTTGAGTGTCATTCCTAGGTCATATTGTATCTGCTTAAGGTATTAGAGTAGACCAGACCCAATGAAAATTGAAGTAGTCATGAATTGGAAACACCCTCGAAATGTAACGGAGAAGAGAAGTTTCTTGGGCTTAGTAGGTTATTATCAGAGATTTGTACAAGGATTTTCAATTATAGCATCCTCACTTACAAAATTACTTCGGAAAGGGGTGAAGTTTGAGTGTGATGATAAGTGTCAATCCAGCTTTGAAAGGTTAAAAGAAATACTAGTTAAGGCACCAGTGTTGACTCAGCCTACTTTGGGTAGGGATTACACTATGTATAGTGATACTTCGAGGATAGGCTGAACACCAAGTACCATCCGGTTTATTGAATCCCCCTCCAATTCCCCAATGGAAGTGGGATAACATTACTATGGATGTTGTATCTGGTTTTCCCCTCACCCAAAGGAAACATGAGGCAGTTTGGGTAATTGTTGACATATTGGAAGGTGATCGGCTTTGATACGGCGACACCATGCGCTTTCCATCCACAAAGCGGATGGACCAGTTAGAAAGAGTGATTGAGTGTGGAAGATATGCTTGAGTTTGTGTATTAGATTTTCCGAGAAGTTGGGATAGGTATATTCCACTCATGGAATTTGCCTATAACAACAGTTATCAATCCAGTATCGGTATGGCCTCGTATGAAGCTTTGTATGGAAGAAGATGTAGAACTCTTATGTGTTGGGCGAGTTGGAGCGAGCATAAGATTGTGTAGTCTGGTAGTAAAGACACGGAAGAAAAGTTCGGATTATTGTGGATGTTAAGCGCAGTGATAGACAGATCTTATGCTAATTTGAAGAGAAAAGATATAGAGTTTGAAAGTCGGAATGAGTGTTTTTAAAAGTATCTCGAGTGGAAAAAGATGCTCCACTTTGGAAGAAAGGAAAAGCTGAGTCAGATTCATTGGCCCTTGAAGTTTTAGAAGAGTTTGACCCGATAGGCGTATTGTTTGGCCTCCCCTTTGGAGTTAGGCGGAATTACATGATGTATTCCATGTCATAGTGCTTAGAGATATCGTTCGAGCACATATTACATATTACCAGTTCAAGATATACAAGTACAAGAAGATTTCACTTTCGATGAAGAGCCAAAAGCTATTCTAGATCGTGAAATAAGATAGTTACGGAACAAACAAGTCCCTCTGGTAAAAGTGCTTTGGCAACATCATGGTATGGAAGAAGCAACATGGGAACCATAATCGACATTAAGGGCACAGTACCCTCAGCTCTTTAGTTCAGGTAATTTCGAGGAGAAATTTATTTTTAAGGGGAGGAGAATTGTAACACCTCGAAATACACCCTAGTCGTTTTTAAACATAATTAGGGTATATTATAAGTGCATTTTGAAATTTTTCGCAACTATTATTTTGACAAGTGAGAAAATTTCGAAACCCGAAATTTGTACAAGATACAAGGGTAAAAGTGGAATTTGTCAAAATAGGATATAATAGTCATAAGATAAGAAGATGAGATGCTATTATAGAAATGGCATAAGTTGTGGTGTGGTGCAAATAGAAGGGAGTTTGAGGACCAAAGTGTAATAAAAGGAAAAATTAAAATCAAATGGGATAAGACCAAGTTGGTCTCTCATTTAGGGGATTGGGAGGGCTTCTACGTGAAGAGAGGAGAAGAGAAGAAGAAGAGGAAGAAAAAGAAGGAGAAGAGGATTTCATGTATGGATTGCTATGGTTTTGTATGGATTTGTGAACATTTTTATGGATTTGTATGGTATGGATTCTTGGATTCTTGATCTAGTTCTTTGTCTAGGGTTTTGCTATGAGAAGTTCTAACCCACCATTACAAGTGTTTGTGGAAGTTGTTGGGTTGGAACTTGTAGGAATATGTATAGATAAGTTTGGACGTGAGAATTTCTATGTATTTGTAGAGAATTGTGTAGGTTATTTGATTTGGGTGTATGAATATTTGTTGGGAGTTAGGAATCCTCTTCATTTCCCCTCTTGTGTTTATGTTTGGGTTATGAACCATTTTGGAGTTGTTTTAGGTGGATTCCATGGTGGGTTTTGATGTAGGAAGGAATTGAGGAGGTTTATTGAAGAAAAGTGAGTGAGAGATGGCAAAATCTGTCATTTCTAGGCAAAACCCACAATTCGGTACCGGTACCAAAAAGAGGTAGTGCAGATTTACCCGTGCTCGAGGCAAAAATTAGTGCAGGTACGATCAAAAGTGGCACGGTACCCGTTCACCCGGAAAAGTGATCACCGGAATGCGATGCGAATGCCTCAACCGGTGATTAGTGCTTTCAAAAGTGTTATTTTTAACCTTTGTTTATTGCGAGGTTTAAGCACTTTTGTGTACTAATCGGCAATTAACAATTGGCACGTAAGGTCTGCGCTATGCTCTTGATCGCGTTTTTGTGGCAAATTTTGCAATTTTTGTGAGCTAATGCGTGCGAAAATTTCCAAGTTGGATAGATCATAGCAATCCAGTGGTGGTACATAGTGAAAGCGGAAAGGAAGAGGAGCGAGAAAGCGAGAAGAAAAATGGCCACAACAAAAATTTTGCAAGGTTGCGAAATTTTCGTAACTCTGAAATTTACGCAACTGTGAATTTTCGCGGGTTGCAGTACTATCTTGCCTTTGTTCACCCTCCTGCCCTTTGTTCACCTTTCACCTTTTGACATTTTGACCTTTTTATTACATTTTTTTGTTTCTTCCCAATTTGTCCCTTGTAATAGCTTTTGCTTTTAGTTTTTTTGATATTTTGTAAAGGGGGTGTGGCTATAAAAGCCCTAGGCAAGCACTGTAACAAGGATCTCCTTCATTAATAAAAGTTTCTTTTTGGCAGGAAGCTTTCAACTCTCCCGCCTCTTTTCCTTTTCTCTCACTTTCTCCTCTTTTCTCTCATTTTCTGGGCAGCCAAACACCCTCCAAGGATGACAACTCGGAGGATGAGTGGCTAGAAATCCTTCCTCCTTGAAGGAGAAGGTTGGGTGCAGGATCTGAAGGCAGCTGGAGGTTCCATGTTTTTTCATACGGGTATCCACTTCTTTATCATGATCTCCTTTTTAACTTTAGGTTTGATCCTTTTGAGTCACCTTGAATGGTTATTACTTAGTAAGCTTTTTGGGCTCATTGGATGCTTAATGTTGAATCCATTGATGTTAGTTGGTTATCATTTATGAGCCATTGTATGGTGAGTCAAGGTGACTTGTGTTTTAACGACTAAGAGCTTTAATGGCCAGTGGATGCCATTTTTTTAAAGAGATTTAATGAGGGTCGATTTTATAATTAAATAAAGGAATCAGGTTCGGAGATGACTATAGTCGTCTCCCAACATAAGAAAGGACCACAGGAAACCATGGATTATACATGAATGGAGCCAGTGACCTAACACTTCAAGGAGTTCTATTTACATTTTTTAACTCACTCTGTTTTTAGTTTCCAACCATTAAAACCCCTTTGTTTTTATAGCCAAAATCAAATTGAATTCACCATTTTGAACCTCACTGTAAGTCATTTATGCTAAGAAAACTCATCCTTGTGTTTGACCACAGAGTAAGCTATGTTGCGATGAGTGAGCTCTGAGTAGAAGGTATAGGTTTATAAATTTTGTTGGTTCGGAATTTGCTTCTTCTGCGTTCACGTGCGAATCGAAGCCACGATTTTGTACCGCCATTGTTAAGCCCCCGAATTCGTACATCGATAGTATAGGAACCACAATAAATGGCTAATGGGAGTTGAAATAAGAATGAAACTAAGTGAAAAATACTACTTAGTACCTCGCCTTCTCGCGAAGTTTGATGTTAACCAAACTTAATGCCCTATGATAATATAGTAAATTCTGAACACATATAATTGTAGAATTTGCTAAGCCCAGGATGTTGAATGACCACGGCACCTACATTTACGTGGGTAGGCACGTATAGTACTTTGGTACTCTCTAATTAGTGTGACGTCACTCTCTGACCGTGCTTCAGCATTTTAGTATTAGGTACTCTACGATTAGTGTGACGGTCTACGTCGGTCTTTGGCACTCCTGCTTTGTGCTCTGACACCTCGATCTTATCACAGGTACCTTCGGATACTTATTGTGTTGTGTCCTACTCATTTCTTATTATTGGTCTAGGTAGTCAAACAGTTATTTGATAAGAGTCTGAATAACGAATAAGAGTAAAGTAATGTACATCGTTCTGCTCTGAATGTACCTATAGGTACCTCCATATAAGTATAAGCTCTGTAACTCCTACGGGAGATCTAAACAATTATTTGATAAGAGTCTGAATAACAAATAAGAGTAAAGTAATGTACATCGTTCTGCTCTGAATGTACCTATGGGTACCTCCGTACAAGTATAAGCTCTGTAACTCCTACGGGAGATCTGAACAGTTATTTGATAAGAGTATGAAAAACGAATAAGAATAAAGTAATGTACATCGTTCTGCTATGAATGTACCTAAGGGTACCTCCGTAATAGTATAAGCTCTGTAACTCCTACAGGAGATCTAAACAGTTATTTGATAAGAGCGATAACAAATAAAGTAAATGTATATCGTTCTACTCTGGCGAATGTACCTACAGTACCTACCGTACAAGTATAAGCTGCATAACTCCTATGGGAATTTGAACGATTATTTGATAAGAGTTTGAATACTTGAATAAGAGTAAAGTAGTAATACGTCGTTCTTGCTCCTAAATGTACCTACGAGTACCTCCATAATAGTATAAGCTATGTAACTCCCTCCCAGTCTGGCTTGTTATTTGATAAGAAGTGAATAACGAATAAGAGTAAAAGTAATGTACATCGTTGCTCACGAATGTACCCTCGGGTACCTGCAATATAAGTATAAGCTCTGTAGTACGCCGTGGTACCTGCATGCAAAGTATAAGCTTTGTAGTACCTACGGGTACCTCGGAATGCGAAATATAAACTCACATAACTCTACGGGATATCCCCGAACAAGTATAAAGTCACATTTATAAGTACAAGTATGTGTATAAGTTTATTTTATAAATTCATGAAAATTTCTGATATTTGCTACTGTATATTTGTTAATATTATGTGTTTACTGTAAATGAGTATTAGTGCATGTGTATACGTATAAGTCATATGTTTCCCACTAAGCGTTAAGCTTAGCACGGGTTTTAATATGTGTAGGTACAAAGGAGGACGTCCGCGATCTTCCTCATACTATTGAGCCAACAAACTAATAGGAGTCCATCATAATAGGTTTTGCGCTCGGATTATGTAAATGTAAATGTACAGTTTTGTATATGTATATGTAAATGGGACTGGAATTGTATGTAGTGTATTTATGCTTGCTCACAGTGGTACTTTTATTTTGTATCTTTATAAATGATATTTTGATTCAGTTATAAGACTTGACCCACCAATGTCTGATAAAGCAAGTAAAGAGTCCTCGTGCCCTCTTCACCCTCCTAGGCAAGGGTTCGGGGTGTGACACATACTCTCAATCTTGCTTTGAAGAACATATGTGCACCATTAACCCACCCAAGATATGATGATGTGATGGAACAATGTGGTTGAATCTCTCGGGTTTCAAGTGATGCCTCTTTCATCAAGAATTTCATTATGAATCATGCAATGAGATTGTCAATGTTTAATAATCATTGCAAGTTGAAGTTACTTTCAATGGCCGATACACATTTTGCTTCAACCATTGTTATACATAAACAATTTAAGACAATAAAAAGAGGCTTGGAGCAATTAGTGATAAGTGAAGAATGGGAGATGTATAAAGAAGATAATGTAGTGAAAGCTAAAGAAGTAAAGGATAAAATCCTAAATGAAGACTTTTGGATGGATGTGGATTATATCCTCAGCTTTATGGCTCCCATGTATGAGATGCTTCGATTAGCTGACACTGACAAACCTTGCCCTCATAATATTTATGAGTGGTGTGATTCGATAATCAAAAAAGTGAAGGAAACCATTTAAAAGAAAGAACACAAAAGCTTCATAGAAAATTCAAGGTATAATTAAGATTCATTAGTTAAATATTTAAGTTTTGATTGAAAGTTTCAATTATATATGAACTTATATGAATCATTTTGTAATTATACTCATAGGTTTTTTTATATTGTGAATGGAATCTTGGTGGAAAGATGGACTAAAAGCTACACACATTTACATTCCTTAGCTCATTCCTTAAATCAAAGTGTCTTAAGAGTTTAAATTGTGAACTTTGATAATTTAAATATAAATGATGATACATGATGTTTTTACTTTTTATAAATTATGTCATAACTCAACTTGTAGGTATTATAGTCAACAATGGCTTGATGAGTCTCGTGATTGTGTTCCCCCACATCGAGATATAGAAGTAGTAAGAGAAAGAAAAAAATGTTTTGAGAGATATTTTTCAAATGTAGGTGAAAGGAGGCGAGCAAATGAGGAGTATGCTACTTTTTCTGCATGCTTGGAAGATTTTTCTAGTAGTGATTCCATCAATGACAGGTGGTACATGAGTCCTATTAAATTGTGGATTGTTCATGGAGACTTAGTGTGCGTCGCTAATCTATAAGCGTTGAAATTCTTTATGTGTGTATTAAATTATCATATTGTGAAAGAAATTGGAGGCGCATATAATTTCATTCGCTCCATGACCAGAAAGCGAGTTGTGCCAAAGAGTTAAGGAGCTTGGTTTATGTTCGCAACAATCTTGACTTAAATCGAGGAGACCTGCTATAATGAAGGCGAATGCAAATATGAGGCATTGGAGGAGATGGTTTATTTCGATGGATATAGAAAATCTTTGGAATTATTGAGATTGCGGATCTTCTCTTGATGAGCGCAAGCGCAAGCGTTTATTTGATTCGAGAAGGAAATCGTTTTAATAGTGCTAGTTTTAGTATTACATATGTTTATGTTTGAATATTTGTAAAAGCGATTTTTGAAGCGCTTATTTTTATTTATCTAGAATTGATTTTTAAGGGCCAATAATTGTAAGGATAATTATTTTTATTTTATCTTATTATCGATAATCGCATCGTATCAGTGTCACCCAGTTTTTTAAATTTATGGAGTGTTACGGTATCGCATTAAGTATGGGTATCTTTAGTGGCGTGTCTGGGTTTTAGTCTTGCTTGTTTCCGAAGGTTTAACGATGAAGGTCACAACAAAAGTGAATGGATCTAAGAAAACATTTGAGGGGTTCAGCTCTAGGAGCAACATGGCACAACCTTGATTCCAACTTGCTAATTATGGAAATTGGAGGAAAATAACGGGGGATAACCGATTCAGAGGGATAATCCCAAATAACTACCCTACCGTTAATTCCACAGCCATACTCTATGTTTTTGTCAATTGTTTTCTCACAGGGGAGTTGAGTTGTTATGTCAGAGAAGGACCGTTCAAAACCCTAACGGCTATCTCTGCCCCCATTCTAATCGCACCTCAGAAATCACTCAACACCGATGATTCCGGGTGGGTTTACTTCATTTTTGTTTTTTTTCCCTTTTGCTCTCTTTCAGCAATTCACGTTTCTCTGTCTTGCTTGCCGTTTGTTTCCATTGGAAGAATTTTCTGTTTATAATTTTTTTTCACCATCAAGCATCTATGTTCAGTTCGATTGGATGAAAATTGTGTGCTTAGAATCAATCTTATGAGGAAAAGTTTAAATAAAATTGACTTTTAGTTGGAACAGACAGATGATGGTGAAGAAGGGTATGATTTTTTATACATATGGACTAATTAAGGAAAGGGTATTTAACATTCGATGATTAAAAAATTCCCTGGATCATAGGATGGATGCCCTTTTATTTTAATTTTAGTTTGATTTTTTTTTTTTTAAATTCCCTGATTCTTGCCCATTAGTGGGTTTCTTGTTTTTGTTCTCTTAATTCATATATTTTCTTCTTAGAAATTGAAAAACAATAATAAAAAATAAAGAAACAATTCAAAAACAAAAATCTTTCCACGATTTGCTTTATCTGCCATGAAAAAAAAATCCAAATATGTTGAAAACTATGGGATAAAGATACATATTTGAAACAAATATCCATAAGAAAGAAATCATTTTCTATGTAATGATAATTGCTTATTGCCCATAGCCGGGGGTTGCTTATTGAAGCTTCAATCTATCATACTTGTTGGAAAGATCATGTATAATTTCTTATTTATACAGTTTTTCTAAATTCTGTTTGCAACCTTTAGGGATGGACAGTTCAATGGAAAAGGAATGCAAAGAGCAGGAATTTGGGAGTTTGGAAACTGGGGTTTTTGAGATATCTGGGGAACCTGCTATTGTTATTAATTGGGGGGGTGTGGTTAAAGATGTATCTTCAAAATATGGTTCTCTGGTTAACTCCAACAGTTTTCGGCGAGTGGATGAAAGGAAGAGAATTTCGATAGTTGTTTGGGAAGCTGTACGAGAAGGAAGCAGGTCGGTACAGGGTTGGGGTTGGGGGTATATGAAGATCTCAGAGTGGCATGAGTTGGAAGAAGTGCTTGTGCCCCCTTGATATATCTATCAATTCCATTGAAGTCACTGGCAATGAAGATCATCAGAAAGAACCAGAGGCTCATTCAAAAACCTGGGAAAGAGGTACCTGAATCATAAATGTGGAAGTGAGAAAGACAGTGCAGTTGCCTGAAGAAGCTTCTCCACTGAAGTGAAAATGCCGGCCACTCCAAAGGGAGACTAATACATTTCAGAGGGCCCAAGAGCAGCTCATCATGAAAGAAAGTAATCAATCAGCAGGTCTGAACCACACAGGATATGACTCTCTAATAGAAGAAGATGCAATCTAGGAGGCAAGAATGCAAGGTGAACTTGAACTGAGGAACACATTACACACACACATATCTATATTTATATGTATAATGTCATTCAAATTTGCCTTGTGCTCTGCATCTTTTCTCATTACACAAATAACATTGAGTAACAACAAAGATGAATGGACCTTTTGTTTGTATTCTATGTTTCAGAATTTCAAATAGTAAATGAAAGAAACATTTTGTCTATCTTTTATTTTGTGCCTTCTAGATAATAGATATCGACCTTGCACGAGCAAGATGCACTGATAGAGTCATCATTGTTGAATTTAACTTCGCCATTGATTTGAGAAGAGCAAGAACAAGAACAAGAGCAAGAACAAGAACGACTAAGGCTAGTATCGACATGCATTGCCCCAATATTATATAACACATGAACTGCATTATTATAGAACCCCCCTTCTAAATAATTATACATCCATGTCTCAGTTTCTTTTTCAATTCAAGCATATGTTGCTAGTGCCTCCCTGCTTGGCCAAATTCAAATGCATACCATATTGTCAGCCCGTTGAATGGTTCCCGTTAACCCACCCACTTAGAGTGAGGGTTTTGATGAACCCTCTAATACTAATACCTTTATGCTGATATGTTTTAGAGTACATGGTTTAGTTGTCTATTTCTTTTTCCCTTTAAGAGCCAGAAAGGTGAAACTTAGGGATGACGTGTCACAGGTAGAGTGCTGTTTTTTAGGGGGCTTATTATTGGAAACTTGTGTTGCTTTAGTAGGGATATGAGCTGTAGGTAAATAGACCTTGAGATATAGCTCAATTGCTCCGTCAATATTTTTTTTTTTTTTTATTTCAATGTTCATTAATTTGAGTTTTCTTAGGATTTTCAAAGAATTTACATGATCATCAACATTTTATTAAACAACGCAAATCAATATAGAAGATGAGTAAAAATAATAGAGTAACGTCGACGGTGAAGAATCCTCAATATTGACTCAAACCCAAACCACAAAGGAAACCCACTTTAACTAGGGGAAAATCATTCATGACATGCCCCAAAATTCGTCTTTTGCCTTTTTTCAATCCAACGTTCTTTTTTTTTTCTTTTTTTCCCCTTTTTTTTTTTTTAATGTTTCATATGTATATATTTTGCTCACATAAAAATAAAAAATAAAACAATATATAAATGCCCGGATTTCCTTTTTTTCCATTTTTCTTTTTTTTTTTTTTGGGGTGGTGGGGTGGTGTGGTGTGGTGGTGTAAAGAAATTAAATATGACAGACGAGAGTGTTTAGCTTAGTGTCTTTTAACTCAAAATACAGTGTTGAGGAAATCGCCTTTCCTCTTCCCGACTCTTACCATCTCGAACATCAAACGGCCAAGAACTCTCCACGTGGTCGCCATCTTCCTTGGGCACCCTACATACGGCCACCTCGCATTTCTAGGGTTTCTTGAGAAGATGGGAAGTTTCATTGTTGATCTTTGAGCTGCGCTTTCCTTTGTTTCCTTTCATTTTTAACCCAACAGATAATCCACTGGTGAGAATAGGTACTACTTATCAATTCCTTCTTCCTTATTGTGTTTGGCTGCTTAGAAACTGTTGGAAAATGTCGCAAATATGCTGTTTTGTGAATCTCTTTTTCTTTTACCATGTATTCGTTTCTATGAATTGGAAAATTCGCACAAACTGAGGCAAAGTGCTAAATAGTTGTTTTGCTTTGTCGGGAAAAAAAATAATGAAGAGTAAAGCAGATAGAGCAATGTTGTATCGTTTTGGTGCATTTTCTCATCAGTTAGGCAGATAAATGGGTTCGAAACTTGAAGCCTCGAGGTTTTTTCCCTTGGCATTGTTGAATAGTTATTCTCACACTCTGCTTGCTAGGGGAGTTTTATGTGTTTCTCAATCAGAAATAGTGAAAAGTTTAAGGTTCAACACTTCAAAATCCTTCTCCTTAGCCACATTTTCTCAGCAACCAAACAGAGTTATTGTTTGTGCTTATTTATCAAAGTTTCTTTTTCCTTACTTCATAGTCAATTTTGATGATTTCTTTTTTGTGGGGAAACTTCTGTTTGCTTATTATTCTATTTATGGTTTGCTAGGGTTCAGGTTGAATTCTTGCGCTGATGACAGTAAAGGATAGAGGGAGGGTTTCGAGGTCACATGGAGAGGGGTTCTTGGAGCATAAAGATAGTACCCTGGTTAATGACAATGATCTCCAAAGCAGAACTAATGCACTAGAATATGATAGTAATGGTTATAGCACGGATGATGACTCGATGAAGGAGAATTGTGATGAACACGCTTTAAAGCCAAGATTTGGGCGGAGTTCCCCAACTAAACATGGAGAACAAAAGAACAAAGGCGCCATAGGGTATGATGTTAAGGAGTCATCTACCAGCAGATTGTCTCCTGGGAAAAATAGCCTTGAGAAAGGACATTTTAGATCATGTGCTTCCATGTCAGCCCATCCCGACCAAGATGGGACTCAGCAAATGGAGATTCTGATAGGAGGTGAGGCTGGTGCCAAAAGCCCAACCTCCAAAACAGATCACCAGGTAGATCTGGAAGCAGCTATTATTTTAGTAGAAATGGCTAATGGAGTTCCTGCTTTTCCTGATGATGATTCTAGTTTCAGCAACTCAAAGGACCTGGAGGATTGTGATGGTGATGATTTTTCTCATGAAACATATGAACTATTGGGTGGTAAGGGACTGGATACTGCATTAGAAAACAAAGGGCAGCAACATGGTGAAGGAAGTGCAGGTAGTGGTCGTGATGGATTTGGCACATCATTGTTAGATTGCAACTGGGTGACGAAAAGAAAGCGGAAAGCGGGTGTTAAGTACATAGACAGTCGCTTAAGATTTCAAGAGCTAATTGATGAACCTTCTTTGAAGATACAGGAGGCATTGCATGAAGTGGATGCCAAGAGGGACTATTTAACTGCACAATCTTGCTATTCACCCTTTTCAAAAAAGGGAACCATGGTTGATATAATAACCATGGATGATGTGGCATCTGATACAAAACCATCAAAGAAGCAGCATTGTAGTTCCACCTCTAGAACAGTTGTTACTGGTGTCCCTTTTTCCATTATACATCTTTTTTCTGATATCCGTGAAGTACTTGTTGCACCCCGTTTGAAAGCTGATGCTTTCAAATTTCGCAGTCTGGTTCGGTCTTCTCTCACCGTTCATGAAATTGTCCAGCAAATTAGAGCAAACCCCAGTGATCCTCGCATTCTTGAAACATGTGAACCACTTCAAGACATAGTCAGAGGAGTACTGAAGATATTCTCATCCAAAACAGCACCTGTGAGAGCAAAGGGTTGGCAGCCACTCACCTCTTATTTAAGATCTAGCAGAACCTGGTCCTGGATTGGTCCATTGTCTTTTGACTCACGGTCAGATCAAGATATTAGAAAGGAAGAGATGACTTCTGAAGGCTGGGGCCTTCCTCACAGAATGCTTGGGAAGTTAGTTGATTGCTTTTCCAGCTGGCTGAGGAATAGCCAAGAGACACTTCGACAAATTGGAAGTCTTCCTGCACCACCCATGACATTGATGAAACAAATTGTGGATACAAGGATAAGTTTTCGGGACATCAAAACTCAGAAGAGCACTGCAACTATTAGGCCAAGCTCTGAAGAAGTAAGAAGTTATTTTCGTAGGGAGGAAGCTCTAAGGTATTTAGTTCCCTACAAAGCCTTTTCTTATACAGCAGCTGATGGTAGAAAATCCATGGTTGCTCTTCTACATAGCTGGGCCAGCGGCGCTCACTCCTCTGAAGGCAAGGTTTTTCTTTCTTTTCGTCGCGATCATTTATGCTTAAAAACATGACTCCAACAGCCTATGCTCCACCGGTTATGTCTTGGTGAGAGATGCTGCTAGGTTGCCTGGAAGCATTGGAACCAGAGAAGACATTTGCCTTCTGTTGAGAGACTCACAGTATATTGCAGAAGGCATTTCTAATAGACAAATTAACCAAGTTGTCCGTGGAGGCTTGGATCGGTTGCACTATGAAGATGATCCTTGTGTACAGTTTGATAGAGTTAGAAAGTTGTGGGTCTATTTACATGGACAAAAAGAGGAGGAAGACTTCGAAGATGGTGCTGCCTTTCCACCAAGGCCTCGAAAATGGAAACAGAAAATGGCTGGAAAGTGCACATCTCAAGGGACAGAAATGTGACATGATAAGGTATGTTTATATACCTATGTTTCATGGTTTGTAGGTATGTTTCAAGGTTTAATATCAAAGTTGGATAGTGTTTAATATTTAACCATTGCATTGCATTGCTGCTTCTCTATGAACATAGAATTTCATAGACCTGAAAGTGACTAGAGAAATGTTTTTAAACAAATGTGATCTTGAACTTTTCTTTTTCTAGTTGCCCCTTGAGGCAAACAAGTAAATGCTTAAGGCATATAATATATTTGAGTCAAACTTAAGAGTTGGAACTTGAAGCATTTGCACATACTGGACATGCTTGTGATACTATGTATAATTGTTTAACCTTTGTGAATGATGTGATGAGACTGTCTTGTGGTCCATGACGAGTGACCAGAATGCGGGAGATATAAATAAGCTTTTCAATGGAGACTACTGGGTAAGTTGAATGGTGGCTATTGTTAGAATTGTGTATCTGAAATGGAAAACTGAACAGCGCAAAAAAGTTGTAGAAGAAGAAACACGTTCTGGGTAAGGAATGGACAAATTTGATAATAGAATGTAAATGAAAACCAAAATGTTTGTCGCCAACAAGTGCTTAGAATGAAAGAGAAAAGATGGTGCCAACATCCATTTTTACCCTCAGATGGCATGCTGAGTTGCCAGTTTAAATCAAATATATGATGTTCAACAATTTTCCGCAAAACCCGTAAAACGACCTTCAAAAACGCGAAAATAATAAAATTATTTAACGGGTTCATGAAACCTGAAAACTTCATCCTTGTGACTAAGCCTGATGGCGCCGCTGGATTCGCCTCGAAATTAAATGACCATAAAAGTTTCACACTGGGCATGTACTCAATTTTTACTAAATTTGGTGGTGAATCGCCAAATGACTTTCTGTAGACGGTATTTTTACTAAAACTGAGCCGGAAATACTGCGCGTCAATTAAAAATAACTTAACTCAACCTGGGAGTTTGAGTTGACACGTGCTTCCGACAGGAGCCAATTTGAACAAACTTGGGTTAAGTTAAAGGAAAACAAAAAGAAACAAAGAGGAAGAAAAGAAGAAGAAAGAGCTGGAACTGGAGGAGAGGAGAGGAGAGGAGAGGAGAGGAGAGGAGATGAGAGAGAGAGAGAGAGAGCCTCACTTCCAAGATCTATGGGAGCTCGGACTGGTCGCCCCACAGTTTGAGCTCACTAAGTCAGAAGACTCTGCTCAGCAACGCGCGACAACTGCAAACTCGTGAGTTTTTATCAAGATTTGAGTCGGGAAGCCCTGGCAGGTCGTACAGTTTCAAGTCCCGGTCTTCAAGAAAAGCTTCTCGTTTTCGTCAGCAGGGTAGCAAGTGGAACTTCACTTTATTATTTATCTTAAGGGTCAGTTTTCAGCTCCTCGCCGAGCCCTAGGGACTCCGCCGCTGGTTTCGACAAATAACGCTTTGGCGGTTTCGACAAATCCGTCAAATCATTAGCTTCCATCAAAGTCAACCTGATCGATGCGGAAAAGTTTAAGGAACCGCATCGAACGGCTAGTCCCGTTGGTCGATTGGTCTTCGTCGGATGCATAGCTACCGCCTACCGCACTGGGTAGTGAAGTGTCATCTGGTCAGCTCCACTCTAATGGTCGTCCGACTGATAATAGCTGCCTTTATACTGAAAACGCCCACCATTGGTCATCGTCATTGTAATAAAGGGTCCAGAACTATTTCAAAGGGCTAGTTCTAAGTTCATGTGCAACCGTTGGGTATCGATCTTATGGCCTAGTTACTGATGATTGAGGTCACGCTTCGAGCCCTTCATTATACGATTTATTTGGAAGTGTCGCTCTTTGTCTAGGATGTAGTATGGGAAATAATGGCAATATGTGCATGCTCATACATGGCCGGATTTATCAATCATCGCACATTAACGGTTTACTAATTGAAAGTAAGACTTTTGATGCACATGAACCAGTCATTACATTGCTCTGGTGTAGGCTATTTAGGACATGGTGCCGTCAAATTGCTTAGAGGAATGTAAGTCATCAAGCTGTCGGCATGACTGTAAGATGTCTATGTATGCATAAATTGATATGATTGTGTGATTTATTTGGAAATTGTATACTAATTGATATGATTGTCCAAATTATGCATGGGAATTATGCATGGTTTAGAATGCACGTATAGTACTCCATGTGTATGTGGCATGGTATGAATAGGCAATGGTATGATTGCATTGCATTATACACTAAGACATCGCATGGCATGGGTATGAGTGCAAGGTAAAATCGACACTGTGTTTGGTGTTCATAGATGTCATAAAAGACAAGCTTGATCGATTACACCGTTGTCAAGTGTGTTCGGCGGCAGACTCAGAAATGGGACAACGCTCAAAATGAGTCATGGCACGGTTTTGAAAATGAAAATATGGGTGTTAGGCATAAGTCGGGTAGATCCCCCATAGTGAAAGACCCCAAGATTCACGCTGTATTACCGATCACCTGGGCTGCAGTGCCACCATGGGTCGTCGAAAGGCGCCAAGGCGCCCGTATGTAAACCCGGAAATCCTTGGCCCACAAATACATAAACACACGCAACTTGGGAAATGCAAGTTGATATTGGGAACCTTCCAATGGATTTGATTTATAAAACAAAAAGCTTTTGTTTGAAAAAATTATCGACGGAACATAACGATACGCTTTTCACTCAAGATATGACGCCGCTGGCGAAATACTTGCGACGACACGAGATAGGTAAGTCACATTCTCATCCATGACATGTAGACATTTGAATAGGAATGTGCATGTTTTTACTTGAATGTGGTGTGTCATCGCACGCAGACTTAGGCTGACAAGAAATTCTTGCAGGAATTATTCTCTTACTAAAGCTATTCACCTGTCATGACCCTTCGTGCACAAAGAATGCATGCGACACGGCTGACGAGCCAGATCATGGTAAGAAGGCCTAATTTAAAATTGAAAGTAAACTTCCTTGTAAAAGAAAGCCAGGTGAAAGAATTTTACCTCAAATTCTTTTGACTATTGTATAAATAGTTGGGTATATAATTATGGTAAGAAAATCGTGATCGGACTCTTACGGATCAGAATTCGTTATCGATGGCGGACGGATTGAGGTGGCAATTTAGTAACCCTGTCCACTGTAGTTGGTGTCGGTCTCCGGTTCCAAGATTTGTGCCGCTTAAATGACCAAGATAGAATTTTTACCGACTGATCACAACTAACCCTCGAAAAATCTGCCTAAGCTTCAGCTTAAGGGTGGGTGGGAGGAAGCTCCTATTGAATTACCATCAACAGCTCTCTCTATTCAAGATCCAATAATTTCTTTATCACAAACCAAGATCCCTTGGTTTGTCTGATTCCAACTCAAAAGGGAGAGAGAGTTGCTTTTTAAAAAAGATTGGTGGATGGGAAATTTTAGACATGTTTAAAAGTTGTTTTCGAAAACTGAAATTTTATGCAAAACAATTATCTAATGTTTTTCTAAAAGAAAGACCTCAAATATATTCAAATATTTATTAAAAATAAGTTTCATGGGTAATTTTTCAGTTTTCAGTCGTCATTTAAATTTATATGATTATTTTTTGAAATAACTATAGATGATAAATAAAGATGACTAAACATAATTGATGTATATACTGAAAATATAAAAAAAAAAAAAAAAAATGATCAAATACGTTTTTTGAGTTTCAAAAGTAATTTTTCATTTCAATTTTTTTTTTTAGTAAATTGATTCGTTGGCTTAATCCGAATTTATGAATTAAGTTATTAAATATGAAAAAGAAAAATATGTTTTTTTTTTTACATCAATGAAAATATGTTCACGCACTGAATAAAAACTCTTTAGACATAATTTACACTTTTTAAAAAAAAAAAAACAATTCTTTATTAGTTTGAATTGGTGGTTTGTTTTTCATTATCTTAAAACTCTTGAATATGGGTTTTCTTTTTCTATCACTACTTTTAGAGGATATTTGACAAATTTTTTAAAAAATATTTCTAAAAAACAATTTTTGGATGTTGTTACATTATGTTTTATAAACAAAATCTTTTTAAGAACCTAACATATTTTTATTTTGTTTAAAATATATTTTGAAAATAAATTTTATGTTTGCTGTTTTATTTTTAATTATTATAGATATTTGACTAATTATTTTTCCTCTCATCTTGTTCCTTGTAACCCATTTTCATCAAACAAAGAAGAGTAATTTTTTTCATTCTTATTCCAAAATCAACCCCCTTATATCTCTTTCTATCATTTTCTCTCAATGGAGTAGTTCTTCCATGAAAATCTGGAATTTTTTTTTTTTTGTCATCGCCTTGCGTAATGCGTTGGCTATCGCCTACGAATTTACGATTAGATCAACTTTAATACGACGCTTGGGCCATCATATTACGTAACGCTTTCTGGCTATGACGATTCAAATCCAAGTAAAGCTTAAATTCGAACGTTGAGCTATGATCAATTTAAATCACTTGCCACACATAAGCCAGAAAAGCTTGGGGAACAGAGGTATTCTAATTATCATAATTATCAACGCTGCACTTTAAGCCAATTCATCAGATATTAAATCGACGCCATGGGCCGCCCTTTCTGTGTTTTTTGCGACTTAATTACGCGTTTTACCAATATATCGATAATAATCAATAAAATTATTCTCCTTTCAAAAAACTTATTTTTCAAAAAACAATTCATAATATAGCAATGGGGCATGACTTAATGATTAAGGGTTGGGACACAGGAAAGGACTTGGTTGGAGTTTTCATTTAACAAAATACTATAATTTTGTAATACAAAGCAAATAGATGTAAAAAAAAACAATATGTAATATCAAATAAAGAAAAAACTAAAAAAATAACCGAATAAAAATGGTTCTTAATTAAAAGTTAAAACGGGGTTGTTTTTATTTTTTTAAAGAATAGAAAATTATTCTCCAAAATAGTTATCCCTTCTTTTCTTCCTCATTTCTCTCTCCAATTTCTTCACAATAAGAATTAATGATAGGTTGTACGTCAATAAACTGAAAAAAGGAAAAGGGGGAAAACAAAGTAAACAATATTTTTTAAATCACTCAAAAATAAAATTATGTGTTTGATTAATCATTAAAGCCTCACCGTCGTGGAAAGAAGTTAAGGGCTCCATTACTCTCAAGGCCCAATTCCACTGGACTCCAATTGCATGTAAGTGAGCCAATGTGGGAAGTCCAAACAAACTCTTCAGCCCAGTCTAACATAAACCAGACCGGCCCAAATTATGGGTCCAAATCCGTTCTGCATTTTTCCCTTTACTGGTTCGAAGTTGGAAGTGGTCACGGAGATGAGAAACATGATCCATGGAATTTGATGATGAGGGATGAACAGCGTTTCCCTTCGACAATTCCTTAGGAAGAAAAACTCCACACCCCTTTCCCTACGCTTTTCTTCGCATGGGTCTTCCTCTTCTCAAAACATCAAACGCATGACAAAAACCCATAAATCACTCGGAATTCTAAGCCTCATATCGCCCACAACGGATAGTACAGAAAAGCGCCAAACCCATCTTCGACTTATCCAGGACTTTCTACAAACACCCACAAATCAATTCACCCAAAAAAGGGGTGCCGATGATTTCGCTCGTTCAAATTCTTTGGAGGAAACCTTAAATGTGCTTGAAACGAATTTTCTGAAGGAAGAAGAATCGAGAGTTGATGCGAGTGCTCTCTCACGTGCATTAAGTTTGTGTTCATCGTCCCGAAGCCTGAAGTCTGGGGTTCAGTTCCATTGTTTAGCTATAAGAACTGGGCTTGTGGGGAATGTTTATGTTGGGAGTTGTTTGATTAGCTTTTACAGTAAATGTTGCAAGCTATGTAATGCGTACAGGGTGTTCGAGGAAATGACTGTGAAAAATGTAGTGTCGTGGACAGCGATTATTGCTGGTTTTGGGCAGGAAGGGCTGGTTGATGAGTGCTTCGAGCTTTACTCTCTGATGAGGAATTCGACATTGAAACCCAATGATCTTACGTTTACGTGTATTCTTAGTGCCTGCACCGGTGGTGGGTCTCTCTGCAGTGGGAGAACTGCCCATTGTCAGGCGATCGAAATGGGTTTTGATTCATACGTCCACGTTGCTAATGCTCTCATCTCCATGTACTGTAAATGTGGAATGGAAGATGATAAATACATATTTGAAAGGGATGGCTGGCAAAGATAATGTATCTTGAACTCCATGATTGGTGGGTACGCCTGCTCATGCGCCTTGCGTGTGCCATGACCTTTTGAAGAGATGAAGAAACAAAGGGTGAAACCTGATGCCATTACTTTCCTCAGTCTGTTTTCTTCATGTCGCCATTCCGGCCTTGTTAAACAGGGTCAATTCTACTTGAATTCCATGGTGGAATATGGTGTTAAGCCGGAACTTGATCATTTTGCGTGTATGGTGAATCTTCTAGGCAGGGCTGGGTTGTTGGAAGAAGCTCGAGATTTTATTGTGAAAATGCCTATACATCCCAATGCCATTATATGGGGCTCGCTACTGTCATGTTGTAGGCTTCATGGGAATGTCTGGTTAGGAATTGAGGCTGCGGAGAATAAGCTGTTACTAGAACCAGAGAGTGCTGCCAGCCACTTGCAATTAGCTAATCTCTATGCCAGTGTGGGGTGCTGGGATCAGGCTGCAAGAGTGCGGAAACTGATGAAAGATGAAGGCCTTAAAACAGAGCCCGGATGCAGCTGGGTTGAGGTTAGGAATGAGGTTTATAGATTTAGGGCAGAAGATTGGTCAAATGGGGGATTAGCTGAGATTGCTGCAGTGGTGGATAGTTTGGCAGATCACATGGGAAGTCTAGGGTATGATTTGAATCAAGTGGTGACTGATGATGATTTGTAAAGTGTAAGTTATAAATGGCTTTCTGAGGATAGTCTCAAATCATTCCAATTCTAGTAGAATTTGACTCATAAAGACATACAGTTTTAGATGATGCAAAGTTCACTTCCAGGGAAACAAAAAGTGATACCCATGTGCAGATGAATACGAAATCTAAGTCTGCGAGTTATTTCGTTAAACGTTAGAGATGATCGGAAGTGATGTTTAGGGGCTTTATAACATGTTTCTGTTTACATATAAATACTTCTGCAGATAAACTCCTCTGTTGTAAGTTCTAGGAGGGGATGCATATGCTGTGGCAATTGGGAAAGAGAAGCCGGGTTACAAAACATGAAACCAGCGTATCCAGGTGGCCAAAATCCCAGTTCCAATCAGCCCTTGCATCCCCACATTGACATAACATTTTGTTCATCAATTGATAAAACAGGTTAATGAGTGAAGAAATATTTCAGCCTCCATAGCACTTGAAGGTGACATTGTTTGTTCCAATGCGAGAATAACTTGGATGATCAGACCCCTTAGGACCATGGCCATCACAATTCACAACCAGCACCAGATAATCAGGGCATTCAACCTACTTCAGATATTGAACCAAAGACTACACCACTAGGCTCTACATTCAGATCCTTTATGTGGTGAGTACATAAAAAAAAATGGCATTTCAAATTTTTTATGAAATACAAAACTGATGGGAACGATGGATTGTTGAAAATCCCAGAAAGAAGCTCTTAGTTCTTTTAGAATCATCATAGTGGAATGAATTCAAATTATCTTTCCATATATGGAACGGTAACATTTACTTGAGAAATCTCGTGTCCTGACCATGTTGAAACAAACAGAGAAAAAGAACAGAGGAACATCCAAATTCCAAATGTAGGTCTTCAACATTTGGAAACAATTTGCATTCAGCAATCAGTTTGTCGAAATTATTGGGTTTGAGAGGGACGAGTGACATGATTCAAAACTAAAACATTGGATTGCCAAAAATGCCTGGAACAGAAGGGTTGCAAAGATGCTGTCCTCAGGTACAGAATCAGGGGATTTTCAAGTAGTCTTTCCTTTCCAACCCCTTTTTATATAACCAAGCATTGCTTACAGAAGGGAACTGGAGGAGATTTAAGAAAAATGCTACTTTAGAACTCGAATGGAGATCTGGTTATTGTGACAAAAACCTCTGTTCTTTGTAATAAAAGCATTCATTGCCTGCAACTGTGAAGGAAATTGTACTAGCGCCCTCCGCATGTGGTCTTGGGGTGCCTGCCTGCTCCAATGGCATTTTAGACATTTCAATATGCAAATGGCACAAAGGAACAAGTTAAACAGTTCATGTGCAAACCAATGGTAATCAAACCTGTTAAGTAACAGGATGCTAGATGAATCAAATTCACAACCAGCCAAGAAGCGTTCCACATCTTCTGGAAGTGTACCACGAGCAAGTCCTTGTAGCAAAATCTGACAAAAGCGAACATTCGTAATTTAGGAAGGTGGAACAAGTGCCCCATAAAGTACTGATGCCTAAATGCTAGAGCCAGATGTCTCCAATAAATTGATACCTTGCACAATTCCAATACTTCAGTTTTTATACAATTTTGCAAATGGTTTCAATCACCAAAGCAGTATCCCACGTATTTCTTGCAAGAAGTGCCAGACTTTTGTAGGAGCCAATGAACATCCAGGAAAGATAAAATGCAGACCAGGTATCCATGATTTTGCAAATGTTTGCAATCAAAATATTGCACTAGGTTCATGAATAAGCCCCAGATCCTGGAGCATCCTTCTATTTCATTATCTAATGAACAGGGCCACAGGTTTCCCATAGCTAAACTTTGTTTGAAAGGAAGAGAGAAAATGTGGGGATTATTGAAGCTAAAATATAAATCCAACCACACAAGATCAAACCAATTTTTTGCAGAGGGATACGCCATGCCCAAACACACAGGACAGATTAGCAAGATACTAATATTCCTTGTAGATGTAGCATCTCAAACTAAATCCTGCCCAGATTCCTCCTTGGAACTAACTCAGGTTCATAATGATCTTCCATATTCAGACAAGAATGAAATGTCTAGGGGAAAAAATGACCAAAGGTAAGTTTGTTCACTAATTTTATAAAAATTTTAGAATTATGACCTTAAGATGGAAAATATTTTGATGTTATAAGGAGAAATTTTGATGCAGGAACATAGCCCCAGAAATGCTTAACCAATGCTCATAACCGTTGATTAAGAGCATAATGGGCCTCGGCACACATGACGTCCTTGCATTTCTTTCATGTCATGCATTGTGTCATTTCATCATTTAGGATGAAAGCCACAGAAGATTAGGTATGTGTTTTGGAATTGAAGTCCATACAGAACAGTATATAAATTTCCTAAATCCATCAGTGTTCATTTTCAAATATTAATATGTAGGTTGAAAAATATGAAATTGTAGATAATAAACAGCAGATCCATTTCACATGCCATGAAAACCAAAATCAACATGAAAACATTCAGTGACAACATCATCCTGAATTGAGAATTTGAGAGACTTGCATGTAATTTGTCTGAATCACAATTAGCATCATCATGAGAGAAGTGAATCACGAGCAGCTTGAAACAGGCTATAGGAGCAGTGCATAAGCACTATAAACAAGAATTCAGATCCCACTGCTCTGATGGGATTAATACCTTCCCCTTCCTTGACATCAGTGGTTGAACCAATAAAGATAGTGGTAAACATAATATAAAACTTTGAGATATATAAAGATGCAGCTGTAAAAAAAGTGATAATAAAAGAAAAAAGCAATAAAGCATTTTATTGATTCTTGGGTCAACAGATGGTTCATGCAGCAGGATTTAGATCCCACTTTCAAAATAGTTTGCACTCAAGTACAGAGCAAGTTGTCCAGTGTGTGAAGAAATATAAGAAAAAATGATGCTTTTCTTATTGATTGAATGAGTAAGTGAGTATTACATAGTATAGAGACACCTATATATATACAAAAGAATGGAATAAAAAGAAAACAAAATAAAGGGTAAAAGGAAGGAAAATAAAGTGTAAAAGAAAGGAGGATAAGGTACACAAAAGCTAGGAGATAAATCAAATAATATCTAGAGAATATTCCATGATTCTCAACACTCTCATTCAAGCTGGAGCATATAGATCATATGCACCAAACTTGTTATAAAGATGTACTTAATTCAATCCGATGCCGACAGTAATGTGACACCCAAGGTGTTCCACGATGGAGTTGATGTGATCGGATTGAGGGCCTCCGAAAAAGAGAAGAGCCGTCGGAAAAGATTTGACAAGGAAGGTCTGACGGAAAAGATTGGACTAAGAAGATCCGTCGGAAAAGATCCGACTGAGAAGATCCGCTGGAGAAGATCCGACTGAAAAAATCCAATGGAGAAGGGCCGCTGGAGAAGAGGGCTCACTCCAGAACCAATCATGGCTCTGATACCATGTTCAAGGATAGAAGAAAAGAGCGCTTTTCTTTATTGAATGAGTAAGTGGGTATTACATAATATAGAGACACCTATATATATACAAAAGAATGGAATAAAAAGGAAACAAAATAAAGGATAAAAGGAAGGAAAATAAGGTGTAAAAGAAAGGAGGATAAGGTACACAAAAGGTAGGAGATGAATCAAAGAATATCTAGAGAATATTTCATGATTCTCAACCCAGTGGATATAAGTTTAATTCATTGAACTTTCAGTTCTAGGACAAGATGATTATATTACGGCATAGTTTTACAAGGCGCAAGGTGCACCCATGCGCAAAAGTCTCCTATAGCTTATGTGCAAGGCACAACACAAGGCATACACCTAAGTAAAGTGAAATGTTATAAAATATTTTGAAAGTGGATTTAGAATATGATTATATTAATAAAAAAATTAAGATTCCTATCATTTAAAAGAAAATTTCAATAAAAAAGTAGTGAAATTAAATAAGTTTCAATATATAATTAGAAATTTCAAGAAAAAAAAAATGTTTAAAAGGGAAATTATAGTCTACCAGGTTCGCCTCTTCAATAAGGCGCATGTCTTGGAAGGTGAGGCGTTATAACCAGCGAGTGGTTGTGCCTTGAGCCTAAGCACGCTTGGGACGCGCCTTTTAAAATTATGATTACAGGAATAACCATCAAAATCAGACCTCAAAATAGCAAACAATAAAATAATAGTAACAAAAATTAACCAATATTGAAATGCAGGAATAAAAATTTTTATTAATGGAATTCTACTCACAGTTTTACCATCATAGGTTCTAAGATGATCCCACAGGGAACGATCAGCCTAACATCCAAGAAACGGTGCAATTAATTACTAAAGGACATAACATGGCCACTCAAATATCATGAAATATGCTAATGGTATTACCTTCTCCAATCTGTACAAGCGGCCCTTCTTACCAATTTCCTTGATAGCATGTTCGAAGGCATCCCGAGAACCAAATTGCAGCATCCTGCTTGCAACAATATAAATAAAATGAAACATATGTATATCATCAAAACAGCTTACTCTAATCATATGTGGACAAAGAAATAATAACAATATAAAAGCAATTACTGCATGGAAGAAAACAAGGGGGAAAAAAATCCAGCATGGAAATCATAATGTCTGCCTAAAAAGGGAGCAGCAGATCTATATATTTCCACAGAGAAATAATTCTGCTAGGAAAGAAATGAAAAGTCAGAGACAAAATGCTCAACTGGTGGTTATTTTCATAAGATATTGCTTCTTTTCACAGTATATACCACTTTTTAACTTTTCTCCCAGGCATGGCATATTCTCAGTATACACAATAGAAACATTTCCTTTCATAACTTAAAACACAAATATGCATTTCTTTATATCTTAAGATATAAGGAGAAGATTACATTCCAACTGGAAGATAGTCGCGATTGTAGTCAACTTTGACATCCTGGAGTGTCAAATTACATCCTTCAAGCAAATTGAGAATATCAGTCCTCAATGTGTGCTTTGTAATCCCAACCAATCTCCCATAGACCAAAACTGATTCAAAAAGAAAGATGGAGAAACAGACATAAAGCAAAAAGTATTTTAGTTAATCTGTATACATCAAAAGAACTATGCTGAATGGCATACATGCATATAAGAAATGCAAATAGTCTATACATCATTAGGATTACAAATCGAATCATTCAAAATTTCACTCAATTTTTTGGGATAAATTAATTCCAAATGTATAATTCAAAAACAGCACCAATTTCTCAACAATGACTCCACTCTCAGTTACGAATGCCCGCCTTCACATACTGTGGTAACACAGGGAAGAATGCTCTTTTTTCCATATGATGCCTAAACACCCTTGAGAGGAATCTTATGTTGGGTGGCACAAACAAAGTCATCAACTAACCAAGACAACTAAAGCAGCCATAATGCTCCATAGATAAATAGGATAAAATATAAGTAAAACTGTAGCTTTCATTTGTTTATTTTTTTTCCTTTTAATAAGTCCAAATTTTAAGAACCATATTGTGTAACTTAAACAGCTTTTTTTCAGTGGTGTCTTCGGTTGCATATAATGAAAAATTTTGGGAGTTCTTTTTTTGTTAGAATTAAGATTCCAATTACTTATTTATTAATTCTCCCATATTTCTCAGCAATCAACAGGAGTCTAGTATAAGTAACCTAAGCCTAGATAAACTAAAGACAAAAAAAAAAAAACAACTCCATTTGGTTTAAAAAAAGAGCTAAAGAAAGCAACAGAGCCTAACAAAATAGCCTATTCGAATGCATTTTCATTCCTCTTCCTCCTTTTTCCCAACAAACTAAACTCCAACCATAATGATCTGTTCCATCCCCTATAAATATTATTTGTTTCGGGCCTAATGGACCCTCATTACTATATTCAGTCCCATGTATACCCCACATATTTCAAACATATAGAGGTCATCGTATGATACCATTTATAACAACCAGTTTTCCCTTTGAACCTAAAGAGACGCACACAGCCGTGTAAAGCGTTTACACTATCGAGAAGAAGAAGAGCCAACTGTGTTTAGCATCTATCTCAGCGATATCACACTGAACTTTCAGAGCGATATAGCAAAGTCGTCGACTTCGTAGAATACCACAGATGAAAGAACCAACGATCGAAACAAGCACGAAAATCCCAGCATTTAAATCATAAACCCTACACCCTAGCAAGACCAAATATTACAAAGATGATCAGATCAAAGCTGAAATGGAACCGTCATGATCAAATCCAAGATAAGAACCTTAGAACTAAAACCCTAGATACGATAAGACATAGTCCAAGCGGATTGAAATTAGTAAATACCTGAGGGAGGGGTTGGGACAAATGTGTCGGGAGAAGATCCCTGAGGAGGTGCCTCTGCTTCTGTAGACAAAGGTCGAATGAGCAAAGGCAGGCCTTGCGTTCTCCTCGGATTTTGGAGAAGGGGGTTCCACCTGTTTGCGTTCGCGATGAAATTCATCTTCCACATTTTCTTTTCCTTTCTGCCGACCCAAACGCTCCTGAATGAAACTTGCTCTTAGTTCGGGCTGGGGGTTTCTTGGGAACTCTTGAAGAAATGAACGGCTCAATGAAACGCTGCGTTTTGACTGTGGAAACAATTTGGCCTCACATAAAATAAAAGAAAATATGAACGATAAATTAAAAAATAAATAAAATTATATTCTATTTTTATATAAAATTATATGGCTATTTATTTAGGCTATCTTTTGTTCTAAAAAAATTGAACTCAAAATAAACTGAAAAAAAAGCACCAATGGCAAATAGTTTTATATCTTTCAAATACGAATAATGATTTTTATATAATATGTTATGGTATGAATATATTTCATATATATATATATATATATATATATATATATATATATATATATATATATATATATTAAAAATTATAATTTAAATTTTTTTCGCCATCATAATCTTTTTAAACTTTTTTTCTAAAACCTTCTTTAAAAAAGTTTCAAACTCAATAAATTGTTTTTTATTATTTCAACATGTTGATGATTTTTTTTATTTTCACTTTAACATAAAAGACAAGAGCCGCAGGCGTCATTTAAAATTAAAGCTGCCATGAACCAAGATCGCACCTAAATCAAACTTTACCAAACAAAGCGGCGCTTTTTGCCTCTCAGAAAAGCTTCCCATAATCTAGACACGTCATAAAAATATAAAGATCAGCAATGCCTAAAAAAATGTTAAATTGCACTATGAATGATTGAAACGATACAATATTGAAGAATTGAAAGAAACTCGACTATAAATTGAAAATAGAACGTTAATGACAAAGTTTCCAAGAACGCCAGTTAGACACACACGTCATTAGCTGACACTGGTTGTCAAATGATCGCTTCATTTGTCATCCTTCCTTTCAAAGCTCTCCTTCCTTTATAGGCATTTTTGAATAACTACCCAAGTTCTGTACTCCCTTACTTTTCTCTACTACCTCACCTCCTCAAGTAATCGGTCACATCTTCTTGTCAACTCCACAAGTTTCTCTATGTTTTGGCCATCTCTCGAAAAAAGTATCATTTATCTTCCGTTGCCCTATCTTCAAAAATTTTAAATTTTCAAAAATACCCTAGGCCTTTTACATAGGCTTTTAAACTAAGTTTAAACCTATTTCACTTGAATTTTTAACCTTGGGCTTAGGCTCATGCCTAAATAAACATTGGGTTATGCTAAAATTGAATATAAACAATTGTCCCCGCATATATTGTGTCCCGAGGGTCGTATTGTATTGTATTAAAGGCTAAAAAAAGTTTCTTAGACCCATCTCCATCATGAGACCCAAAGTCCAATTCATGGCCCATGATTTGGAGTTTCAACAGCAAGAACGAGGTAGGTTGGATTGAATGAAAGGGCAACAATTGATTCCCCAAGAGAAAATTTCCCCCACCTTCAGTTTCAAACTTTCGACATTCGTCCTACCTCCACCGAAAAATCCCGCGCAACAAGAAGGAATCCCTCCTTCTCCAAGCAACCAAAAGACGTTGTTTTCTTCCTTGTTTCCAAGAAAAAAATTATTTCCAAGGTGCAAGGACTTAGCCAAGGCAAATCCTTTTGGCTTAGAGAAAGGAACCATTTTTACCTCTTCATCTTCTTCTTCTCTCCACCATCTCACAATCCCAAACCCAATTTTCCCTTTTCCTCTCCACCTAAGAACCCTCGTCGAACCACCCTCACATTCCAATGTCGTCGTTGCTGTTTGGAGTCCCACTGTCGTCGTTGCAATCTTCATAACTCCTTTTAGAAGTCCTATAAGCCCATAATGATTCTGATAAAATCCTATGTCAGTCTCTAGGATTCTCTTCCAACATTTCTCCAAGATCCCTATCGACACTTTGGTGGATGTCTCTGCTTGTTCATTGGCTTGAACATAGAAAAGAGTTGATATGATGAGTTGTATCCCATAATCCACAACAAAGTATTTCATTACATCTCCAATAAACATAGTTCCTTAATGGATTGGGGAATCTCAAACATATGAATTATATGCCCCTTGATGAACCGAATCACGTCCTTATGTTCTGCTTTCTTCAATGATACCACCTCCACCCACTTAATAAAGTAGTTTGTTGCCATTATGATGAAGTTATGCCCTTTTGACGATGCTAGATAAATTTTCCTAACCAAGTCCATGGCCCATCCTCTAAAAGGTCATGACTTTACTATTGAATGCAATTCAATAGCAGGGATCTTCTGTATATTCCCATACTTTTGACATTGTTGACAATCTTTAGAGTATGTGATGCAATCCTTTAAAATGGTCGGTCAAAAATAGTCATGTCTTATAATCAACAACTGCATCTTTACTTCAGATTTGTGAGCTCCACAAACCCCTTCATGAGCTTGTTTCATAACTTCCACGCTATTCGGAAAATATAAGCATTTGAGTAATAAACCATCAACCCCCTTTCTGTATAGTTCTCCTTCCAATGTAACAAAACTTTGAGCTTGAACCTTCATTATGTGGGGAACCCTCTTATTTAGATTCTCCAAATATTTCGTGAAGTCTGTTCTCTAGTCTTTAACAATGTTCATGTCATTATTGGAGATGTCTACGTTGACCTCCATTTCAAAAATTAAAGGGTGATTATTCTTCTCTATCACGATGAGTTTATGGGTTAATTCTTCACTCATTTTCACACCAAAGGCTATTTGAGCAAGTTCATCAACCTCCCAATTTAATTCCCTAGAAATATCTTCAAATTCCACATTATCAAAAAAGTCTAATAATTGAATGGTAACAATAAAGTAAAGTGCTAAAAGCAAACTATTGCATTTATATTTGTTGATTCATAAACAACAATTAAAAAAAAAACTTACTCGTTGTTCCTGATCGATGTATGTCTTCAATGCTTCAAAGTGTTATTCCAATTACTAGAATCGAAAAATCTTCCACAAATCGAACACCTTTTCTTTCGTGCAAAAGTCCGTCTTTTTATTTCTTTTAGAAATCCATCACAACCATCATCTCATGTATCGCGAAGCATGGTAGCTGGAGCGCCATTTCAAGACAACTCGCCTCAACTTCCTTAGGCATTCGGGGCACGGGTCGAAGTTCAGCCCATGCTGCATCTGTACCCAAGTCCAACATTTCTCCCACTCGCCCATACGGGCTGGACTCATATCAATCAATGATAATTTTTTTATATTCGCACTAGAATCATTCATAATAGCGAAGCCAATCGTATGACCGGTTAACAATCGATAATGGGGAGCCTCAATATAGAAACCCCATACAAAGCCATATCGAGACATCAACCTCAAAATATAATTAACTCTTCAAAAGTGTACTTATATACCCAAACATTTTGAATTACATTTAATCGAAAGTATTATTCAATCCCTCAAGAATTCTATACCTAATTCATCACAACGACATAGTATTCTAAATCATATCAAACTCTTTCGAAAGGAGATGATTCTCGCCTAAGTGAATACAAGCAAAAGTGTAAAACCAAAATGTTCTTTCTTCGCCTCATATCACTATTAGATCTCGACTAATCCTCGCCTCTAGAATGCACCTTTATGTCGAATCTTTCCATGACCATGATAATCTCAAGGTAGCAAACATTAATACATCACATCATGATATAGTCAAAAGTTGCAAAGGGTAAATTATCGAGATCTATATCAAAATCTTCTTTAAGGACTACACAAAGGAAGGTGCCAGGATCCATTCTTCTCACTTCCGATAGTCGACAGTTAATACGCAAAGATGAAATGCACAAAGCATGGGCAGAGTTCTTTTCTTTTTCTTATCCTAAGATATTAAAGAATGTATGTCATCAGTTTCCTCGTTAGGAGGTAATTTACCATACGAAAGTCTTAGCTTGTCAATAAATCACGGGGGCAAGCAAACCCGAAATTCTCATCTTCACCGCTAATAAGGCTAGATGACTAATTTCACACTCCTGCTTTTTATCATAGACACATGAATGGTGTGGGGATACATTCTCCATGTCAGGCTTCTTCTATTTAAGAACCTCATCTTGGTTCTAACCAAGGCGACTTCAAATTTATGTCTAATTAAATTCGCCTCCCATTTACGCTGTCGCTAATCGAGCTGCCATAATTCAAACAAGCCATCTCTAATACTCACCTTACAAGCGCCAGAGGCCATTGCTCGTAGGAGGAGTCAATCTTATTCATCGATACACTCTTATTGAATTGTACAATCCCTACTCTCTACAAAGATCACCATAAAATAAACGTTGAATAATACGCAGTACCAGCTTAAATTATTCAACAAACCGGTAAGCATCCTAATCACCGATTACATTCCCGCATGCTTCTCCGTGGATTTAACATGTCTAATGAATACATCCTCAGCTATTGGCTCGCAGTGGGTCAGCCAATCATATTGAGCTTTAGAGAAATTATTTCAGTGACCACTGCCTGGTTTGCGCACTGCGATTCTCTTGTATATAGCATTATCTTTTCTCTTTGATACGTTTGGCTCTTTCCTGCGATATTGTGATCCTCGCAACGTACCAATGCAAAGAAGAAAGGAACACAAAATCATTGCCGTGCTCTAATGCCGATTTGACAATTTCTAAATGTTGTAGGAAACTCCTTAACCAAATCGCATTCGAAAGTCAAGCCGCGAATTGCCACATTCAAATTTCCATAGTGGACAAGGTTACTGTGGATTGCTTATTACTCCATAAGATCCACTTATCATTTAGCAAGAAAGCATATCCCGAAGTCGATTTGCACTGATCAACATCACCTCCCCAAGATCGTGAGTAACCAATCGTGATCGCAAATCCTTCTTCCTCGATAACACAAAGATGTAGTCCGGGTTCCTTTCAGATACCCAAAAATCCTCTCGACCGCCATCCAAGTGTTTTTTCACTGTGGTTTGATTGAAACCCGCTTAATCAAACCAACAAAGATAACATATGCCCAGACACGCTGCATCATTTGCATACATCGACTCACCGACAAGACCGGCAAGGTACTCCTACATTTTCTCTTTCTTCAGCCCAGGACACATATCAAGACTCAGTTCAAACTTTTTTTCAACAGGGGTATCCATCTAAGCAGCATCTTCGCATGTGATAGCTCTAACATCTTCATGTAAGTCTCGAGATAAACCTAAAGCCTTTTGGCCACATCTCTTATGATCTTCACACCAAGCACGTAGCTAGCTTCACTCCATATCTTTCATTTCAAAGTTTGATGATAACCACTTTTTAGCAAGGTCAATCATCTCGCTATTTCAAATTAGTTAAAATGTCATCGACATAAGGACAAAATTACAAAATCATCACTAACGCTTTAAATACACGCAATGGTCTTCTTCCATCATCGAAGCCATCCCTTTCGGACGCTTTTGATGAAACTCGATGTTCCATCGCTTCGATGTTTCGCTGGCGACCATATATGATCTTTCGTTCGCAAACTTCGCGCTCGCCTTTATTCAAAACTTCTAAAGCGTCGATCCATATGTATTTCTTCATCTAGTTCTCCACTGAGAAATGCGCTTTACGTCCATTCGTATAATTCTAAGTCCATATGTGCGACTATAGCTAGAACGAGGCTTAATCGAAGTACTCCTCACAACAGTGAGAATTTATCTTCATAGTCAATTCCTCTTCAGGTGTAGCCTTGCTACCGAGCCTTATATCTTTCTACGGGATCCATCCACCCACGCTTAATTTTTGGTAACCATTTTATTTCCAATGCTATTTTCGTCCCGTGGTAAATCCAACCAAATCCCGCATTCTGATTAGTTCTTCATCGACGACATTTCTTCTTCCATGCCCCTTTACTCCATTCCTTAGCTTAGACCGATAGAGCCTCAGATCGATTCGCTCTTCGTCATCCTGTGGAGCAATCATGAATGCTTCCCCCTCAATCTCAAATCGACGACGGGGAATACGTTCACGGATGCTTCGACGAGGTTGAGATTGCTCATGATCTTGCTCCATAGGAGTCGGATCATGCATTATGTCGCTCCCACTTTCCTCTCAGGAGGATTAAAAGTGTCCTCTCTAATCCATCTATCGTATAGGTCGCCATTTTCTAGATTTTCATAAAATTGAAAATCTTTATTAACCTTACCTCTCACAGGAAAGTCCTCTTCTAAGAAAACGACATCACTGACTCCCCAATTGCCACGCCCCATCGCTTTTCACCAAAGAAAACAAATCCTTTCGAGGTTTCGTAGCATCTAATGAAAATACACTTCTTTCCCCCTAGACCAAGCTTCCTATATCAATGGTATTATTACACGTAGTCGCACACCCTCAAGGATGCAAATTTCAAGTCGCTTATTGCTATTCCATAACTATGGGGTGGAGGGGACAGATTTAGAGGGCACACGATTAAGTACGTAGGCAGCAGTTAATAACGCATCTCCCGTATGAGTGCAATTACCAGCCATCATCGACCTAACCACGTTTATGCTCTCTATTCCTCCTTCAACTCCATTTGTCATGAGTGTAAGTGGAATAGTTAGCCGTCGAGCTATACCCTTTTCATCACAAAAATTTTTGAATCGGGCCTGATAGATATTCACCACCCGATCGTCCTTAGTAGTTTGATCTTCACGCTTAATTTGATTTTCATCACCAGATATCAAGCCAAGCTACCCCAATGCTGGGCCAAACTTGTGAGAAATCAAATAAACATGACCAAAACGCATGAAATCATCTATGTGCGATGAAGTAGCTTGCACCATGCCTAGCCCTCACATTCGGTCCACAAGATGTCCGAATGAATAAGCCGTAATGGACTATCGGCTCTCGCTTTCGCTAAATGGTAATCTAGTTGTTTTTCCAAATCAGTACGCTCACATGTAGGTAATTTTACTTCGCAAGTGTTCCCAAGAGTATCCTACCGCCGAGCCAATCTATTTAACCTGCCTTGCCCAATGTGTCCTAATCTAGCATGCCATAAAAATACTCTCGCATTAGAAACGTAACCGGAATTATCAACAACATAGATGTGATCGGTTGTCATTCAAGACAAATATTGGTGTCCAACACATAAATCCATCTAACACATACCGTAGAACTATGCAATCGCTGGGTCTTCGTAAATACTTTTTACACAACCCTTATCAAATATGTTTGAAACCTAGTTCTAGTAGAACAAGAACGTAAAACAAGATTTCGTCGAACTTCAGGAGCATATAGCACATCATGAAGATAAAGCGTGCGACCACCCCGCAACTCTAGTTTGCAGGTACCGATCCCTAGCACGTCAGTGGAAGCATTATTCCCCATGTATATACTTCTACTGCCTTTAGGAATTCGACGAAATTCCACATAAGTTGTTCGGTCCCTTGCTATGGGAGGCACCGGCTGGCCGCCGAGCCCACGCCCAAAAGGAATCAAGAAGCATTGCTTAATTACTAACATATAAGCTGGGAAGGAACGAAGCCAGGTAAATTTTCGCTCGCAATCACGAAAGCAGTGATCAGGTTTGCCACGCTTAAAAACAGTTTCGCGCATGCCATGTCAAGGTTTCACGTCACGCTTTTTGTCCACTAACTTGCTTCATTTCCTTTTTGCCCTTTTGGAAACCCTTACCTTCCAATGTTTTCGTCTGTGAGCCTTGCTCTCGCGATTCGGGATTCGGCCATGAAAGCTTCATTAACGTGCTTCTCGTGAGAAGACGATCTTCCTCAAGCTCAACATGACGGCAACATCATCAAAAGTTTTCATGTTCTCATTACGGGTGTTAACACGCACAGTTCCCAATTACCAAGAAAGAGCGACAACGATCGACTTGCCGCTTCATCGCCATGTCATGCCCCGCAGCCTCAATTCACCGACATCATATGTTAGACATGATCGTAAGATGCCGCCTCATGGTGTCATTCCTGCGCTTCTTATACCCATCAAACTGAGGGTTAACCGACGGTCTTGTTGTCAGAGGTTCATATTGAACCTAACAAGATCCCAAACCGCCAGGTCGAATCCAGCCTCTCAAATCGCAAAGATCAAATCATTTTTCATGCTACTCAAGATCAAATGCGAGCAACACGATCTTTAAGTGCCAGCAGCTTGATAGCTTCCAAGTCTCGCCTATGTCAGCGCAAGCATGCTCGCTTCGTGTTCACCATCAAGGTCAGGTAATAGTTTCCAAAGATGTCTTCGCTTCCGTGAGATACCGACCTACGATACCAAACATCGTAATTTTTCACATCTCACTTTGCCTCCATGGTTCAAGTCAATGACAATGCTCTTTCACTATGTTCATTTAACTATACAGACAATTACTAACTGAGATATTTATATGATCCATCCAATTAATTAATAAATGTTTTGAGATAGTTGTACAATTAATTAATAATAATTTAACACATGCAACAAGAACTAAAGTATGTTACACATTCAATCAATTTCACAACATAAATTAATTATTATTATTAATTTAATGATATGCATGATTAAGTTATTAGTAGATATATATTTGATACCTACCAAATCTAAACCCCACTATCAGATTTCCATTCATGCCCATCAAATGTAATTATTTAAAAATACACAATAAACACGTTTTTAATGAAAAACATTCAATATGTACATGCATAAAGAAAAGTACTATAAATATATAATAGATTTCAAATTATAGATCACATGCCGTACATAATCGTGATCATCAACAATGTCATCTATGTTATCATCACTATGTCCACCCAAACATACTTCTCATACCACCTGAACTAATCTAGCAAAGAGGTTCCAAACACCTTGGCGCTTCATCAAATCATATCACCCATAAATTTCTACCGACTTTCTTCCCTCTCGCCAGCATAAACCCGCCGAGAGTATTAAAGTCTAAAGAGCTCTGAACTTGAGCTTCAGGTTCATCATCGAATCCACCCATCTTGCCCTGCAGAGCATCAAGCACAATCCGGATTTGCTGCTCGATGAAGAACTCATGAACATCACGATGCCATGTATTTGCAATCCAATAATACATATAATCTATATGTTCAATTATAATAAACACAGCTCTTCTTATATATTAATAAATGAATGATATAAATTTCAAGGCCCACTACACACAAATAATCACAATATATTATCACCAACATTTTAATTAGTTAATTATAATATACGATTAATTTTTCAATTATAAAAATTCCGTGAAAATCACAGATAATCTATAAATTTAATAACTAATATAAAATTAAAAAATTATAATATTCTGATTATAATTATAGATCACATGTGATTAAAACTAGAATCCATGGGGTGTTTAAAATATGTGTTTGAGTCACATATACATTATAGCCCTTGTACGTGGGTCGACCGGGAGTAAAAAAGAGTGTGGGCCTTTAAGAAATGTAGAACCTTAAACCACTGTTCCATTAGGAACACCCTGGCCTCGAGCAGCCTCTATGGATCTCGCTAATTAAATGAATATCACATATATGCATGGGCCCCTTGGTATATATAATATTCCGCCAGATTCATTTACTAACAGCCCATTTGCTTAATCGCAATGAACATACCAATTGTTTGCTTCCCGTGAGATAAAATGACGTGGTCTCGATTACTTAAAATACGCATCACCGGGTATCATTATCCCACTCTCAACACCATTATTTATTTGAATTTCTCTTTGATGAAATGGGACGTGGTTACAGTTATTTAACACTAAATGTTTTCACACCATTCTGTCAATTGGTTAACACACAACTATTACACTATAAACTGATTGATCTTACCGATGATCAGATCCTGCACCACATACCCAGGACGACTAAGGGATGGGAAAATACCGCTACGACGCCCACCGAAGCTCGAGTGTCATACGACCTGTTACATTCTTACATTAGGAACCTATATTAATTAGTACAACCCAGAAGAATTCTAAGAAGCATCCCGACATCTTTAAAAAATTTTTTAGAACAACATTCAACCCGAACATCAAGTTTTGCGTAAAGTAGTCAAGAACAAGAAGTTTCCCGCAACATTTGACAGAATTTTCTACCTACGCCGCTCCTTTTCTCACTCGTAAGCTCTTAAAATTCCGCTTCCGTTTTACTAATCATGCGTATTTAATAATTACGCTTTCTATCATTTCACAAAAAAATTACCACATTCAAACATGCCATTACGTGAAACTCGCTTCCGGATACCATTGTTATCGCAAACAACAATTAAAAAACCATCAAGAGTTCTCATCGATGGTGATGTCTGCACTGCTTCAAAGTGTTATTCCAATTACTAGAACCGGAAAATCTTCCACGCCTCCGAACACCTTTTTCTTTCGGTGCAAAAAGTCTGTTTTATTTTTAAAATCCATCGCTGGAACCATCATCTCACAGACGTTTATCGTACATGCACATGAGAAAGAAGCTTGTCTCCACAACCGCTCTCAACTTCCTTAGGCATTTGGGCATGGGTTGAGTGTCTAGCCCATGTGGGTGACCCAGCCCAAGTCCAACTATATTCCCTTATTAATTGACGAAGTACCAATTGAGAATTTCCACTGACTCGAACATCTTTTCCAAACTCCGGGCCACACTTAAATCAATCACCAAAGCTCATACTTTTTGTACCGATTATCTAAGTAAGTATCCAAAGGTTAGATTAAAAGACAACGTAGTCTTTACTGCCCATGGTAAAATAGTCTTTACTCCCCATGGTAAAATAATCATTATTCCTAATCAACTGAATTCTCTATACTTGAATCATCAAACATAATTTCAATCCAAAATAGCTTACCATCGAGGAGAAATGTTATTCAAACGATGACAAATTTATTTTTGAAGTAGCATTTTGTTGCCCACAAAAATCACCTCAATTATTTGGGTTGAAAATTACACTTGTCAATTCCAACACAATAAATATATATATATATATATATATATATATATATATATATATAGTTATGAAATATAATAAATTATTATTTTTAATTAAATAATTTGAAAAAGTCCATCATTACTTTTCATATTGTTTATTTAAAGCTTTTATTAGTATGTTTACGAATTTCTTATAATTTTATTATATTTATGCACACACATATAAAATCATATAATCAAGTTACTGGTATATCTATCTTAGTTTTTTTTTTTTTTTTTTGAAAGAATCTATCTTATTTCTTATTAAAAAGAAAAAAAAAGGTCAATTCCACGTAAGCACTACATTTACCATCTCTAATAGTATAAAAATAATGATCAGCCCCTTGGCCAAATCCAAGCTTATAAAAATAATGATGAGAAAATTAAGTTTGCTTATTATATGTGGGAGCAATGTTGCTTGGGCTTGAGTGATGTACACCTTGCCTCCCCTCAAGATTCATCTCCCTTTTCTAAATCTCAATAAATAAAATGGACAGAGACTTCCCCAGATCTTTCAGTATATATGTTGTCTTATAATATTTGAATTCGGGTTTAGCTTATGAAACTAAGCTTCCATTACAAATTCGCTGTACCCGTAATTTTTGAAATTTTCAAACCTACACATCCTCAACTATAAATTGAAAAACAAGTAACGTCTGGTCTCGGACTGTAATTCAGGCATCAACAAAATCTTCGTCTTTTTCCGTAAAAAAATAATTTAAAATGATGTCTTCTGAAAACATTTGAATCAAAAAATAATTCAGGCATCAACCACTTATCCTTATTGCTCAGCAACTACCAATTCTAATATTATTGTATTTTAATCCGAATCAAAACAAGAGTCAAGAGGTAGGTGTCTCGCATTTAGAGAATGGAAAATTATGTTTGTCTCCTATAGTATATAAATATTATAAAAATCGAAATCCACTTTTTATTTTATAATATTCAGTATCCTACCAGAAAAAATTATTAATTTTCAAATCAAAATATAATGATTATCAAATAATACCCTAAAATATCATTTATAGTGCATCCAATCCCCTACCGTAATTAAAAATAAAACTAAAAGTATTCTTTCTTTTCTTGGCTCTTCCTTTTCCCATTTTCCACTTATCTTCCTTCCATCCGCTTAACCTCATAAAGCGAAATAAAATAATTCGATTTTCGAACGATATTAAATAGCATGTAGTTTTATTTACATTTAATATTAAAATTTATAAATATAATATAATACAATTTTTATTTTTTATTTGATTTAAACCATACCTTAATGTAATTGAATTAAATTATTTAATCAATTTAATATTCATGGTTCAAATCAACCCGATTTATCGATTGTATATTTCTAATTATCGCTGTTTTAATAAATCATAATCTGCTTCTATACAATTTTATATTATAAAACTATCTAATAAACTCCACAACCTACTAATTACTATCAAATTACTACTAAGAATATCGAAGAAGACCCCAATTCGCATGATAAGATTCTAAGACAAGTATGACAGCATGTGGCAAGACTCCCACTCCGGCGATAGAGTACTCCAACATATTATGATCAAGACAATTATGTTATAGGTAACTAGTGACCTAAACTTATTGGAACACATATTATTATGGTAGTACTACCATATTACAAAAATATAAAAATATCGTACATATTGCTATAAGTTTGTTTCTGACTCCTACGTTATGGTAGTACCAAATAGTACCTCCAAATCATATTAGCATTCCAAAGATATTACGATGTCAATATTACAAAGTTCGATGGTAACTAAGTGGGCCTAAACTTGTTGGAACACATATTGCTTAGTGATCATATTACAAATATGATAAAAATTGTCATTATATCGTTATCGCCTCGTTTCTAATTCCTACGTTATGGAAGTACCAAAGAGGGCACCCTCTGCTCAGCATTGCAGAAGATTCTTTCTGCTAATACGTTATATAGTTAATTGACCAAAACTTATGGTAATTAGTGATCTAAACTTATTGGAACACTTATTATCATGGTAGTACCACCATATTACCAACATATAAAAATATCATTGATTGTACAACAACCACTATGTTGTGGTATTACCCTCAATAATGATGTCAAATGCAATAAAAATGAATGAAAACTTATTATAAAAAAAGAAAAATAATATAAAAGGTAGTTACATTTATGAAATTAAAGCACCATTACGTAAAATGGTGACATGAGTGTATTAAGTTTTTATTTATATTACATATAATTTGAATTTAACACTAAAAGCCGCGACATCCCAATATCAACTTAAATAACTCTGCTGTAAGCCTCGAATCCGCTTGTATTTTTCATTACTTTTATGCGTGATCAAGGTGGAACATGTCTTTAACGATGGTATTGCATTTGAGATTGAAATGAAAAGCAATAGATTAGTAAATCAATTCAACCAAGAATTAATGCATGTAGTTTAAGCATTTTTGATATATAACACACATCTGCCCATAAGATATGTCAATATCATTCATCTAATGCTCCATGTATTCGATGACAAATAAACCACAATCATTTTTATAAATAAAATGTAGAACAATTTTTGTGAAATAAGAAGTGCAAATTTTGAACATATGGGAAGTGAGGTGAAACAATGTAATGTACATATAAAATAATTAACATTATGATCAATTACATGTTTGTATGAGGTGTTTGCAAAGGTTGCTAGCATGAATTACATCTCCTAGTATTGATTGATAACAATATAATGCACATGTAAAAACAATAACAATGTAATTTATAGGTTGGTAATAATTGTTTCTAATTTTTTAATGGTAATACCAATTATTACCCTCGATATGTTATGGTAATACCGCTAGTATGTTATGGTAATATCCTAGTATGTTATGTTGATACCACCTATATGTTGTAGTATTATAACTTCCAAATATGTAGTGGTAATACCTTCATCCGTTACTAGTTCCACCAGTAAGTTATAGTTGTACCCCTAGTATAGTATTATCGAAATAGTGTACATATATAATACATTATATTTGGTATTTTTTTTTCAATTTGGACATTTTCTCATTATATAGTGATCGTAGCATTCCCAAGATGTTATAATGCTGCACTTAAGATGTTACTCATTATGGTAGTATCGTGTAAGCACTTCAAAGTTATATTATGGTGGTACCCATAAGATGTCATGGGTAGTATCAATGCAACAACAAATGTCAAACAAATTACAAAATAACAAGTGTTTGTTATGTAGTATCGAAAAGACAAACTTCATTTGTGTTCTAACTCACAATTTAATCAATGATTCATTGAGGGTAGTATTTCCAAGAGGTGACGCCCATCCTCGGTGTCTCGTCACCACCCGTCAACCTGGCTGTATCATATGTGTCTCATATCATGAGACATGTACATGAAAGAAAAACCGCCACTTTAAATTTCCATACATCAATACTCATAAAAGTTAATACATCAATTATAGACAATACCAAGAGTTATTACACATTTAACCAAAACATATATCAAAAATTTAGAGTTTTAATACATGTCATACAAAATGAATACCAAAGCCACAACTCGTTTTCTAAACGCAGCTCTAGCGAGCTAATTCTCCCATACACTCATTTGTACTAAATAACGATCCTCGACAAAGGAAGAATGTGCACAGTAAGATATCTCTTACATGGGTTACTCCCCACCTAAGCGCACATGTCATGCATAACCACTCACACTCAAGAAATACATAATCCTACTCTGAATGTCTACATGCCCATCCCATTTGAGCCCGCCGCACTTCACACGCTCTAAACCAAATGCGAAAATACAATTTTCAAAACAAAGGTTTTTGTTTCAAAACACACTACCGAAGCTGCAGAATATATCGGGACTACCCTCCAAAGCGCGACCACGTGATAATTTTTTCAAACACATGTCCGCCTCCGAGATAAACCGCTGACTACTCTCAAAACAATTCTTCTAAAATCTTCATCAAATTCTTTCACAACCATTTTCACTTTTTCTTTTCATTTTCGCTACGCACTCACACCATCGTTTCCTAGTGGTGCCCTAAGTGCATATGGAATGCATTATGTCATTTCCAAACAATTGATGCTAATATATTTTACATGTATATATATTAACAAAAAATTAATTCTCATAATTCATGTTATTCAATTCACAATCAATAACACCAAAATTACCACTTCTGCTAATAACAATCAAAGCAATTCACTTTAAATCACCCAACAACACAAAAAATCAATAAACCAATCACGTGAACGCAGGAACCCTGTGGTCGGCGATTGTTCACGACCATCAATGCGGATTTTCTCCACTCCTGCTCAAAGATTTTCAGACGATAACACCCGCCTATTCAGCCTCAACAAATCTTCATCCATTACGACTCTTAACCAAAGTTAATAAAGCAAGTAGGAAAATATCCCTACCTCTTGAATTGCTCTGAACTCCACAACTCCACAGCCCATGTATAGCCCTTTGCCGCGAGAACAACTTTGCTTCTGGGTTCGACGAACCGATACCGAACATCGGGAACCCAGGTAGCTCACACTTTCTCTCTCTAAACCGCCTCCCACACCTACGTAGACTTTCGCCAGAAACAAAGAAGAAGATGTCTTTGTCCTATTTATTTAATCTTTCACTTAGTTCCTATTTTGTCCCTTCTTCATTTAAGACATTCGACTTAAAGACCTGACACTTCGCTAATCGTGCCATTCATCCCCATCTTCACTAATCATGCAACATGTGTCACATGGGTACATTTAGTAGGTGACTCTTGTCACATTACATGTTTTTCACAGTCGCTTTTACTCGCATCCGACACCTACGCCAAAATTGGGAATTTCGATTGCTCCTCACTCGACGAATTCGACGCGATACTAGATTCATGGCATCGGCCCCAAGGCCAGTTCGCTTCATCATCTGAGATCAGAAAAATTTCTGGATTAATCAATTTATACTTTACCATTTTTCTAAACTTATAATTTTCTCGTGCTTTTTACAAAGTTAGCACTCAAGACGATTTACAGACAAACATTATATTATGGTTGTGGGTATTTATTCATGACATGATTATTGGTAAACCTATATACGGTAGTACCAACAGTAAGTTATGGTGGTACCCCTAGTATAGTATGGTAGTATCGGGTTGTACATTATATATAAGGTCACATACTCATACATAAGTAGTCTCCCATGTTTTTTACGAATCTTACTAAACAAAGGTAGCTCATTTATATGAAAAAACAAACAAAGAACATCTAAAACTAATAAATATAACTCCTTTATATGAAAAAACAAACAAAGAACATTATGAAACTAATAAAGATAACTCTTTTATCTAAAAATCTGAACATAGAACATCTAAAAACTACTCCCTCCGTTTGAAAATAACTATCGTCTAAGGTTTTTGTATACATATTAAGAAAATTATTAAAACACACTCTTCCTCCACAAAAAAGACTAAATTATCATATTTTTTTTCTCATTAACTCTTTATCTTCTCCCAAAAATTATCATATTTTCTCATTTACTCTTTATCTTCTTCCAAAAATTTATTAGTAATCCATATTGGGAAGCTGTAAAAAAATGCTTCGTACTTATTGAAAGAACTTAGAAATTTGAAAAATCAATTAACGATGTAATTTAGTAGAATAAGGGTAAAATTGGAAAAAATTAATAAATTTTTTCTTGATTTTTTAAAACGATATATAAATAAAAATAAACAACTCTAAAACGCTTATTTTCAAACGAATGGAGTAATAAAGTTAACTCATTTATTGATAAAAAATAAACAGAAAACACCAAAAAATGCAAAACATAATGTATATATAAAAAATAAAACTTGAGAATATAAACTTATAGTTTATGAATATGAACAACTTCCTTTCCTTGCAAACTGCAATGGTCGTTTGTAAAATACGGTATTTAAATAAAATAACCCAGAGTAAGATGCAAGAAAACGAGAATGAGTTAAAGAGATAAATAAAAACATATATAGTGAAAAAATGTGCCGAATTGGACAAAGGGGAGTGGAAAAGAGCTGTGTTAAGAAAAGAATAGGAAAAAAATTTAGTGTTTTTTTTTTTTAAATTATTGTAGGAGGTTGAACGTATTATAAGGATATTTTAGGATTTTTTTATAATCATTCTATTTTGACCTAAAAATTAATAATTTTTTCTAGTAGGATCCTCAACATTGTAAAACAAAAAAGTTGATTTCCATTTTTATAATATTTTATATATTATAGGCCACAAACATAATTTTCCTTTTAGACAAACCTGCCTCAGTCTCACATCAATCAATGTACACGCACCCCCAAACCAAACATCACTAAAAAACAATGGTTTTTCTAAAAGCCCACTGCCCTTCCACGTGTAAACCACCGATCGTCTCATCCATGCAGTGGCGCGTGGATTTTACTTCCGGCTCTTCCGGACTAATCGTACCGTACCTTCAGTTGCTAATTAAAGGCAAAAATAATTTCTTTCTTTTTCTTCTTTCTTTCTCAATGGGACCCATCTGTCATTCCATTCAAATGGCAACTCCCTGAGATGACTCACCACCTTCATTCTTCACTCATCTCCCATCTGGGGAAGGTTCCAGCCCGCCCCCCCCTGCCCACTGCCTTTTTCTTCTCAGTCACGGGGTCCTGAATTTCAAGCTCTTTGTTTTTTTGGATGATTTGAGGTGAGTAATGATGAATTTTGATTGGGTGATGGAGTTTTTGAGGGGGATGGTGAAGCCGGTGGCGGCTTTGGCGGTGGTGCTGATGGCAGTGGCGTTGTCGTATTTTCAGAAGTTAGGGTTGGAGGGTGAGATGGTGTATTCGATATTCAGGGCTTTTCTTCAGCTCTCTATCATTGGTTTTGTACTGCAATTCATTTTCAATCAGGAAAACAGTGGATGGATCCTGCTTGCTTATTTTTTCATGGTTCGTTTTCCCCTTCTGTTTTCTCTTCACATTTCCTTCCGTTTCAGGAAATTTCTTGGATCGTGAGCACCAGATAAAATGAATAAAGGAAGAAGAGAAGTCTTTTAGTACTTCTGTTTTCAAAGATTGATTTTGTGTGTGTGTGTGTGTTTTTTTTTAAAATATAATTAAGGTTTTAGTTTGTTTGGCTGAAGTTAATTCTGTGTGTACCCCTGCAGATATCGGTGGCTGGTTATACGGCGGGCCAACGTGCTAAATATGTTCCTCGAGGGAAGTATGTTGCCGGAGCTTCTATCTTGGCCGGTACCGCAGTGACCATGTTCCTGCTTGTTGTGCTCCATGTTTTCCCTTTCACGCCGCGCTATATCATCCCAGTTGCAGGGATGATGGTCGGAAATGCAATGACGGTGACCGGGGTTACAATGAAAAGACTCCGAGACGACATCAAGATACAAATGAACCTGGTCAGTATCAAATGTTTATAGTGAATCATGGTTATTGTAGATGACCCTTTAACAGCATGAGTTTAACATTAAACCAAAATCCTCGACCTTTTAGAAAAATTGGTATTATTACATGGTATGGTGGGAGTTCATGAGTTCGAGCCATCTCCGTTAGCATTGAGAGCTTATGGGTTCAAGCCATCTCTGTTTGCATTGGTTTGTTTGTTTGTTTTTCTAGCAGTAACGTACAGGTATGGAACCCCACTATAAACTTGAGCTATTAGAAAATTTTGTAGTTTAACATAGTATGGTATGGAGGGAGCTTATGGGTTTAACCCCTCTATCTGTTTTGTATGTCAATCAATCTGTAAGGTGTAGGTATGGGACCCCATGTGACCCAAATCTTATAAACCTTAGCTATTAGAAAAATTGGTAGTTTGCATTGGTTTGTTTGTATCTCCACCTGCAAGCATGGACTGGGCGTGACACAAATCTTATAAGCTTGAATTATTAGAAAAATCTGTCGTTTAACACCTGTTTTGTGTAACGTTTTCCTTACGGGGAACCTTTCTTACCTAAACCCCCTCTGGCATGAATCAAGCTGGCGTGGGATCTGATGTTTGAGTTGTATTAATATTGTATAGGTGGAAACAGCGTTAGCCCTTGGGGCAACCCCACGGCAGGCAACGCATCAGCAAGTGAAAAGGGCTCTGGTTATTGCTCTTTCTCCAGTACTGGACAATGCCAAAACTGTGGGTCTTATCTCACTTCCTGGTGCAATGACGGGGCTTATCATGGGAGGAGCTTCCCCTCTCGAGGCCATTCAACTGCAGATTGTGGTAATGAACATGCTTGTGGGTGCATCAACAGTTAGCAGCATCATGTCGACATACCTTTGTTGGCCTGCCTTTTTCACCAAAGCCTATCAGTTGGAAACCCAGGTCTTCCGTTCCGATTGAGGCTCATGTCATCTATGTCCTAGTGCTAGGTTATCCCATTCAATGTGATCAAAACTGATAAATGAATTAGGGGAAATGCATGGTATATATATATATATATATATATATATATATATATATATATATTATGTATCCGCTACTCTGTTTTTGTAATGGTTGATAATTGCAAAGAATGCATGCATATTCTCTGTTCCTGAATCAATGTGCCATTTATAGGATGATACAAAACAGAGTCTACATTGCCTGAAGAAATTTAAGGTATGGAATTGGGTAAAAGGGATCCATGTGTGGTTGTGTTGATGCCACGCCTAAATTAACCTCACATATTGGAAAAAGAAAAAACAAATTAATTTATGGGGGTAAAGATGAGAAATATATAGTATAGTATAGTCTTGTACTATAGTATATATGATGAGATGAGCAGTAGAGGGAACGGAGCATTAGAATTTAGGGAGTGGAACTAGGTTTGGAGAGGCAGATAAGGGAATGATGAAGGAAGAGTAGCAGGGTGAGTTGAAGGTGGTGTAGCGGAGGAGGAAAGGGGATCATCGGAATCTGGGGGTGGATCGTCGTCGTCGTCTAGGAAAATAGGTTGGGGGGGCTTGGTTAGAAAAGGGCTTTGGTCAACAAAATTGCCAGGTGGATCATAGGAACAAATAGCGAACAAGCCTGGAACGTCGCAAACGACACGGGCGCATCCCAGTCTAAGGGTATCCCTCCACACAATCTGGGTAAAGTGGCCGCACATTGTGTTCACTACGCAATCGTAGGTGTCCCATAAGTAGTCCTTGACCTCCTTCGCCCATATCTGCACAATCTTTTTTGGAGTCCAGTGAGTGTGCAAGCCCCAGAATAAGTTCTCTCCGTACGGCCCATTGGAGTGTGTCAAGGTGGAGTTGCAATCTACTTTGCACTTATTGGCGTAGCGCCGCGCGTATTGAGCCAGGGTTCTGTCCCATTTCAGAGGCGGTTCACTGTACTGGCACGGACCGCATTGTGGGCCTGTATAAATTCCAGCGCCATGCTTTCCATCGCTCGCTTCCGTTGTAACCCCGTCGTCGTGGTGTTGCTTGGAGCTGGTTTTTGTGGTTGCGGCGCCGGAGGCGGCCGAGATGCTTTGGCTGCTTTGCTGCGGCTGCGGCTGCGGCTGCGGTTGGTTGTTGAGATTGAGATTGAGATGGTGTAGGCTCAGATATTGGAGATACGTTGTTGTTGATTATTGGAGCTGGTTGAGCTTGAGCTTGAGGCTGAGATGGTTCTTGTGGCGGCACGGCGGCGTCTGATTGGAAACTCGCCGATATGATCATGACCGCGATGATGATGGGAGCTTTCGATGACATCGGCATTGATACTCTTTTGGATTGTTTGTTTTCCTTTGGCTATTGCTGCTGTTCTCCCCCTGATTTTCTTGGTTTTTCGTTTGGCGGCTATGAGAAAACACCGGCTAAAAGAGGTGGACGAGAGGAGAGAGAGAGTGGTTTGTTTTACTTTTATTTGGGTTCTCAATTTGACTCTGTTTATAAGACTAATCTACCAGACTGCCATATCTCCATGTCTATCTTAGCCTGCACCCTTCTAACCAATTGCAAATTTATTTTTACCTTTTTCTGTCAAATACATGAACTTATTATTTTACCATTACAAGGCCAATGCCGGTAATTTTGTTAACATAGGTGGGCAAGACTCCAGTTCCATTTGTTATTTTAGTAAATAAAAAATGTACCTTTTTTTTTTTTGGTCAATGCTAGAATTGCCGAAGTTTTAGGCTGCCCAATGACAAAGCATGGCGGAAATCCATCTTCTCCAATGTCAAGTTTGCAATTTGGTTAGTTTCTAAAGGTTGAAAAGATTGCATGCATGTCTACGTTTACCCTCAACTTTTATTTTAAGATTGGATTTTGGATGACTTTCATCTCCAAGACAATATATACGTAAATAGCAATAAGGATAACATAGGTTGGGGGAATTAGACCCACTGAAATTTTTTGAAAAAACCTTGTGTTTGAAACTCGAACTTAGGTTCCAATTAAATCATCGAGCTAAGAACTCTTTTATTACTTAAATTTGCCCTTACTGAACCCTGAATCCTAGCTTCGCCATTAATAACATACTAATAGTTTATTTATTAAATAAAATTTCATTCTTACATCTATATATATATTTGATTTGACCAAAATTGGAAAATAGATTGGCCTAAGCCCAAGTTCACGAATAAAACAACAAAAGTAATTCAAATCCATAAGAACAAGCCCATAGAAAAGTGTAAGGGTATTTCTATTTTTTTTTATTTTTTATTTTATTTTTCTAAGTCAAATAGTGCTTTATCAAAAGTGGCGGATAGGTGGGCCAATTATTTTAAACGCATTTTTCGCTATCAGCACTTTAACGAAAAACATGAATTTCTTTGAGGAATAAACCCCTAATGTAGACGCAGGCGCATTCTCGCGAATAAACTTTCTTAATCAGCAGCATAGCATTTTTAGCTTTTAGCAGGTAAAATCGGTGACTTTGATAACGAGTCGTCTATGTCCATAAAAGAAGTAAAGGAAGAACCAATAAATCAATCAACAAATCAATAAAACAATCAACTCAATGTCAATCTATTTCAACAAATTAATCATAGTTTTTCAAATGGCTTTCATCAATTTTAGCATTCTATTTCCTAGTTTTTGTCAATTTTCCAACACGGTGTTATTTTATTCTTTCATAATAAAATCCAATATTTTCTTTAGCAATTACAACACTTTGTTTTCAAGTTCTATTCAAGTTTTATCAATTTTCCAACACATTATTATTTTTACAGTGTAATCCAAAGTTTACTTTACCAATTATAGCATTCTATTTTCAAGTTTCATTCAAGTCTATCAATTTTTAGTATCGTGGTATTTCATTAATTCCAATGAGAATCTAACATTTTTTAACATTTAATTCCTGTAATATTTCAATTCGTACGATATTTTCTACTTTGATCATGATGAATTGTCAAAGGAACCAGAAAGTCTATATAGTATAATTATAATCTTATAAGTCATTTCAGTTTGAAAACACTTTAATTTTATGCCATATCTCGCACACCCAGAGTTTTATATTTCAGGTAAAATTCAAACATTAACACAAAGAATCACTATCATCAGCTCGATAACACCGTATAATATTTACTATTTATCAAAATATTATACAATTACATTTTAAGTAGGAATATAATAATGATGAATAATATTAATAAAAAGAATAATGATTGATGATGCCTTTTTTCAATCTGAATCTCCACGGAAGGCAGCCGGGAATCACAGCCATCCATCGATCTCAAGGCTGGACACCTCGCAAAACAAGAAACAAAGGATCGCAGGCTCGCCCGCCGCGCTCCGATGCCTAAGTCGTTCTTTTTTCCTGTGCAAGAGAATATCAAACGCTTGGTGGAACGGCGACGCGCATAAGTCTCGCGCACCTTTCACCGACAGGCGGCTGCAAGATGATAAGATATGTTTTTCCCACTAATACTACATATATAATTCTCTTACTGATGAGGGATTCTTCCTTATCGGCCGCGCATTAATAAGGGATAATTGGAAAACAAGTATCGAGTAACTATCATACTTCCCTTATTGGTGAGATTTGGTATGATTTACGTGTGATGTGCTTATTTGAATTATCCTACTTTCCTTATCGCAGGAGATTTAGTTTGATTTACGTGATATGGGCTCGTTTTCGCTATTTATGATGTCATCATGCCTACGCTAGTACCGTCCGTTTTTTAATCCCCGCCAGGCTTCGCGCCTTAGGTCCGCGCACCTATTATTTCAAACCCCATTAGTCGCCCCCCGTGCTTTCGATTGCCGAGCTGCAGTAATGGTCGTGATCGCCGATCGACGGATATCCACGTGGCTACTTAGGAAGGGTTTGATTAGTTTTATCGCTCTTTTATTGTCTTCACAATTTGAACCGGCTTGGCTTCGGGCCGTCAGACCTTCGAACCGAAAGCTACTGCTCCTGTGCTATTCTACCTGGGGCGCTTATGCTCAACCGGCTTATTCGGCTTCCCTTGAAACCGAGCCGCAAGGCCTTTTAAACTAAGTTATATGGCTCCCGAAAGTTACATGACTCTTAGCTACTTTACCTTCCGAACCAGCCTACTTGGCCCCGGGCTATTCCGCTCCCGAGCCGCTTATACTCAACTTAGCTATTCGCTTCGGCCGCTACGCCTTCCGAACCGAGCTACTGCTCCCGGGCTATTCGCCCGGCCGCTTTATGCTCTTTCAACCGAGTTATTCGCCATGGGCCGCTTTTTCCTCCCCGAACACGCTTCAACCGAAGTATTCGCTCGGGCCACGTTACACTTTCGAATCGAGCTACTGCTCTTGCCCGAGGCTCAGCCGTTAAGCTCGCAACCGAATAAATAAATTCCTGGCGATGAGGCCTTCCCGAAATAAGTGTTCTATGAACCGAAATAGTAGCACCCGAGAAATTCCACTTTCTGGAATAAGGGCAAAATCGTAATTTCTGCTACAAAATCGTAATTTTGGTTTTAAAAATCGGAATTTATTCTTCTAGGACTCGAATGATGAAACAAATTTCACCGCGGAATCGCCTCAAATCTAATGAAGTACGTAAATTTCACACCCGGACAAATAATTTACACGCTTTTCGGCGATCGCGTCGTAAAGTCAGAAACGATTTTCGATGCAACGAAACCATATATAACAAGATCACACATAAGTGGCATGAGAGAAATGATGAAAATCGATCACGGTATTCAGCCAATGTCAAAACGGAAAGTTATGACATAATGGGCCATTTTCAATCAGTTAGTCGATAATAAAGCATGCAAGAAATCAACAAAGGTTGTCTCTAAATGCCAAAAGGGAAGAAAATCGTGGGAGATCAAAGAGCCAAAATGGCATTTTTAGAGGACGCTCCTCTTCTAGAATCGAGAGATCCGACCGTTTAGCCTTCTGGATAGCGAAGTCTTCGACGCGGAGTGTCATGCGTAATTTGATTATGGAGTTTCAAACTCCGAGAGGGGCTTTCCTACCTGCTTTTATTCCTTCTTAAGTAATTTCTACGATGCTTGAGCCCGAATGAGGCTAATGTGGAGGGTTGCGCTGATCGCCCCAAATCTGGGACCGAATTTAAGAGAATTTTTGAAACCTGAAACGGAGTAATGGATCGCCACTTTACTCGATTCGGGGTTGTTAAATTTGTACCATGACAAATCACGACGGCCGAAATGAAGGGTCATGAAACCCTGGTTCACTATGAACCGATGATTTCAGTGGATTTTCCTGAATAAGAGAATCGAGGGCTCTCACTATTCCCAAATGTTGTTCTCAAAATAAATTCGCGACTAATATGTTCGTCTTGTTTATCCAAGCAGAATCATTTATAGTTCGATCATTAGCCCATGTGAGGCTAATTTTGATGTGATGTAAATGTGTAATTACATAAACATGATTGTGTGATTGAATTCTTATGTGAATATATACACGTTTATATATTTACATGTGACATGTAATTATAATCGAATCGAAGATCACGCATTCCATACGTGAATCTTGTTAATTCTAGACGATAGAATCGGGAGCCGCATGAGGTGAGTCTAAGAGTGAATGGTTTTGAGCATTGCCTAAAACTAAAAACGACGGAGAGCAGAACACAACAATATCAATCGGTCTGAGACTACCCAACTGACATATACATACACGGAGGGTCATCTAGCCAAACAAATAAATGTAATACCTCATAATGAGGCTAAAGAAAGTGAGGGAGCTCATGAGACCCCGCACTAGATGACCGCTAGACATTCAAGCAAAGGATCACGTACTTCCGCTTTGAAATGCGGTGTTTATTTCCTTGGAGCATCGTGACCGCACTTATGGAGAGTGTACTTCACTTAGGTGATTCCACTCATCGAGCATTAAATTTCGCCCCAGTTTCGAGGGATACTATTTCCATGTGCACAAGGAGCGTTGCGGAGAGACGCTCGTCCTAGAGGCCGAGTTCAGGAAGAAAGCCAGCCAGGGTTTGAGCGATTTTATACATGTATTAGAATTCTAATTTTAATATATGTGGTCGTATAAGAGCAAACATTCGAACCCTGTAACTCCTTGATATAATTGGATTCATAGTTGGTATGTTTTGTACTGGTATTGTTTATTGCCCAAGTGGTCGCTTTTTACTCATGTTGTGAATATATCGGACTGCTTGGGGACAGGTTTTGATGCAGTTTAGATTCGGGCAGAGCCCCTGCATAAAGGAGACTCCCGCCCGATTTTCGTAGGAAAATGTCGCCTCGACATTCACGAGTATTCCAAGAGTCGACGGTAGTCAACTGACCCCTGGCTCTCGGGGCGCTGCAGAGTTAATGGGCTCCCGGGCGTCGAGGCCTCCCGAGCCGCGTCCTCTCTCTCGCAACCGAGCCGCTCAGCCGAGGCCTCCCGAAATGTTGCTTCAGCACGGGCTCCCGGGCTCTGAGGCCTTCTCGGGTTTGTCGTGGCTTCCTGCCGGCGTTGCATCCGCCCTGAGTTGTTCTAACTTCTATCAGCACGTGAGACGGCGGTACCTCCACTTCGTCCCGTGGTTGCTTCGGTGACATAGCCTTTAAATGCGTCACGGAGGCTCGCCATTCACGCGGTCAGTCACGCGTCCGCTACCCCGCACTTTTCGAGTGATCGAAGCGCCCTACTCAGATTCCGGTGTCAATACCGCCATTGAGATCAACTTTATTTCAGAAGGAATCGCCTTCCCACAGATTTACACAATCATGATGCCTTTTTCAACTAATCGGGCTAGAGCGCATTGAATCACGCCGCTCCGCTAGATCCTGCCGGACACCTCGCAAAACAGTAACAAAAAGCGACGGCAGGCTCGCCCCGTCACGCCTCCGATGCCTGTCGGCTTTTCCCCGCGTTAATATCAACCGCTAGCAATGAAGTATCGTGCATAAGTCTACGTATCTTCATCGGTTTGCATACCGATATTTATGATATGTTTTCCTAATCTGACGGTAATAAGGATTCTCTCTTTATCGATGAGGATTTATTTCCTTATCACCGCCGATTAATAGCGATAATCGGAAGAGCTATCTAATTATCCTACTCCTTATCGGGCGGTAGACGGTTTGATTACAGGATGAGCTATCGAGAATTATCCTACTTCCCTTATTTCAGTGAGATTTGCTTGATGCATATGATACGCCTTGCCAGCCCATTCGGGGGATGTCATCACTTCATTACAGTATCAGCCCGCTTTAATCCCAGCTTCTGGGCTTCATACTGGCCCGCGCACCTATTTCAAACCCCATCAACGCATTTGTATTTAAATTTCTCTGCTCAAAGAAATAGGAATAAAATCTGTAAAATAATTTGAAAAATAATATTATTTTATTTCAAAAATAATATAAAAATAAATTATCCAAGATCGAAGTTTATGATTTAGAATAATTTAATACAGAATATTGGTTTAGTGATGAATAACATAAGTTATGTAGAAAAAATTTGTTATAATATAAGTATGATAGATTTAACTGAAAAATAAAAGATAAAAGAATTTAAGATTGAAATCACAAAAAGCAATCATAAATCTAATGGAAAATTATATTCAATACCATATAGAAGAATTTTGTAATTGTGAGGAATTTGATAGGATAATAAGATTACTAATCAATATAAAAACCTTTTTAGAATCTTTATGATAAGTTCAAAATCAAAATTGACATTAAACATGAATAAGATAAAAAGTAATGAATAGTATAAGCCTATTGAATAGTATTTACATTAAATGACAAGAAGTATAAGTTGAAAAATTTTACAAAAATTGAAAAGTTTGACAAAAGTTAAACGTTTTACAAAATGTTAAATGAAATACAAAAGTGAATAGTAACTATAAAAAAGTAACAAAAAGTCTTTATTATAACAATAAAATTTATAAATTTTTTAAAAATTATGAAGCTAATAAAAGAAAAAGATGAATATGATCCAAATGACATTGTATTAATAGAATCATTAACTTATTATAAATTAGAATTCTTAACAAATGATTGGATATTAAAAATATTATATATCTCTAAACCTTCAATATCTTTGCGAGAGTCAATGAAAATTATACAACTAAATCTCCCTCAAGAAATGAAAGAATAAATATTAATAAAAGTTAAGATAGAAAATTTAAGAACAAAAATATATTTAATGGTTATAACTTTAGACTTAAAATTGGTAAATAAAAATAATAATATTCAAAAAGCTTATAATCAAGAAGAAAATCTCAGTGAAATATTTTATAGTAATCTAAATATGATAGAAAGTTCAAATATAGAAGACAATTAAAAATGAGTGAAATAACAATTAAAATATTTGTACAAAAAATAATAGACAAATATTTAGGAAAAATGCAACATTTATGTAAAGGTTTTACTAACAACAAAATGGAAAAAATAAAAAATATAATATATAAAATGGTTATGGAATGTTTAGAAATTAGTTTACCTTTATCCATAAAAGCTAAATTCAAAATATATAACTTGCAGATATAATAAATACTTTATATAATGTAAAAATAACAATGAATATTTACCCTTTGTGTGGTTAATTTAGATTCGGAAAAAACAAGAAAAGTAATATAAAAAATAAAACTTTGTAGAAATAGAAAAACATCCAATAATAATTAAAAACCTAATGCAAAAGGAAATAATAAATTTATATCCAAAATATAAAATAAAAATAAAAGAATATGTACTATACAAGGATTGAGAAAATTTTGTGAAAGAAAGAATTATAAAACCTAAATAACATGAAATTTAGAAAAATGGAAATATTAATGGAAGAAATATTAAAAGATGTAAAAAGAACATATAATAAATTAGAAACTAAGAAAAATAAACAAATTAAAATATAAATACAAAGAAAATACTCTTATTGGGCATTTTTTAAAAACCCAAAATATGTTATGAACAACCCAAAAATAAGTATAACAAATAACATTTAGAAAATATCCCAAAGAACAATAAAAAGAGTACATATTAAAATGAGCTACTGGTATTTAAGAGTTATTAACAATACTTAGAATTTGTGGAAAATAAATAAAATAAAATAAAAAACAAATAATAGAGGAAAAACTATAAACTTAATGAGTCAAATAAGGAAAGCCAAATAGAAGATATAATGATAGAAATACGTAAAATGAATTTAAACAAACAGCATGAACTTATGTGACATGCAGGAGGACCTAAGAGAATAAAGTTAAGAATACTCAAATACATTTAAAAAACGATACAAAATACCTAAATATGAACCAAGAGAAACAAAAATTGAATAATTATGAAATACATGTGTATACCTAGATATAGACTGTGATATTAAAACATGATGTTAAATAAATTGTCACAAACAATGACATTATACTTTATGACACAAGGAACAAATTGAGATAATAATACTAAGACCCAAATAATGATAGGGAACATTAATGTGATGCGTTAAAATTGCAAATGATTATCACTCTAGTTTTATCGTACTACAAATAACACTACTCAGCATTTAAAAAAGATATTCAAAGTAGATACTTATTATATATATAGTAAATGAATTCTTAAGAGAATTATGAATGACAAATAGTATAAAGTAAAGAAGAAAAGATATAAGATAAGCTAGAAATAAATTAGCATAGTTACAAATTTGTAAAATGAAAGACATATATGAATATACATGTGAATTTAAAATATTGTATTATGATGCATTTGATAGTAATATGAATATGACAATCTTAGTAAATACATACTATGAAAAGTTACTAGGAAAATTGAGTAATTATTTTCAGGAAGAATATGAAAAAATAAGAACAGATGATGCTAATACTCCATGAGCTGTAATAGAATTTTAAAGAAAAGATTAGTAGAATTATGCACCCAGAGGTATATTATGAAAGGTGTAAGAAATGGAGAGAAGCTATTCTATAATAAAGATATAACATCCCCAAGAAAAAGAAAAGTATAAGAAAATAAATTCTTAAAACAATTGTGAAAGCCTAAGAAAAAATTTACAAAATTTAAAAATTTAGAAAGAATGAGAAAACCATTTAAAAAATACAAGAAATTATTTAAATTATAAAAAGAGAAATATTACACAAATACATCAAAAGACAAAAGCAAACGCAAACGCTGAAATGCGCATCAGGCATTACAAGAATGAATGTCAAAAAGAGAAAAACATTTATTATATGAGGAGAAAATAAAGAAAATGATTTAGAAAATATACTAAGTTTTGATAATGAAATGAGTAGTGTTTATAGTGATAAATAATAATAGTTCCTCCAAAAGTGATTCAGAATGAGCAAGAAAATAATTGAGGAAGATGATATTTCTGAATTTGAAGTTATTAGTGCTAAAGAAGATCAAGAAGAATATAGATTGAAAAACACTTTTGATAATAAAAAATTACAGAAAATCCAGAATCTAAATTTTGATCTGAAAGCTCTAGGAGAAGGATTACTAAGATACCTAAATAAAATATATATGCATAGAAAATATGCAATCCATGAATACCAAAAGATAGAAAGAAGTATAACAATTAACAAAGCTAAATGAAACATAAAACTTAATTTCTTAACAAAAGAGACTATAAATGAAACATTAAGTAAAATAAAAAATGAAAAAGTAAGAGAAAAAATAAAGTATGTATATTTAGCAGGAGTACAGATAATAATAAAATCATTATTATCTGAAAATCTAAATACACTAATAGTTCTAAGTTTACATGATAAAAAACTGATACAAACACATGAAAGTCACTTAAGAAGCATCCAAGGAAATTTAGAATATACAAAATTAATGTTCATATGTTACTCAAAATGTAACATTAATTTAGGAGATAAAGATTTTGATAATAGTCTATGCTTATATTTCAAAATTTTATGAACTATTTTTTAAGTGAAAGAAGGTAATAATGTAACGATAATATATTATGCTTGTTTACACACCCGGCAAACTCAAACTAAGGAATGATATACCAAAATAAGCTATTTATAGAAATTAGTGATAAATGTAGAGAAATTGCAGAGGTAATAAAACCTTAAAAGTTAGATATAATATAAATTCCAACAAATTACATTTTAAGTTTTGAAGATGATATTCCTGAAGAAGATTGTATACAGATAATTGATTGATTTACCCATATTTAGATGAAATTCCTTGATAAGAAATAATATCATAAATAATATAAGTAAAAGTAGTTTCCAAAGAATAAGAGAAGATTAGATAATTGATTGATTTACCCATATTTAGATGAAATTCCTTGATAAGAAATAATATCATAAATAATATAAGTAGAAGTAGTTTCCAAAGAATAAGAGAAGATGTACATTCACATTTCCCGATAAAGGGAAATTATTACAATGGAGAAAGAGAAGTTGAAGAAACGAGAATTTTAATAGACATGCATAACAGAACCATATACAAATGTGACATGCGAAATGATAGAAATATAATAAAGTTCCCATATGTTTTTAAAAATTATGATGACCAAACATTATAATGTAATTTAAAGGTAGAAATACCCAAAAGATTACAAGGAATAACCTTTTTGGTATATTGCTATAAAGATAACAGAATGCAAGGAAATAGATACTATGATATGATCTTAGGAAATAGTTTCCTAGATAGACTAGATAAATATAAGATTATAAAAGAAAGAGTAAAAATATATAGTGAAGACATATGTATTTTCCTAGAAAGACAAAAATGAAAAAAATTACATTCCCTACTATGGTATTTATAATGGTAAATATTTCAGAAACTAAGTTATATACATGTGGATTAGTAGACACATGATCAGAAATAACAATATTTAAAAGTTTTTTATTAAAAGAATGGAAAGATGCCAAAATCTCTATAAAATGTGTAACTGAAAATAAAGAGGAGATTACAAAACAAAGAAGTTGGGTAAATAATGATCCATAATAAAATAATAAAAATAGAAAAGTTTACCAATATGATAACATGTAATGTGTGTGATATTATATTGCAAATGACTTTTTTACAACAATTCTCAATATATCAACAAACAATTTATACTATAATATTTAAAACACTCAGAACTAATCGGATAAGATTACTTCCAGATTAAAACTTTAGTATAAATTATGACCAAAAGCCAAAAAATGCAGTAATTAAAAATAAATACATATATTACGAAGGATCTCAATCTCTGATTAACCTCATGAACCCGAGGGGATCTCCCGCACTCCAATGGTACAGAAATTCTTCCTCAAAACAATTAATTAAAATCCAAGGAAATAACCCTTTACAATCATTAACATATCTTTAAAAATAACGCTTGGGTTAAGGGGTAAATGCTTTTTTTTTCTTTCTTTTCAAACGCTTAGATTTTTCAAAGAAAATCGCCGTAGTTTCTCCGTTTTTCTACTTTCCCAAATTTACAAAACCTGCGAAAACATTTAAAAACACTTCTAATCTTCCAATTTTCAACTTCCTTGTTAGGACTCTTGTCCACAACTCAATCAACCCAATATATACACATATACATATATTCATTTCAATTATCAAAACATTCTAAACTTCTTCAATTCCATGCATTTTTTT